>VCRD01000809.1:105811-156277 GCA_006783055.1 Trinorchestia longiramus | reverse complement strand
ATCCTACGGAAATGATGTAATATGTATCTGAATGTAACGTAGACAATAGGCTTCAAGAAATTATTAATGTGACCAGTCCCGGTCTACCAGCCCTTCTGGAATAAAAGTCTTAACTGAGAAACCGTGTACGACATCAATTGATCTAATATTTTTTGTTTGATATCTTGTTTCAAGTGTTGCGATCGCTTATTTATGTGTTGTAGATTGTCCATGAAAAATCAGATTTATTTAGTGGTAAAATTCTGCACCTCAAATAATTGATCCAAACTGTCTGCATTTAGTTATAATGCATCAAGCGTTAAAAAAGTAATTCTCTAAGCAACTACAGGCCTATAAGCCCCATTTAGACGAGAGAACCAGTAATTCAGCAGTGTTTTATCCAGTAAACGAGTGACTGGGTGTAATGTTTAAAGAATAGACACAGTCGCAAATACTCCATCTAGTCCAAGCTCAATATTTGAATGTTCAATTTAGTGTTTAGTTGGAGCTCAGTACTTGATCCTGGAATGAAAAATTGAGTGTTTGAATTAATTCTGTGGTTGATAACATACGATCACAATGAGTATTGCATATCAGCGGAGGTGCATGTAATATTGAGGTCTATTAACTTGACAGTGTCAAAATATATTAGAGAACTTGAGGATTGCGGAATGCGTTGTGAGAATATGGATGAGGTGCGGTGGTCAAAACTATGAATTTACCTATGGATTATAGTTTTAATCATGTATTATCACACTTTTGATGGGAATTTGCTCAATTGTTAAACTGCGATATGTTTAGTATGTTAGTGTTACAGCGGATTCCAAAATTCAAGGACAAACGAGAAAAACAAGTCACACCTGTATTTGGATGACTTAGTGGCGTTGTTCTATTGAGGGTTAACGGTGTATCTATCAACGGTCGATATCGATGTCTACCCCACACCTGAATTTGATCGACCAGCTTGGGACGTTTGCTTGGTCGCTCTGTGTGTGGGACTTGTGAAGACATCAATCGATTTTCTCCCCATGCATGTGTTGAGCATTCGACTATTGAGGTGGAGAAACTTTCCAAGAGAACTTCTTCATACAGCACAGGTCCAGTGCCTGGTGGGAAAATATGATACAGTAAACGACTCAAAATAACCGGTGCAGGCGACCGATAGAGTAAACGGCAATGGTGCGTGATCTGTCGTGTAAATCATGTATCAATTGTTGGATTAATTATCGAGTTCTTAGGTAATTAATGAATAAATAGATTAATTAAAAGTCAATTGATTTATCATACTTTTCGGTTGAAATAGTACAATTATTCTTCCCATTGTCATTTTGGATGGTGTTTAGAAAGCAAATAATTTGGGTCAAAAGGACAACTTTGTATTTGGGTTTCAGACAGCTGAATTTTGTATGGAATATTCAGCCAATATTCACTGCACACTAGGGCTTTTGATGAAGCCTTTGTGAGGTTGTTTGTTTTTCTCGCGCTTGGAAAACGGAAATAGTGAATGATTTACTGTAGTTGACTTTTCTGTGGGGCCTAGGAGATCTGTGACCTGCTCTCTGAGCACAACTGCGTCTTTGTTCAGACGCTCGCTGGACTGTCTGTAAAGGTGATGTTGTCCGGAGGTGAGTGATCAACAGTAGCTCCTACAAAGGTTGTTGTCCATAATAAATGAACTCACATCGATTTTCTTTCTCTCTCTTTTGCAGGTACGTGGTTTGCTTGAAATAAAACACTTGCCGTCACCGGATAGATGCCACTGTGATACTTGGGTAAGATACATCTTTAAATTTATTGCTTTAGGAATTTGTGTGAAGCTTTCGATGCATGCAAGTCAAGTGAACGTTAAAATTGCATGCTGTGGAATACTTTTGTGAGCCTTTTACGATGTTGTTTTTCGCTGCAGAAAATTATTGCAGAACGGAAAATATCATGCCAATTTGTATATACTGTAGAACTTTAAAAAAAAAGGGACTCCCACAAACGGAAACTTTTTCGAAAGCGAGGCTCCTAAACGAAGAAAACTCTGTGAAGAACGAATTAAACGTTTTTACGAATAATGTCGTATTTAATTTATTCAAATGCATATATGTGTGTAGGTGTGTATGTAAATGCTAGTGATATTACCCTGTACTGAATATTTTAATTTGTGTATGCACAATATATTAGCCGTAGTAATGAGTGTTACGGCCCATTAGTGAGTGTTACGGCACGGCCGTTCAAAACTCATGCAAACATTGACGAGTGTATACGTAGTATACTGTACATTTCTATCGTACGTTTTCACAATAAATAATTGTTGGTCTTGTTCTCATTTTACTTCGATCCTATAATATGTGCAACAAAGAATCTCATTATATTTGAACTTCATAGTTAAAAACGAGTCATAGTGAATCATTTAGAAATGCCAGTATTGATAGAAAACTCAAGTTCGCTTAAAAATGACTTCTATAGGAGGCAGATCATGATACTTTAAAATCGGCACTTGCTGCCAAACAGGGAAAGCTTTCCGGTTCGTAATTTAGAGAATTATTTTACAGCGTATAAGCCCATAGAATGCTAGCCTTAAAAATGACAAATTTTATGGAACCATGCTTTATATTTTTGCGTTCGCATATATCTTGAACAATGAAATCATGCCACATTGATAATGCATCAGATTTTAATGCATATTAGTTTGTTCCTCAATGGTAAAAATTTTGCAAAATTTTCGTTAGGTAACGTTAAAAGGGTCGTGTCTCTTTAAATTGCACGTAGCTTAGACTGAAGGCCATTTGTTTATGCGTTTTGATGCGCAAATTGTTGTGAATTATTTTTCGTGGATTTTGTTAAGTGTTTCTCTTACTGCATTGCTGTACGCACACTTACTTCGTTACACTCAATTCTTAACGTTTAGCTCGTCCTGGAGACTTTCCTCAAGATTAGTAACTGACATTTTGTTACGTCATTTCATTAACGAATCAGCCGCTTTATAATTTCATACAATTGTCGGCTATTTTATTGACGTGCTTTTCTGTATATCAGCGTGTAGTACAGGGACGCTCCAAAAAAAACGTTTACTTAGGTGAGACATATGGCTTTCTGATGACATCGATTATGAAACTTCAAAAACAATGGTGTCCTGCTGTTGAGCTATTTCAAGTGCTTTTTGGTTTTTGAATTACGCTCGAGTCCCGTCATTTGGAATATTTTTTTGTATCGTGTGTATAAAGTAATTAGCGTAGATGTCAATTTTAGACGATATACATTGGATTTAGTTTTAACTGGTTTCACTAACTATGCTGAGTTGCTTCGGTAACAAAGCGTACTGAACTAGTTTCTTTCACTTTCATTCAGAAAATATACCTCTAAGTGTGTTTACACATACCTTAAGTTTCTTTTATCTCACTATCCCACCTGTTTCTGCAATAAAGTTCAATTGACTCTTTCATGAAATTTCAGTCGTAAGCATTATCTTTGCTAGGATTTTTTCGCCATATGGACGGACCTTCCTGCTCGCTCACAGCTGGTCGGAGGTCATCGCTGCTCAGGGCGTGGCAGGGTAGGTATAAGGCGTCGAGGTGCTCGTGCCTTCGTGTCTGTGTGGTTGCCTAGCTTCCTTATTCCTAATGCACGCTGAGGGTACGGGCGGTGGCACTCTAAACTCCGAACCCTACTTCCCAGCTGTACTCTACACTAAGTTGTACTCTAAATGAAGTATGCAACTTGAATTTTATGTATAGTTGGCTCTGTAATTTATGGGATGAATTCGTAAAGCTGGAGTTTTGATAACAGCTCAGTGTTTTTGTTCCGCTTTGTTGTTGCTGGGCTACAGTTGGTGTATTGCTTGGATCTGGGCGTTGAGATCGCAATCTAACAATTAAGAAATCAGTATTTGGAGCTTACGGCTACTCGTAAATACAATGTTTTATTTATTTCCTATATTATGTGAGTGTTACGGCACAGTAGTGAGTGTTACAGCACAGTAGTGAGTGTTACATTACAGTGCCAGTAATGTTTATATGATTCCATGTTATGCAATGTGCTAATGATCCTTAAAACGAGAAGAACTAATAATATTTTAGTTAGTCAATTACTTTGTAGTTATTTCATGGAATCCCTTATTTTAAGCAAACTACTAATTGAAGCATAACTATGATACGTGCATGGTTATTATTATTATATCGATCAAAATCGTTTTCACTGATCATTCGTATCAGTGAATGAAGATCATGTATAACACGTCAATTGAATCTATGTATCTACTGATTTACACATACTTCCAAAAGTTTATTGAACAGTTTTTTGGGGAAGATTTAAAAAAAACGCATAACGGGAAGCATTTTACGGACAGCTCCTTCATTTTTAGTGGAGAACAGGGAAACTGAAGTATGAGCTAGTGTGTGTTAAGGGGACGGTGGAAGGATCTGAAATGCTGGTAGGTTTAATAAAAGGAAAATAGAGTAAATAAAAAAGCGTATGTTCATTTTCGAACGCGAAAAACGAAAAATAAAACTAAATGACATTTTTAAAAACAAAAAAAACGTTCATCGTTCTTTACTGTTTCATTTTTGGTAGTACGGCAATAGTGAGAGATCATTTTACCGCGCCCTGCACAACACCACTGACTGAGTTAGCTTAGCTTGTACTGAATGCTCTCATAAACCCACATACACAGGCGCACGTTCAGCGGTTACCTGCTTGATGCGACATGGCGACGCTCTTCCGCATTTCCAAATTGTGAAGAATAGCATTTCAAAATATTGGCCTGGAGCTCTTCTATTATTAGTACAACGCAGGAATGATGCAATAATGTTTTTGCTTTGCGTTTGATGAATTATTGGTGATAGTTAAAACGAGGTTTTGAAAATTTGTGTTGTTTGGGCTAGGAATTCTAAAAAAATTTTGACCGATAATTATGGAGAATAATGTACATGCGCTTAAGTACTTAAATGTCCCTCATTAAAGTTCTAAATGAACTATATATCTTTCAGTCTCACGCCGGTATTTATAAACAGTTTTATTACACTGCAAAACACCATTACCACATTTTTTCTCATGATTGAAAAATACTTTGCTTCGTTTATTTGTCATTAAGATGTCCAAGAGAAGAAAATAATCAGTGTAATGCCAAAATTTACTGACATAACACATATATTTCTACAGTATGTGTGCGGCGAAATTTCTTTGAAAGGCAACCGTGTGGTATAGTGGGGTGCTGAAGTGGACATTTTAAAACATATGTTTTTCAACAGGGTATGCGTCATTAGGTTTATTTGCTTTTGTTGTGGCTGCGGTGGTTAAATCAGGAATATAATAACAATAATGATAACAATAATATTAGATTTATTTGAAAGATAACCTTGTGGTGCATTGGGGCAGAGCTGCATACAACAACGCTGTCGTAGGAATCAAATACTGATTACTTTTATTTTTGAACTATTTAATATCGCTCTAGTTTTTGAATACTTTGTGTGGTACTCCTGAGTGTCGCTTTCTTTGTATCATAATACTTATAGAAAAAATATCATTCAAAAATATACTTAAAACTAAGCTAAGAACCTAATTAAACATTCTACATCAATATTCACATAGATTTTTTAGTGGTGAAACCAATACTTACTGCAGTTGAATGATATCCTGAATTAATCTCTCGTGTTAGCAAAATTCCTGTGTTAATTCAGCGCGCTGCCAGAAATGAATTTTTATCGAGAAGGTTATAAGTTTGAACTGAAAGCTTGCGCTTACCGCTCGGTTGGATTCCTTTCCGCGACTCGGACCAGCAACCGACATCTGCTCATGCGTTGCGTGGGAGGTAGCGTACTTTGTCCTTTGTATTCAGTTCGTAAGAAAAATCAGTTAACTTTCCCAGCGAGAGCAAAAATTAAAATTCGTTTCAATTAAATCATTGGGTTACTCGCCGGCAGTTGACTTCAAAATTTGAAGTTTGTTTCTCCGTTAACTGGAATCTCAGCTGAGTTGCCTCTGTCGTCTGTACTAGTCAGCTTGTCTGTCGTCAGTACTAGTCAGCTTCTCTGTTGTCTGTACTAGTCAGCTTCTCTGTTGTCTGTACTAGTCAGCTTGTCTGTCGTCTGTACTAGTCAGCTAGTCTGTCGTCTGTACTAGTCAGCTTGTCTGTCGTCTGTACTAGTCAGCTTGTCTGTCGTCTGTGCTAGTCAGCTTGTCTGTCGTCTGTGCTAGTCAGCTTGTCTGTCGTCTGTTACTAGTCAGCTTGTCTGTCGTCTGTGCTAGTCAACTTGTCTGTCGTCTGTGCTAGTCAGCTTGTCTGTCGTCTGTCCTAGTCAGCTTGTCTGTCGTCTGTCCTAGTCAGCTTGTCTGCCGTCTGTACTAGTCAACTTGTCTGTGACATTGTTTTTTCGTGTGATCATGTGCCTATCACGCTTTCAAACACACAAGCGCTTTTGGGAGTATTGATATGTGAGTACCATGCTTTCAAACCTAATAGTACATTAAGTAATGTTGTTACGTATATAGGATGGATTTAATTGTTTCACAGTACCACGTTTTTAGGATGACCTTGTTTCTGTATATGTGTTTCAGCTTCGGTGTGCGTGTCTTAGTCCATATTCTCATTAAAACGCATGTATTTCATGCACGTTTTCCGTGATATTTTTTTGTTACATATTTCGACGGACTCGATTTGGTACTTTCGCTGCATTGCGTAACAATACATTGCTGCCTTGGGAATACTGAACCATTGTTCCCTGCAGTTTGCGGTAACAGTTCCCCATAATTATCACTTGTCTGCATGCCCTGCACCCACCGCAAGCTGCCTAAGAAATTTTTAACTATTGTTAAAGAGTCAATGCGTGTTCCAATTTTATTGTGACCGACTTTCTATGCTAGCTAGGTTTCTCCTCTTCATCATACTTTTGACTTCCATTGACGGAGAATTTACCGTGAATACCGGGAAGAGTGAATGCGAACAAATCAAAGGCAACTGAGAATCTGATGTTTTTGTCCTTGTTTGATGAGTTGGATCAGCTGTTAATGTCATCAGCATATTGAATACTGGTAGTTCATAATCTTTAATATGTGTCTGTGAAGTAGGGCACGAACCCGAAATTTGAATAATTATTGTGTAGGTCATCACAATTTCGAAGTAGTAGGCTCAATTTAGTACAAATTATATGATTTAACCAATTTGACTTATAACGAGTTTCCTGAAGCTCGATATCTAATGAAAATGAAGTTATTGCACCCAATCCATTTGTTTCAATTTTATCGCCATGTATGGACATAAACTGAAATATGGACATAACTGAAAAAAAACAGAGTATGACGAATAATATACTTCATCAAAAATTTAGATAGATTTGAATTTACTATTAACATAGGATTAAGAAGCGACTTAGCTTTGAAATAGTATTATTAGTTGCCACATGTAGTAAATAGCCAATATTTTTTAAATGTTACACGCTTTAATATAAAATTTGAAAAAAACGAGAGAGAACATGACAAAACGTGAATGAAATTAATTTAAAAACTGACTAGCATAATTAATCACTAGAGAGAAATTATTTTTTTTGGGTCAGTTACTTTACTGATCCTCATGATCCATCTCTTTTATCTGACAGGTCAACTGAGCTGTGTCAGGCTTGTGTGTTCAGACATTCGTGTGTGAGGCTTACTTTCTTCAACCATTGCGGTTTGCATCAGGGGTAACCTGTGAAGTTTAACCTACCAGGGGTGTGCAATTCCACTATACTAGTGTACCCAGCCGTCAAAAATGACGGCAGAGATTTTGTAATAACATCCGTGCCGTCAAAAATGATGGCAAATACTGTTTGGAAAGATACTGGATAAAATTATATATAAGAACGCAATGTAATATATTTAATTTTATATATATTTACAAAGGACAAACGTTTTAATTGAGTACTTCTTTAATAATAACATTCCTAGTGAAAACTAAGACACTTAGTTTTCTACTGCTGCAATTGACTCTGCAATTCGTGTCATATTCGGGTACAATGTACCCGAATCATAGGGCAAAACCGGGCCGAACTCGGTATCCACGATATGGACTCGAGTATATAAGGCTCTGGATCTCTCTAATGTTTTTGAAAGGGTCACGAAACATATAGATAAATAAATATATAAATACTCGTAAATACATATATATACACACGACGGTCATTCTTAGTATTAGATATTAGATAATAATAATAAAAATAAACAGTTTGTTGCTTGCTTGCTTGCTTGCTTGCTTGCTTGCTTGGTCACGCTCTTAAGGATTTAGATCGGAGGAAATTCGGTAGGGTATACATGTATTGTAAACATTGAATTGTGGATACCAAAGGCCCATCTCTGAATGTGGAAACTCCTTCGCAAAGCCCGCGTCCACTGGCAAATCAAAAGAAAGAATTCAGTAAAAGACACGTGAATTTTCAAGAGTGTATCTACTAGTAATATTATAAAAAGTCATTTATTTTATATTAGTTGGAAACCTAAAATTTTTGCATTTTGTTGTGCGAGAGGAGCCTGTCGATGACTGCTTTTAGTTGGCGTAGTTATCAATTTTAATGTTCAAATGTTTTTCTGAAGCTAGAGTCAAGTGCTCAGTTGTTTTATACTATTTTCTCATTATATCTAGTAATTATTAAGTTTAATGCAGAGGTGAGTTTCCAGTCGTGCTGTAGATGGCCGTCACGAGTGTGGTTCGTTTTGTGAAGGTACTTTTCCGTCAGGCTAGAATGCCTCTTCTATTTCAACGGTATTTTGTCTTTCTTTCTTGATGTACATCAGTAGAGTACTGTTGCTGGTAAATCCTTAAATTTTTGTGCAAATGCTTACCCGAGTGGTTTCAGTGTAAATGAAATATTCAACGTTTTTAAATCGTCATTGCACAAAACAATTAACATAATTTTCTTGCTGATACACTACGGTCGTTTAATATGTTCTGAACTATGAACTTTTATGTCGCCCAGCGTATCAGTCTCTTATGTTTAAATCAGCGATCCATTTGGCCTTGGTATTTGAACTCCTTGATAATAATACTAATTTTTAAGTAGGGATTTATTCGTCGGATTTGAAATAGAATTCGTTTGGAGATATTTTTGAATATGTTCGATTCCCTGGAGCTCAACTATGCATAATGGTGCTCAATTCCAATTAATTGGAGGGTAGCATGGAGGCCAAACTTCAGTCAACGTCTGATGCCGCCTTTCAGAAGTTTATTATACGCTCATTTCGTGTTGCTTTTGTTAGGGGAAGTTTGATTTTTGACGTATTATTATTTCTTGTTTCACGTTCCGTTTCAGATATTGTTGTAGTTAGTGACTGGCTTGTCGTACTCTAATGTTGTAGTTAGTGACTGGCTTGTCGTACTCTAATGTTGTAGTTAGTGACTGGCTTGTCGTACTCTAATGTTGTAGTTAGTGACTGGCTTGTCGTACTCTAATGTTGTAGTTAGTGACTGGCTTGTCGTACTCTAATGTTGTAGTTAGTGACTGGCTTGTCGTACTCTAATATGAAAGTTTATTTTATTGCCTATTTCTACTACATGATTTTACTTTCGGATTTTCACTGCTGCGTATGAACACTTTAGAACGAGAACGACCATGAAAATATGCAACCTAATTCTTTAAGGGTATTTCATTGGATATCTTGATCGAAATCCATACGATTTTCTCTCACAAATAGGTTTGTATTTCGCTTCAAGTTTTATTCGGTACTTTCCAAAATGTATGACGGTGATTTTCCTACTGATAATATTTGATCGAAATCCGCTCATGCAAATATTTTCAAAGCTACTGAAGTATTTGGAGGTCTTGTTGGGTTCACTTCTTGATTTGTGTGTACACTCCAGCGCGCTACTTGTGTGTGTACACTCCAGCGTGCTACTTGTGTGTGTACACTCCAGCGCGCTACTTGTACGCTTTCACTTCTCTTGGGGAGTCAGTATGCAGCTCGTGATGCACAGCCCTGCGATGTCAGTATGCAGCTCGTGATGCACAGCCCTGCGATGTCAGTATGCAGCTCGTGATGCACAGCCCTGCGATGTCAGTATGCAGCTCGTGATGCACAGCCCTGCGATGTCAGTATGCAGCTCGTGATGCACAGCCCTGCGATAATTTCGAGTATGACTGAGACTGAAATTTGATTCCGTTCATATCAAAGGTCGATAAAATGGAAAGCTGGTTATCCTTGTCACGATTTTATTGGTCATCTGATTTAGTATGTAATGAACTCTGGCTCCCTTGCTGTTTTTTTGAACTCCAATGCAATATGATGAACTGTTCAAGAGAAATAAACGCCTTCTTCCGAGGCCAAGATTCTTCAGCTTATAAAGCATTTAAGAACTACCGAGTGAAATGACTTATTTTAAAAAAGTTCGTCCGCAGTTGCAATACATAAATTGAGTGCTCTGCTGACTTTATTTTGTTTACTGGAACTTGGAAGAGGGAATAGAAACGAAAGTAAAGTGAGGGCTAGGTTCCTGGTTACGCTAATACTAACATTAATGTCCCTGTAAAACACATACCGTTCCTCAGATGTTCCGAGTGATCTGCTGTCACTTCAAAAACAATCATCGTGAGAATTTGTTGCGGGTAAACTTGCAGTGTCAAGTCGGTCTTATTTTTCATTTTCTTCGTTTTTTAGGGGGAGGTTTGAGGTAAGGTTGGTTGCAGCTTGTGTGCTTGTTGTTTTTGTTCTTTTTTAATGCTCTGTAACGTACATTGATCGAAAGATTTCCTTTTGGTTGATCGCATACAGGTATGTAGTTTTAGGTGCTTACCTGTGCTTCACTAAAGCACATTTCTAGTTAAAGAATGATCTCTTCAAGTAGTCGTGCATACATGGTAATGGCTGAGTTTCATTCTTAGAAGTCTAGCTGTGTGGCAGATTTTGTGCATTCTGTGTTATAAACAAAATGTGTTCTTTATTTGTTGTCTCTACTAAGCTGAACATTAAAGTAGAGCAACTTCAAGTCTCCACTCAACGATCTTCATGCAAACATGTTTTTGAAAGCGCGCATTTTTAGTATTTAGGAGTATAAATTTTATACCTGTCAGTATTTAAGTCTGGGACCATGATTCGATTAGCGTTCATATATCCAAGGGCGGACAAAAGGATTGCATGATAAGCGCCTCGAATGGAGCTGCTGATTATTAATTACCTGCATCAACTTAGTAGCACCAGATTTCCCAGACTTTGCGTACCTTAAATCGTGGCTCCCATCAATTGATGTGACCTTAAATCCGTTGGGTCAAGTCAATAGGTTTGCCTTCTTAAATAGAGGGGGCCGTGACTTCTGACTCTGGTCCCTGTATCTAGCTATAATATATTTGTAAACTTTATAGGTACAGAGATTTTTTAGCTATAGCTTCGATACGAGAATGTCTGAAGATACTTTTAAAGTCTTGGTGTTAAATGAAAGTATACTCAGTATAATGTACATGTGTTGATTGCAGATCCATGGAACCCAGATGAGTCGAGTTTGGAAATATCGAGTTCCGACTAATCGAGTTTAAATGTATAGGTTTAGATGTGCAGGCGTAGATGTGTAGGTGTAGATGTATTAGCGTAAATGTGTAGGCGTAGATGTGTAGATGTGTAGGTGTAGATGTGTAGACGTGTAGGTGTAGATGTGTAGACGTAGGTGTGTAGACGTAGGTGTACAGAATAGAATAGAATAAGGCTATAGGAACGAACCTTCTGGCCCATTCTTGGGTCGGATAATTACTTCGATAATTATTCGGTTGTTTACCCAAGTCCCATGCCGTATTTCTAGCCGCGTCAACCATGTCGGCAGCGGGATGACGTAGATGTGTAGACGTAGATGCGAGGGTTGCGGTTGTGCGCTACCGAGAGGCCTGATCTGGAGTCCTTGTGCTTGGTTGTATGAACTAAAGAATCAGGCTGTGAGTAAAAAGCAGAGGTGCAAGGAGATCAGTTCGAAATATTCAATATTCAATCATCGTTGCGTAATGCATACACTTGGTAGACTTTTATTATTTATCTTGGAAGTTTTCGTTTCATTGTTTGTATGCTCCTTCTGTACACACTACACGGAGTAAACTTTAAAATCAACCTAATGCAAAAAGCAACCAATGTCAGACTTAGCATCACTCCTTGCTAGTTTCTTGTGAGTTCTGTTTCAAAGTTTGAAGGATTTTTATTATTCGTAAACTCGTTCCTCCTTCATTGAAGTGGCCGATGTATCGAGATTTGCCCTAGTATAATCGTTTCTGCTTTCTTCTTTTTTCATTATCCACCTCTCAAAACAATTACAGCGATAAAAGTTTTCGTTTTTTTTTCAGCATATCAGTGCTGCTAGCGTAGTAGTGCTACCGGCAAACCCACATCCGCAGTGGTACCTTACCTACGATCTAACCTTTAAATCAGACACACTCAGCACTGATCGTAATAGTCCTCTCTGATGCACTAGTAATGAGCATGTTCGCTGGTTTGCCCCCACTTCACCTAGCAATCTTTGGTAACGCGGCCTAGGTCTGCCACAATACGATTCACGGAGCCTGGGAAAGCTGCAGGAAGAAGCTAGTCAGGAATACTGTCATTGTCTGGCGCTTCCCGTAACAATAGCACTGTGGAAAGTCAAACGAATAAAAGGTTGAGCAAGCTGTTGTTGAACACTGCCGTTCACAGACTATCTAGTGACAACCGGACAGTGTGATTTGAACTACGTCAAGCTGATGTATAATTCAAAGCTCCGTGATGTACTTTATAAAGAGACGCATCGTCGCCTCTCAGTATGAGGCATAAATGTATATGTATTAACCCGATAATTTTCAATCAGACGTAATTTCTTTCAGATATTCTTTACTGAGCTGCTGTTCATATCCTGTCATCAGTACTGTATTGTTTTTTATACATTCTATTAATTTTCACTGGTTGTTAGTGTTTAGTTCAAGAAATAATCGCTTTCAAGAGTTGAACTTCCGGAACATTCTTGAAAAACCATTGCGTCTTAAATTGGTCGAATTCTGAAGGGGCTCTGTTAGCTTCAGAGCAAAATTTGACTTTCTTTCTGTTGATTGACCTCAGATCACTTCCAGCAAAATCCACAAATGCACACAATGTTGCTGTACTCTCATCAGATGCTGTATTCAATTCCTTGCGATGGACTAAGGCCTGATTCTTACTATTAGTTCAATGGATTTACTCGTTGCTTACTTCATCTGAGTTGCGCTGTTGCAGATGCAAAGATACTTGTATGTGTCGAGCGCTGTTTCCATACATAAGGCACCACATTTTATGTTAGGAGACTTTTTGTTTTGAATGATAGAACCTTTTTATTTTTAAACTTGGTTAGTGATTTATGTAGGAAGTGATTAAGCTGTTTGTGAGGGACTTTTTCGTACATCTGTTTGTCACTCTTATGTCATACCATTGCGGGAATAATTTTTTAAAAATTGGAAGCCACTCTAACAAAATTTACCTTTGAATGAAATTGCTTATATTTGCTCGAAGAGACACTTGAGGCACTGGCGTTTAACTCATTTTTTTGTGACTTTCATGAATTCAATGTAATCGTGTATTTTTAATAACGTTTTTGAAGACCTGTCATTATTCCTTTCCTCTGAAGCCAGAGGCAAGACCAAATGTAAAGAACGTGTGTGTAGTAATAAAGAGTTTTGTGGCTGCAGTTGTTTTGCTGCAGTTTTGCAAAATTTTTTCTTTAGTTCACTGTGCAATATTGCCTATCTTTACCCGCCACTGTAATGCATTCACGCGAATCTACTCTCTAATTTCATTAGTGACTTTTGGGAATGGGTTTTTTCTTACGAGCATCATGATATTCTCAAGCCTATTATTAAATAATGATGGTTGGAAAATTGTTATTGATGGAAATCTTCATCTTACTTCGAGTGATGCCGATTGACACATCACGACCTGGCGCTTCCTAGAACCACAATTGAGGCTTATGTTCTTACGGCATTCTATTAGCTGACTATAATTGTGTGTGTCCAGGTTCGATAAATCGAATCAAGTTTCGAACAATTAATTATACAATTGGGCTCTCGAGTTTAAGCGAGCTCAAGTTACTCTGTTCTTCCTTCGCTTAATATTTATCATATAATTTTTCCATCGAAATTAACTTTTGATACTGTTGAATGCCTGCTTCATTGGCTTGATTGAATGCATCTTTAAATCAATATAATTTCATTACAGTTCCTGTTTTTTTTTTCTTGGGATAAGTTCTTGGATGAGTCCCTCCAGCATTTCGGGCCTTTTGTGTTGGTGCATCATCTCGAAATAATTGCCGTTTCAGCCGCGTTCGGACTGCATTTTACGGTCAATATTGTAAGAGTTTTGTCATGCCGTGGCATGAGACCTGAAAGGAAGATCAATGCTGGTCGTCAATTAACATGGTGGGCATGTATGCCTTTCACTTGCTTGGCAGGAGCAGCGTATGAGGGCTGCTGTGTCATGTCATGGTGCCATTTACCTCGAGCTCTGCGCATCCCAGATCAGCCTTCTTGTTTTCAGCCAGCCGTACCAGCAAAATATAACTGTATCAAAGCCTGAACGGAATTTTAGCCTATGGCTCTTAAAAAGTTACAGAATAATTTAATTTATTCCTCAATAAAAATATTAAAAAATTAATAATTTCCTCATTCGGATGCTTTCTATTATCAGTAACTTTTTTGTTTGCACTTAGATGCAATTTAATGACACTCCATTGATTATTTTAATTTATTTGTTCAACTTTGAGACTCGTTTTACTTACGTTTTTCAGACTCTAACTTCCCCCACCATAATTGAAACCAGTCTTACTTAGTACACTTTCATCTTTCAGTTTAGACTTACGAGTTACTGAAAGACGCTTCAATATCTCAGCGACCATGCTTACTTCGAGCATGTGTGTCTGAGCACTATAAGTTAACGTTCTGACTATCATGAATGTAGATCTTAGCGATAAGTCTTCCACAGCCATAAAAATTAAATCGGCCTATTTGTTATAGCTGCGCGATGGCCTCAGTACCCACGTTGTATGTATTTATATGTCTGCCTCTTTGTTGGTTCTTCAATAGATCTTGATGGAAGTGCACCGCAATTTGTGTGTGCAAAGTGTATGCGAGAGACGCAACGATTATGAAGCGCTGGTTTTGCTTTATTTAAGTCGGAATTCGATGGAGCACTGCTTGAAGAATAGTTCAACTCGAGTTACGTCAAGTTGAGTAATTACCCTCTGTACTGCCATTGCTTTTCCCTGTAGCGATTTTAATGGGAAGTTCCTATGTCTTTACCTTTGACTTTACAAAAGCTTATCAACAACTATTTGGTTGATAAATCTTTTTGTCGATCAGTGAAAGTTTTCAGTGTCTTATGACAAATGAAAACAATTCAGTTTATCGTGTATAATATATTTATTTTCCATTCAATACAGTTTCGCTTTCATCTTTTCGAACGCATTTTGGACTTTTGAGATGATCTTAATTATTTTTTCTACTCAAATATGCTGAGCAAAATTATTTCTGCGGATCAAGATGAGACGTAACTAATATTTATCAGTGACATGTAAAAGTTTGAAGGAATGTTCTTCGTTCTAGTAAAGTGATTTTTGCAGTTATAGACTATTTCATCTTGGGTGTCTGTGATATTGCATTCACATAATACGTGTATACAGAGATATACGCATCAAATTTGAGTTGTTTATAAAATTTCGATGATCGTACCGTAACAGCAGTTGTTATTTGCTCAATATGATGTCACAGGTTTTTGTTACGGCTATTGAACCAGAATTTAAGGGGATTCCCACTACAAACTCTTGCTCCGGACTCATGTCCTGGAATTATTGAGACTTGGCATCTGTATCAACTTCAACTGCATTTCCACGTAGGAGAATGAATCGCTTTCGGGCTCTTTCTTTGCTCCCTAATACCAAATGCACCCTTATTTTTCTCTATTTTAGATAATTAATTACCTATGCGTGTCCGCTAATAAATGCCCTCGAGTATAAATTCTTCTGTCCTTATAACAAAAGTGCTTTCAACAACTCGACCACATCCTGCATTTTGACCGCTGCACAAAGCTTCTGAATTTTGTGGCAACAGCTGCTTAGTTGCTGTGATCTCCTGAGCTTGAGGATTTATCGTATTTAATGTAGGAGTTCACGTGAAATAGCATCATATCCTGATATCAGTATACATTACCTCCATGCATAGTTGAGGTTACGGGTTCCTCCATGATACAGACCTGCTAGACTCAATTTCATTTTAGAATAAAGTTTTGTATAACATTATTTATTTGAGTGTTCGTTTTTTTTGGACGGCTATCAAGTACGTCATATAATTGATACGAGTGCGAGCATTATCATGGTAATAGCTGTTTGCTCCGCTGTACTCGTGGATGATGTTCTCAGATCGAATTAATAGACATTCTTGCTTCCGCTCACATCAAGGTACTGTTTCATTGTTACCCTCGTGCTTCGAACGAATCGCTTCATTTTTAAAACATTGATTTTTGTTGCGATAACTAGTTTTGTTAGCCACTCTTGTCCATACAGATAACTCAATTTGAAACGAGTTTGTCTGTCGCCACCAGTTGTTAATTTTGGTTGCGTTATTCGTGCTCTTGTGGGTGTCTACCATACTCGATGGTCACGTCAACGTGACCACTTAGCTCCTTTGTATGGTAACCGGACTCGGTTTTCACTGAAATGGATGGGTAACACAATGTTCGTTATTTGAAAACAAATTCTCGGAAGCTTGACAATTCATAAGTTTTTTTTGCTAACGTCATTCGCCTAGACTATAGAGTCTGTATCTCAACCAGTGAACTTTTTATTAGTTACTTGATAGTACATTACGTTCACAAGTAATCAGGATTTGGTACCTTAATTATTGAAATTTCTCTGGAAACCTCTACAAAACTAGTCCGAAATCCGAGTGTAACAAGTCAAGCAGGCAGATGCAGTGGTCTGAAATGACATTGGACCAATTTAATGTGCCCAGTATGAAAACCACTGACGCACATTGTTTGATGTGAAAGCTCTGATACTTAGGACTGAGGCAAATAGAGGGTATTTTTTAAGTTCTATTACATGTGTGTGTTTATTTCTTTTGTTTTTCTGTAACTTTGTTTTTCATTCTATGGAAAATCACGAAAAGGGGAGCGGTCTTGGTGCCTTCAGGTGATACGACTTCAGGGCTTGGCATTTCTCGTGGTTGTCTTGTCATTAAATGCTGCTTTGTAGCATGACTTTACTTTTCAATTTTGCCTTCCAGTGATTGCCTTCAATTTTGCCTTCCAGTCCAATTGACTTCTTACACAATTGTTTCTCAATCATAACTTTTACTTTCCATACTTCAATTTTTCACCTCATTGCGGCGACCGTTCTTATTGTTGAAAAGCTTTAAAAGTGTACACGTGAGTAAATCGTTCATTCCAACCAACTACATCTCATCTCAAAAGCAATCATGAATTTTTGACATTTAGTCAGGACACACGGAAAGGTCAACTTGAAATGACGTCCAGGAATAGAAGGAAGATCTTTGCCTTCTATTCTCATAAGCCCGAGTTTTGGCACTAGGTGGGACGACCACTATTTGGCTACTGAGGTGCAGGAGTGAATGCAACCAGGATGCTGTATGACATTCATCCATGAGCAACGAGTCTGCTTCATTGTAGCTTAAAATTTTCGACGCATAATATTTTTGCATTAGTTAATGCGCAGAGTACATTCTTTTGAGCATGTGTATAGGCACTCGTGTAAAGATATGCCATTAATGAACATAATGTGAAGATAAATTATAAATGAACGAGAAGCGAAACTTAAGAGTTTTCTAATGAATCGCGCGAGGCCCATTGCTGCTTCCAAGTTATTTTTTTAGTGATTTCAGCGACAAGACCGATTGCCATTAGAGGGTTTCTCTGCCCTCAGAACCTAGCCGTGAGCTTACTGAAGCAATGGACAGCCTTCGTGTGGTGGGGCAGAAGCTGTGCGCCGCCCTGGCAGAACTTTTCATTTCAAACGAATGTTGAGAGGCAGAGATCCAAAACTCGCCATTCACGAACACGTATTGTTTTCTGACGACGTCACGCTTGTGTATCGAAGATGTTATCCAGTGCACATTGAAAATAGATGTTAAATGTCCCTGCTCTTTTCATTAATTGTTTGTCATGTTTGTTTCGGAGTAATTTTTTGTGTAAATATTGATGACTCGTATTCCAATATGCCATCCTACTTGGTGAATTTTAGTTCGTTATTTTAGCGTTTAGTAGTTCTTCGAGTAGTGTTTCAAGTTTTCTTTTGGGTAATTTCATTTTTCAATGTAATTCTTTTTCTGGAGCTCATTAGAACCAAGAAGAAGGTTACTTAAATGACCGAGATGTGCAGACTTTGATTTTAAATTAATTCCTTCATAATGATGATTTTTGTAATGGCATTAAATTATCTGCAGAATACATTCGTTTCACCACAGCAATATTTCTGTATTCAGTTCTTGTCTTCAAAAATCATGGTCTACCTCGTCTTGCTTATCTTGATGAGAGACTTGCATTTGCGTGCTTCGTGCATTCATTAAAGTAATGTTCAAATGTTTAATCCGAGTTGCGTAATTCGTTAGGGAGAAGTTGCGGACTTGTCTGTGGCAGCAGCAGCACAGTCACAGTTCGATGATTGACGCTTTTAATAAAACTACATTTGCCTGCCATCAGATAGGGAGGGAGTGGAACTGCTGAGCTCATCGAGCGTTCCTTTTGGTGATGGCATGTGCGTGAAAAGGTCAAGAGCTTCTCTATTTTTTTACACTAAGAGGTGTGGCGTTATTTTGACATGTTGTACTTATTCTGTCCCTATTAATTTTGCGCTAAGTTAAGCTAGGTGTGTACATTTTGAACGATGGAACATAATTGATGTTGTCATTTATCATGTTAAATGAAATGTGCACGTCACCTCTCTGTGACTTACTACGCCTTCGCATTAAAATGTTAAATATTTGTTTGTCATGAATGAATGTAAACTGAATCATGAAGAATATTCTTATGATTTTGCTCTACAAATAATACTGGATGCTCATTCATATTTTGTCTCAGCTCTTTACGAACTTACATGGAAAAAAATCAAATATTTCTTTTGTTTTTAGGGTTGTATTTTTGCAGAATGCTTTGTGTTTCATTAAAGTGTCATGTTACTAGTGAAGATTAGGGCTGATCACAGCATTCCTTTTTGAAGTTGACCTTCTTGAAATCCACAGCATTCATTCGAGTAATTTCCACGGTAGTGAAAATTCAAGACGTCCAGCGCCCTTCTGTACTATCTCCGGCGTGACCTCTAAGTGAGGTAGTGAGTGTGTGAGTGAGTGACCTCTAAGTGAGGTAGTGTGAGTGAGTGACCTGAGTGAGGTAGTGAGTGTGTGTGACCTCTGAGTGAGGTAGTGAGTGTGTGAGTGACCCCTGAGTGAGGTAGTGAGTGTGTGAGTGACTTCTAAGTGAGGTAGTGACTTCTAAGTGAGGTAGTGAGTGTGTGAGTGAGTGACCTCTAAGTGAGGTAGTGAGTGAGTGAGTGAGTGAGGTAGTGAGTGTGTGAGTGACTTCTAAGTGAGGTAGTGACTTCTAAGTGAGGTAGTGAGTGTGTGAGTGAGTGACCTCTAAGTGAGGTAGTGTGAGTGAGTGACCTGAGTGAGGTAGTGAGTGTGTGTGACCTCTGAGTGAGGTAGTGAGTGTGTGAGTGACCCCTGAGTGAGGTAGTGAGTGCGTGACCCCTGACTGAGGTAGTGAGTGTGTGAGTGACCCCTGACTGAGGTAGTGAGTGCTGTAGTTCTGTGTGCCTCGTGTTAACAAACACTTTCCAATGCTGTTTTAGGAATCTCCGACGTACCCTAGTTTTTATGACCGTATGTTTCAATAGAATATTACTGCGTTCTTGTTCGCTACTGTTGACACACATTCAAACGCGCCAATATTGGCCCAGGAACAGCGTGTAGTGGGAAGTGTGTGAAGTGTTATTGTTTAATGTTAATCTGAAGTTGAAGTAAAGGTTTCCATTCTAGTGCTGATTTTAGTCTTTAGAACTTTTCATCACACGTACTAGATTGACGTAGTGAAAATTATACTGTTTGAAATCATGTTACCAATTAGTTTCAATTTACAATAGCCGCTGATAGCTGACTTATTCCTGATTTTTTCTCATATTGTCTCCATAGATTGTTGCGTATAAGCCAAATAGAAATTATTATCATGGAAAATTGTCAAGAAATCATAATGTGTGAGCACAAAATGGGTTATTCTGTCTCTGAAGCATTTCAGAAGATGAAGGCGTTGAAGTATTGTTTGAATAAGGCTATGCAAAATATTACAAAAAGTTGTTTACTGCAGGATGTATTTTCAAACGGGCATCACTCAATTTTGCCCAGCGGTACGAAATAATTGTAGCATGAACATTTGAAAAAGAAACATTCCGTTCTCCCAAACAGAGATAACCCACGTTTACTGCACGATAACGCTCCTCCACACACTTCTCAATCGCCTGTCCACAAACTGCCTAGCATGAATTGTGAAATTTTACCTCGTCCTCCAAAGTCACTTTGTATCGCTCCTGCTGGTTATCACTCAATTGAAACATTTTGAGTTTTTCATCCACAATAAAGTTTTTCGAGTAAGAAAGAGGAAATCGAAGCATTTGAAATGATCTCATTAAAAGGTGATTTTTTTTGTAGATAAGAACAAGAACTTGGAAGTACGTTGGGGGAAAAAGGATTATTCAGCATAGTGCCTACTTCATAGAAGTAAATTCTATTTTTTTAATTAACTGATACTGTAGTCCGGAATGAAATGTCGAACTGAATAAATTTCACTAAAAAATATAGAGTAGCTCAGTGCGTTCATTCGTCAGTTTTACGAATAAAATCCCAATGCAGCATATTGATCCCTGCTTGACACTTAGAATTAGATAATTTTCAGCTACCTAGTTGAATTAATATAAAAAATGATTTTGTTCCCATTAATGAAAAATGCCTTGTAACTGATAACACTAATTCTGAGTTATAGTTGCAATTAAATTAATTTGGTTTTGTAGGCATGAAATTTAAATGCACGTACAGATGTTACATGAGTGACCTACTGTTTACCTTGTTGCTGCAGAAAAAAGTTGTGTTTAGTTGGCAGAATTTTTTATCAACAGACAAGTATTGGCAGTTTGAATTGTATCAGCATACGCTCGATGTGTCCAGTCTGCTTTTGCACGAGTCGGACTCTTTTCATCGGTCGTCGGACTCTTTTCATCGGTCGTCGGACTCTTTTCATCTGCAGCACGCCAACAAATTATGGTTGTATCAGTCCCAGATAAACATGTTCTAGTTACGACCCGATCTTCTTTTGATATGCAAGCTGGTCGTCTTTATGGCCTCTTAACCTCTTCTTGCATCAGTATTACACGGGCCAATAGTGCCCCAGCGTATGACTTTGCTCACAAATTCGTTGAGATTTTTGTACTGCCCTCACAGCGTTGATTTTTTTGTGAAATTAATTTAGTGCTCTTAGTAGGGAGATTGTGCAGAGGTCCGTGTCGCTCACTTGCTCGTTGTAGTATGTGATGTTCCTCAATTTGTTTTCTGTTGACAAATTCAGAGGTACGGAAAGGAGACTGTTGTTTTTTCATCCTGCCAGTTTGTCCTGGTATCCTAAAACATAGTGGTCATCATTAGTGTTCTTTTGAAACTAAAAGAATTAGTGTTCTTCGAGCCAATTTGAGTTGGACTTTGAAAAAATATTTTTGTGGTTTGATTTTCCTCATGAGAATTATGATATTGCATTTAAAATGAATGGAAGAATGTTGTAGCTAACTTTTACGACCTTTAACCTTTTCCTAATGCACTGACGTTCCTCGATAACTCTATGAAGTAAGAATGAGCGAATTCGGGCCGTGTGTTTGTATACAGCCTTTTTTAATTTTATTCTTCTTTTTGAACTACTGTGGATACTTTAGTATAATGTAAAGATTTTTCACGAAGATTTTTGCACCCAACAAAATGACGACGTATAAAGCAAATTTGAAAACTTATGAGTACGTGAAAAATAGCAGCCAGTTTATGCTCAATCTGTAATTTTAATGGGGCTACTTGAAAGAATGGAAGTTAGGAAATTTTACTTATTTGATGGAAGTATTAATCGAAATTGTAAATTATAAGTAATGTTTATAAATTAAAACACCTTATACGGTGATTACACTTTCTTTCATATCTCGGCTATTCACAATTGGAATAAGTCTTCAATCAGTCCATTAAATTATAAGAACGCAAAAAAGATGCTGAAATGTCTCCTGCTGTTCTGAAAATACCTCACTTCGTTTTATTAGGTTGTTACAAAAATAATGGCCGCTCGAAGGTCTGGAAGGCTTCTGAAATCGGCCATTATTTTTGTAACAACCTAATACTTTCTGCATCCCCTGTGGAGGTTGCAATGGACGATGAACCCTCTTGGGGTCTGCTTAGTGACTTTTATTTCTACCCTCTTGCATTCTTTATTGTAATATTTCATGTATATGATTGTAGTCGAGAGCCTGCTTTTTATGAAGATCAGGCAGTGGAGGCCAAAATTCTCTTTGTCAGTAGAATAATGTGTTTTCGAACATGTGGATGATGCTGTACTCAGTCACCAGAGCACAAGTGTAAAGGTCTTGAACTTTCGGTATCGCTGTAAATCTGTACGCCATTGCGATCTTTTCCTTTTCATACGATAATGAATGTCCTGCAATGTAACCTAATGAAAACTTTAAATCCTGAGCTCTTGCGTCGTGTTGAAATTTTGATGTAACTTCTATTTTATTCATTCAGATTTTATTTCTGGGTAAGTTAGGAGTATGACGTGTGGTTTATTTGTGTATCTCTGAACAATTTTACATTTTCATACAGAGTGTAAAAAGAAGTTTTTCTAGTGTTTAAATTATAGGATAAGAGTGGAATGCAGCAAGAAAGCTCACGAGTCGATGACAGAGAGATAGGTGGTGAATGTCTTCTTGTTAACCCTCAAATTACAACCTGTCAGTTGCTCTGTAAAGTAGCCTGCTGTGACCTTACATTCTGTAGCTATTTTGTGCTGGACGCATTTTACGTCTTCCAGCACAAAAACACACTTCTTTATGAGGTACTTTAGTAATAGCTAGTTCCCTTTGAAGTCTCTATCTTCCTTCGCTTTACTGGCTTGGTATTCCAAACTTAAATGAGCAGCCAGTCTGTTTGCGTACTCCTGGATAATGTATTCGGACACAGCGCAAGGAGGTCATTAATTATTCTTAGCTATGTATATATTCGTCTGGTATAAATCTATCCAAGGCCAGAAAGTTCTTTTCGCTTTCATGCAAGGAGCTTCTCGCAGGTTTAAGCGAGTGACATTAGCTATAGGTCGGACTTATCTCACCGTGTGCATCCTCAGTAGCTAGCTGCCCATTGCCCCTTTCACTGTATTCATTATGAACTCAAGCTACTAAGCGATGAGTGCGCTAGAAGGCTTATAGTCTTGTCTTACTCAACATTGCCTTCTTCACCGACTTATATTTCTTTAAAAACGTTTTATGTTGATATTTTTTAATCATGTTAATATAGCACCTGTTATGCTGGTTTCATATACAACCTGAATCATAATTTTTTTTCATTTTTCTGTGATTGAAATTATCTTATGAGAATAAAATGTTCGTTGGAGACATAATGGATTTTCAAAAGTAAAAAACGTCTCGTATAGTTGTACTCTGCAAGCTTAGGAATGTAACAACTCACGTGGTCCCGTAATTTCGAATTTAAATTTCTGTGTTCATCCCATAGCACTAAAGGAGTTTAAAACGCGCACAAAGCGTAAGTTTAAATTTGCATTGACCGAGTTACTTAAGCGATATACATACTCGTGAGTTCGAAAAAAATATCAATATGAGATATCCATCAACGTATTATTTTTTTGACTCAATCCAGAATAATTTCCCTGATTGATTTTTATGATAAACAGATAATATTCCCTTGTGCTAATAATTGATTTTGAATTTAAGACGAGTACACAAATTTTTAACTCCCGCTTAATGTGCTCATCGTGAACATCAGATTGCTGTTCCAGGCTACCGCAAGCCCAGACGTCGATCCGAGTGAGCTTATCTCACGTGTGGAGTTGAGCTGTGAAGTGTGTGTTCATGGTTGTGGTGTCCAGCAGTCGGAGTTAAGAGGATTGAACTTTCAGCTCCACAGCCCAGTGCCTGCGTGCCGAGAAATAGTTGTACTCCAACTCGCTTATGGATGCTATCATGTCTTCAAAATATTAAAAGATATATTGTGAAGCAATTGACGAGTGTAAATATGTGAAGAATCTGTGACTAGGACAGGGCTGCTGAGCTATACTAAAGCATTGTGAAATTCAGACCACAAGTCTAGGGCCGCTGTAGAGCGGAATGAATTGTGACCTTTCCAAGATGAGAGCTCCGTTTGGCGCATAAAATTTACTCTAAATTTAGTTTGTTGATTTAGGTACACTGCTTAACGCTTCTACAGCTGCTACAAACTGAAGCTACGTAAAATTTTGCTTGTAGCTCTACTGGAGTGTAAGATTTTCCCGCACTCCAAAGTATTTCTTCGTGATGCCTATTGTATAATCGTGTTAGTTATTATTTGGCTTATCATTAGTATTCATTGTGCATTCCGTTCAGATTGAAATTTTCTCCTGTATAATTTTTTCCTGTCTGTTGTGATCCACTTTCTCCTTATTTAATTTCACGGCTGTTTCGAATGTACTGAAGGCTAAAGCTCTGAACTATAAATTATGCGTGGCTCTTATTATCAATCGACGGGTTCTGTATTAAATTACTCGCATGCACGAGCGTATTGCGATTATTTATTATTAATTATTATTCGTTACGATTATTTAAGGTGTTCTTCATTTCTCATTGTCGAATAGTCTACCTTATTTCGTCCTTGAGGACCATGCACTGGGTTGAAGGATTGAGTACACCTCGCCGGTTGACGTGGATGATACTTCCCGAGTCCTGTGTGCTGATTGTGTCTCTCTTCGTCACCGCATCTGGACGAATTTTAATCGATGTAAATTAAGTGTGTAACCATTGATGTATCTGAAGGAATAGCGTTCCGTGATTAGAAGGATCATAAATCACCCGCTGCCCAAAAAAGCTGTATTGCGTGTCATTATGTATTTAGATGATTTAGTCGGAAAGTTGAATGTGCGTAGACGACGTGTCACTCGAAAACCCCTGGAATGGAGTTTTTTTGCCATTATTTATCCCTGTGTTCTTCCTGTAACTTATAGGTCGCTTAGTGGGTCTACCTCCTAATTGAAATCAACTTTGCTTAGCAGAAGCTTTTCTGCTAAAATACGAAACTCATAAGTAACGTATAGTTCGGAGACGCTATTTAATTCTAACATTAACCTCGTTAACAAGTGAACGAGATACCTCTTCTTCTTGTACGTAATATACTGGAGGAAGATGTACTCTTCTATTATAGGAAGAAACTTTGATGCTGTACTATTCATCTTCCGTTCGTTCTAGGTATAACTTTATCTTCTTAGGCACGAGAGTCATCTTGAACTGCATCACTCCGGTCTCTGGGTAAAACAAAAATAGTTCTGAATGCATGTGGGGAGGAACACCATATTTTGGGCAGTCCAAGCCCCTATTCTTCTTTGTATTCTTATCATGCTTTAGGAGAGCCTTCGGATCGTGTGAAGCTCGACGGCAGATAGCGTCACGGAGACCAAGTTATTGTGCCGTTTTATGTACGCACAAAATTTTCCTCGTATTATTGTTGCAGGCGCTAGGGAGCAGAAGCGGTCGGATGCACTTGCAATCGTGATTGCTCCACAATGTTAACACGAGATCTGATTTTCATCACAATATCATTGCTATATCAAAGAACGATCGTTTGTTTTTGTTTTTCGTGGCTCCAGAAATTTTATTCACTATAATTTTAATTCTAGAAGGGTAAATTTATTATTATGCTTGTCGTCATTGATTGGTGTTTTTTATCACCACCGTCCCTGCGATAGCAGCAAGTTCTTAGTGCAAGACCCTGAGGCCGTACCTGCAGGCCTCCAGTAGTGCGAAGTTCAAGGCAGAACTTGTTGACGCCCATACATGGATGTTTGTGCTGTGTAGTGTGGGGTGTTAACACGTTGACTCCGATTGCCTGATTGGTGTAAAACTTCACCTTGTACGCATAGTCACTAGAAGGATCTGAAAAAATTACAGAACCTAACCTAAGTGGTACAAATACGTACCACTTCGGAGTCAACGTGTTAAGAGAAGTTCATAGCGAGGTAACTAGTAGCTACTCCTTCTAAATGAACTTTGAAATAATTGCTTACTCCAGTGATGTGATAAAAGGAATGAGGGTATCACCTGATGGACACAGATGCAATTGTAGCTTTCTCCTGTTTTCAGTGGCCAGTTTGTCATCCTGTCCTCTTCTGAGATTGTTGTTTGAGGAAGTCTATCAACTTACACTAGGGTCTTCAGGTTGTTTGGTTACGTCCTAAGATTTCATTAGGCGAGGTTGAAATGCTGTTAGTTCTCATCTACTTGCCCTGTAAAATGGCACTTGGTTACCCACTAAACATACACCTACGCTCATGGCAAAATACGAGTATGTAATTCGTAGATTTTTAACGTTAAATCTTTTTTTCTTTTCATGTTTTATTTTTATGGTGGTTCTAGTTTAATATTTTAAGTGTTATGCAACCGACTTGCCACTCCCATCCTGGTGATACTTGAATCATATTTTATTGCGGTGATATTTTAGCCAATAATTCCTGGAATACGCTTTCGGGCTCAAATGTGGTCGAGCTACTTGCAAATTAATGATATTTTTCTAATGTTCATCATAGTGGCTGACGTATCCTACAGTTCTACATGTACCGTTTATATTCTTGAGTATTTATACAGGCCAAGATAACGTCTTCCACTGCAGCTGTAAACTCAATCGTCTCACTCAATATAATTGCATACTTGTTCCAATAGACAACGCATGGCTACTTTATTGTGTTTCATATACTTTTTTGCACTCTACTTCCCATAGCCTGCCTAATACCCAGTGTGTTGCTACATGCTTCACTGCCACTACGTCCCACAGGTGCAGTATATTCTGTTTTCTCCTCCCTGCTCCATTAAAATTCCCGTACACGACATCAGTGTCGTAAACCAAGAACGGTATGGCTTTCAAGCTTGAACTCGAGTCCATAAAGTGTTCATATATTTTGTGTCCGTGAAGTTTTCTTTCGCTGAAGAAATGTCAAGCGATGTTCTAAATGTTCTAATGGTATCAGTGACGCTCTCACTTTGTGCTGCGGGCGTGAAGTTGTTGACCTGAAGCTATTTTTTTGAAGCTCATAATAATTTTCATGCTTCCGGGTGCTATGTTCGTTAATGAAATTTGATTTGTTTTGTGGGTCATCACTAATTCTTAATTTATGGATGTTATAATGTACCTAGTCTTGCATTGAAATGACTTTTTATTAAATATGATTGTACGAAAATGTAAGTTCTGCTTTATTTATGTAAAATGTGTTGATGGTGCATATATTCGTAGCTTCGTCAGGAATAAGAAGCGGTCCTCACTGGAAACCGTACAGTTTCCCATCCAATCAGCCTATTTCTTGATAGCAATATTTTCCCAAAATAATACCGTCAGTGTACAAAACTGACCCCAATACTCCAAAGCTGCCAAGTTAACCCTAGAACTGCCCTTCATATACTGGCTTGTGCATTCTGTCTTATGCTTTACTGTGCTCAAATGATCGTAGTTCATTAGACGGCTTTGGACAGAGGTCTGCAGTAAAATATTGAGAGTCGATGGTTAGGTGTAAATGTATGAAAAATCAGTGACTAGGACAGGGCTGCTGAGCCATACTAAAGTATTGTGAAGTTCAGACCATAAATCTAGGGCCGCTGCGGAGCGGAATGGAGTATGCCCTTTCCAACATGCAAGTTCCTTTCAAAGCATCAAAAGTTCTGTGAAGGTGGATAGAATGGGATTATCATTGTTGCTGATGTGTCTTGACATTGAAATTTAAAAGAACACAAATTCAAAATGTCTTACCATCATTCATTGTCTCATATTTGTACTCAATGGCTTCAACCTTTCGAAAATCAGAAGTTCTGTTATTTTTAGCCTTTTTGAATTATAATGTTCACCATGACTAGCGCGATGGTACATGCAGTATACATACCGAAGAATGTAAAATTTTAATCATCAAGTTGAAATGTACTATTATGTATGCATATATTCAATGAAATTCTCTTCTTTGAGCTATTGCCGATAAAAATCCACTGGAATGTCTTTACAGCTGTGCTGAGCTAGAGATTACGAGACATGTTCCCTTCAAAACTGGAGCCGTTCTTCCACAACTGGTGTCCTCCCTCCAGAACCGAAGCCCTCCCTTCAGAACTAGAGCCGTTTTTCCAGAACTGGATCCCTTCCTCCACAACTGAAGCCTTCTCTTTAGAATTGGAGCCGTTCTTCCAGAATCGAAGCCCTCCCTCCACAACCAAAGCCCTCCCTTTAGCACTGGAGTCGTTCTTCCAGAACTGGATCTCTCACTTCAGAACCGAAGCCTTCTCTTCAGAACCGAAGCCTTCTCTTCAGAATTGGAGCCGTTCTTCCAGAACGGAAGCCCTCCCTCCAGAACCAAAGCCCTCCCTTTAGTACTGGAGTCGTTCTTCCAGAACTGGATCTCTCACTCCAGAACTGAGGCTCTCCCTCCACATCTTGGGCTCTAAGTTACGATGCGCGACGTCACGACGGGGAGTGATGAGCGGTGAAGTGGTGACTCCTGAAGCAGGACTGACTTCAACCATGGCCCTAAACATGTGCTACTAGAAAACGTGAAGCTTCTCAACAAGAGAAAAAGTGAGGCTGGATTAAGTGGATTGTTTTGGGTTCCGATAATAGTTGTTTTTTTCTGCAAGGAGACTCTTGAATAGCGTTTTACCAGAGTAATTTTATGCTGGGTGGATCCGGAAACCAAGCAACGAATTAAAATGCATTTACAATATCACGGAAGTCTTCCTGTTTTACCACATGAGAGTCGATGGTCAGACTCAAGAACTAGCAACGGAGAGCATATGGCTGATGCCTATGTAACTATTGAGAAGGAAGGAACTGAGGTATTGATTTTCGTCCAATGCATGCATAAATTTTGCATTGACGGTCATTCATTGCTTCATTCACGGATGTCCGAGGACTGCGTTGGGTATTTACCATTAAAGGTACGTCACTTCTATCAGCCTTTTTGAGTAATTGGGTGCGGTCGTTTTTGTAAGCAATACTCTACGCCAATGAGTCGGAGTCCCATTTAGGAAGCACGAACATGCTTGTCGACCTTCAGACTGTATTTCGACGACCATTTCAAGTCAAGGGCTTAGAGCCACGATTGACCTTTACCTCGAACCATTGGGTAAAACTTAGCTAGCCAGACGATCTGATAAACATTGGAGTTGTAGCAAAACTGAGGTGGGATTTTGACTGTCCACCAACAGTAACTTCAGATGGCACTGTGTTCTGGTCGTTGTTCACCGTTTATATTTTCTCTAAACTTTGAAGATTTAGGAAAGAACTTTGATGCGTGATGACCTAGAGCATGGAAAAAGAAAAAAGTGAACTCGATGATGAAGACTGCGGTACTTCTTTAGTATAAGTTTCACAGATTGTGTATGCCATCACAGTGAACGTATCTTCTGTTCAGAACCAAATTCACACCGTCAAGAATGTTTCTCCTTTTGATTTACCTGAATATGGTATATTTTCGATGGATACATGTTTGTTTGTGTTCTTGAAGTATAGAAATATTAGATAAGCATTAATCGTTCGTAGTATAACAAATACTTCATTTGGGTATCTATTTTTGCTCTGTAAACAATACAATCATTTCTGGTTGTTTAGAATAATCTTATAATAAATCATTGAATTATTTATTATAGTTTCACCGTGAAACATTTCAAAGATAATAAGATGGTAGGTTTTGTGGCAGAGACAGTCAACAAAACAGATTTCTAGTGCTCAAATATTTTCAGAGTGAACAATTTTAGAATTGTTTAAGAAACCGGATGATTTTGATTTGTGAACAGAAAGGCATTTATGAAGGACCTTCTTCGTGTTGATCTTTCTGTAATACAATAGTATTATATAATCTTAAATTTATTTGTTGGACTTATATATCTGAAAAATAAAATGAGACGAATACTGTGTTTGAATAACCTTAAAACATAAGTTTTCATGCAGCCCATGCCAACATTGCCTCCACTAATGTGGAATAAAGAACTGCCTATTGAGCTATGAGGATATTTTGTATCCTCGTAATCAGCAAGTTTTGTTCAGGTTCAAGTGATGTTAGATCTTGTATCCTCGTGTGCAAGGCAACGAATATGCTATCTAGAACATCATTCGTGTAATCTAATTAGAAGTCACTAGCTCTAGGTTTCTATTTTCGTGGCAATTTTACTCGTCATTTACGGGATATTGGTATCTTGAAACTCTCGGTCTAGAACGAATTTTTACGGTATGAAATTACGTGTGCGTAAAAGTCTGTAAAGCCTTTCCCTCTGTACTCTTGACGATAACATCTCATTTGAAACTAAATAAGAAGAGTTCTGATCACTAAGGTATAATTTATCAGTATTATGTTACGCTGCCAGCACCGACTCACTTCCAGCTCACAGAAAGACCACTCGCTCCGCTGGGTGTGAGACGCACAGGACGCTTCCGCGTGAACTTCAACAAGGGAAGACCTCAAAACTTAACAGGAAGAGAATTATTCGTGTAATTCCACCAATACGTGACGACTGCAAATTGACTCTTTGCTCTATTTTGAGTCCAGAGGATTATGACTAATGAGTTGACGAACTCGGGTCGCTCACAGACTAGTGTTGGCAAGGAGAGGATCACTTTTATTCCTTCAGTATTTTAGAAACTAATTTTATTTTGTCAGAGTGTGTGTAGTGTGTGTTTTGATATTTCTTTAACAATTTATGTTATAGTCTCTCCTTTTAATTGTTGAAGTAATAAGCACTAACTTATCTGTTAAGTTATGTGTAAATAGATCGAAAATTATATATTTCTATTTTCGAATGCACTTGTAAATTTCGATATGTTTTTTTCAGAGGGGATGCATTGATGGAAAGTTACGCGGCAGATGTCACCATGCTTTGCTTGAAACATTGCTATATTCCCGCCATTAGGCTTTTATAATCGAACGTTCGTGTGTGTGGTTTACGTGTTCTGTTTGCGAACATTTTGAGGACTGCCTAGCTTAATGACATTCTGGAAATTTGGACTGTTGTTGGAATGGCCCTGTGGGAATTGGCATTTGCTGACCATGTGAGTTAATTTAGATGTCATGGTTTCTTCAGAAGGCCGGACAAGTTGATATTTTCAGTGAATAGAATGGTAAGCTTTTGGGGCTCCAGTGAATAGTAGGACGTGGCTAGTCTTGGAACATTTAAACGCATTGAATAGCGCAGTAGATATATTCTTCTATTATATTCTACAAACTGTAACTTGGATATCTCTTTTTCTTAAGTAAAGCATCTTTACAACCTTGTATTTGAGCCTACTCTAACTTGGATCCCGGTTTTAAACAACTAATTATTATCTGCTCTCTGTCTGTAACACCCTATTCGTAGTGATATTTTCACAATAGGCTTGGAAAAATTTGACTTTATTGTTTGGAAATTTTTGTTTTCAAGTCCGAGACCTAACCTCCATCGGCCTCCTTGTGTGTAATAGCAACAGTGAAAAGTGCTTTCCAGATTGACATCGACTACCAAGTCATTTTAATCTAGAATGTATTCTTTGAACATATTCGTATCTGATGATCTCGTTTGATTTTGATTCGCTTTATGAGTTGGCTTCAAAACGCAGGTAAGGAATTAAATTTTCTGATTAATTTAAAAAAAATCGTGCAAAAATAAAATAGTTCTCTTAATATCTAAGAACCATTGGGACTCCCAAAATAAATGAATGTTTTTCTTAGGGTGATTGTGTTTTCATGATTTATTCGTTCTGTACGCGTTACCTTCAATATATTTTTATTTAACACAGAAGAAATGTATTATTTTTATGCAATCTGACACGAGAAGCTCGAAAAATTGGCGTGACCTTGGCATAACCACAATTGCCACTTTCTTCATTAAGTTCTTGGCGTTGAGGTCGTGGCTGAGAGATTTAATACAAGTCTTCACCTTGACGCTTCGTACCCCGCATCACGTCAATGTGCGTGCCACTGCCGGACAATTGTTCTTGTTTCGACTTAATTTTAATTATTATTCCGTACTTCTCGGGCCCTAATGTTAGCGTGATCAGGTACTGAACTTCAGCTGCGTAATAAATCTGCAAATTGGATACGCTCTCTTCATGGTCCGTATAAACTACGTGAGCTCCCAATTAAGTTTCGCCTCACGACATTACGATGGAGTGGACTGGCTCATAACTTTATCGCGTGGATTGTTATTTAAATTGAGTGGACTGGCTCGCATTGTGTATACAATTTGTGGAGTATTATTTTCAACATATTTTGTCATAACTCTGTTGGTTTCACTTATGACTGTTATAGTTTAGAGTTGCTTCGTGACTTCTATACAGACGCTCCCTTTTTTACCGGCTATAGCAGTTGTGTATACCGAAACACAATAATTTTACCTCCTTGCAGTGCTATAAGCGTATTTTCGGAATTCAATTATGAACATTTCTTTTTGCAAGTACGAATGAATAAAGAAATAAGACATATATGAGTTAATTACTGAATTTTTCCAGATGTTTTCTGCACATTGCGAAACAACGGCTGTGCGATACGATTTATGCTGCAACGGTAGCATTCAATTTTCTATTTGAAAAAAAAATACCGCATGACTTAGCTCTTTGGCGCCCTGAGGACTCGTATGTTCATTCGTACACAACACATAATAAATCGCATTTAATTTCCATTGTTTCCTCACATCTATTTTGCCTCGAGCTTCACCTGCTGACTTCATTTCGACGAGATGACTGCTTCGTGTTGACTGCCACGTGATGCAATTACAAAGCGCTTATGTATGACGCGTGTTGTGCTCTTAATGAAGTGTCGTTACATTTCACCTTGACATTACTCGTTCCGTTTGCCCCTGCAAGCTCGTGCGAGGAGTCTTCTAATTGTTGACTGTTATTTTATGGAGCATGAGGTGTGAAATTCTTTTCTTTTTTATCTCTTACATGTCGTGTTCGCGACTCAAGATTGGATTGTAGATTAATTTTGGTAATTTTGTAACTAGATTTAGTCTTCCTCATCCTATTACGCATAATTTATGTTTTGAAATATTGGTCTAATTTCGATTAATGATCAAGCGAACTGTTGAGTCACGCATGCATTTAATTTATTGAATAGAGTATATTTTTAATGAGGTTAGGCGACATGTGTCAGAGTTTTAACTCATCTTTAACATTTTATTGTTGATGATTCATAATAATCATGAAAATTAAAATAAAGGTTATACATTTTTGGATTATTTTCCGTTGCAAGGAATATTTGTTTTAATAGCAATGAATATTCGATCATTGATATTATTGGGTTCTTCACAATTTGCAATCCGTGTGAAGGGAGAGTTATTTTCCAAGTTAACGACTAGCGCATGAGCTTTCATAAGCTTTTCTCCATTGTAATTTTATTATAGGAAGATGAAACCATCCTCTATAATATCGATTTTCACTGCAGCAGTAGCAGTAAACTTTGTGAAAGATTGTTCTTGATTTAGATTTTTGATGTTCTCTTTTTGTCATCTCCCGTTGAAGATGCAAACTTAGAAGTGTCTGATGCTGCCTACACGCACTTCTTTGTTCTAGAAGTTCCAATACTAACTTGTTAATGTACACAATAAATAATTTGAGACATTCATTTAATTCCTAATGAAATTTCTAGATATGGAACAACCATTTTAGAACAGTTATGTTTTTAAACCACCATTCATATGAGCCCACTCATTTTTTTTGAATGAAGAACTACCTCCACATAGGCTGCCATTTGATGATAGTAGTGCGTGGCTGTACCTTCATCACCCGTTGAGCTGTCGAAAAGCCACAATTTTACATCCTCTTTTTCATTGCTGTACAATTTTCTCTCCTAATAATATACTTTCGATTATACTACCGATTCATTAAAATGATTTTTTTGAGTAAGTTTGGCTCAGACTAATCTACTCAGTAGCTACAGTTCTACCAGTTATGTGGCTTGAGAATACATTCCTGTAGCTCGTGAAGAGCCCTAATGCCGATGCCTTTGATCCCAAAGACATTTTTGCTCAAATTCGTTCCCAAGCTTAACATGTTGGAGTTTTTGTTCCTTTGTAGCTAAATGGTTTTTTTTTGCAGCTCTCGACGTTCGAGACGTAAGGTTTTACGAATAATACAAAGTCAAGGTGAGAATTAACTCGCTTTTAACCTTCAATTGACGTTTCTCTTCTTAGTTGAGGCATGGTCGCTTCAAGGGACAAAGCTATAGAGATAACAAAGCTAAAGTGAGGCTCAACAATGACTTGTATGCATTTTATTACGAGATTGCTACTCATTTTGCACGTTCCAAAATATTGCTCTCTCGCTTGTGTTAAACTTGCGAAAAATCATCACTCGTACGAAATTTTTTTAGGAATTTAAAAAAGTAGGAAGTACAGATTATGATTCAAACAACGTTTCGAAAAATAAAACGATTCAAATTTGGACCTGGTACCATCAAAATTTAGTCTTAGTAGCTATTGCATATTCCTGAAGTTGCTATATTATGGCTATTGCTTAGTGCTGAGGGTGTTACATTACATACTTATTGCTGAGCTCACCACATGTAGTGACCACTACTTATTGCTGAGCTCACTACATGTAGTGACCACTACTTATTGCTGAGCTCACTACATGTAGTGACCACTACTTATTGCTGAGCTCGCTACATGTAGCGACCACTACTTATTGCTGAGCTCACTACATGTAGTGACCACTACTTACTGCTGAGCTTATACATGTAGTGACCACTACTTATTGCTGAGCTTATACATGTGGTGACCACTACATATTGCTGAGCTCACTACATGTAGCGACCACTACTTTTTGCTGAGCTCGCTACATGTAGCGACCACTACTTATTGCTGAGCTCAATACATGTAGCAACCACTACTTTTTGCTGAGCTGGCTACATGTAGCGACCACTACTTTTTGCTGAGCTGGCTACATGTAGCGACCACTACTTATTGCTGAGCTCAATACATGTAGCGACCACTACATATTGCTGAGCTCACTACATGTAGCGACCACTACTTACTACGAGAGGCTCATTAATTGACTACGGGTATTTACTATGAAGACTTCATATCAGTTGGACAGTGCCATGGTTTCCTGCTGGTCACTGTCTTACTTCAGAATATCTTCCTCATGAAGGCAATGGTAACTATAACTTAACGGTAATGAAGGTAAAAAGTTATTGATAGAGTGGTCCTCTAAATTTGTGCGTGTTGGATCAGTGAAAAATTTTATTTTGAGTGCGTTTGCCACTTGATGAGTCTATGTGTCGGGTAATCAATAATTGAATATTAACGCTCTAAATTAAGTTGTCAGTTTTCAAGCACCTCTATACCTGGAAACCTCTTTAAAAATGGTTTGATCTCTGTATTTCATTTTCCTGTGACCAACAGCGCGTAAAATTTATTCAGTGTAGTTTCCTCTTAGAAGGGAATTTCTCGTTTCCTTGCTAAAGAGCAGCGCCGAAGCAGTTGCCATTTTTCACTGATACTCGAGTATTCATGGCTTCAAAACTACGCTGTATATGAGGAATATTTTCCCGTGTTGCTGCTGGGACCGCCAGTTTCGCATACCAGAGCTGCGACTCAAAGATCTCTCAAGTCAGTAAAGTTGGAGTCGGAGTCGTGCGAAATTTACTGTTAAAGAACCCGATTTAAAGTCGGACTTTCTAAGAATTCAGGACTCGGAGTCGCAATCGGAGTCGCAATCCGAGTCGAAGGATTGAACATCCAACTCAATAGCCCTCCCTCTGACCGTCTCGAAAGATCTCGAGTGTTCCTTTGCCTCTCTGGCGTGAGGCAGAAATGAAGTTCAACGTTGGGTGCTATTGACTTTTATGGTTGGGAGTGGCCGAGAAACTTTGGCGTTTTCCAATATTTATTTTGCTCAAAGTGAATGGATGATATTTATTTATTGATGTCAATTTGAGCCTAACACTAATTGCTTTTAACTTTTATTACTGGGAGTGGTGAATGGTCGAAAAGTTTTTCAGGTTTGTATGGATTTTATTTGAAGCGAACGTACATTATTTACTGATGTGCTTGGACCTGAAATTATCTGATGCTGTTTTTTGGTCTGAGTTGTTTAGTATTGCGCTGCAAAAACTGAAGTATATCTCCCAGTTATTTAATTAACGTAACAATCGCCGGCTTGGGCTGTAGGTCTTTACATTGAAATTTGTATCTTTGTGGCCCACTTGCACGCGAATAATTTCTTGAAAAACTTGGCTTTGTAACGAAATAGAAGGCAACCTTGGTTTTAATATAATTTCACTCGCTACTACACTCATCACCAGCTTGGTCGACTGGTGAGCATCACCAGCTTGGTCGACTGGTGAGCGAATCTGCTTGCGAGCGGGAAGACCCGGGTTCGAATCCCGCTGCCGACATGGTTGACGCGGCTAGAAATACGGCATGGGACTTGGGTAAACAACCGAATAATTATCGAAGTAATTATCCGACCCAAGAATGGGCCAGAAGGTTCGTTCCTATAGCCTCATTCTATTCTATTCTTCTATTCTACTAAGAAGCTCACCCTGATTTTTTCTCTTATGTATTGATATATGCATTGTGTCGTTATTTGGTGTATCCAGTGAATTGGACATTCGTTGATTGTTCTCCTATTCGTAGCTTTGTGACGCCGCACTTATTTGCGTACTTCTCTAATGCAGCCGCCGTCATCCGCCCTCGTCGTGTGTTCTGCCCGCCAGCATTAGCATATCTAAGCTCTAAATCGAGAGCAATCTCGCCGCCGTCACAATGTTCCAGGATGTGCTTTGGAATCTCGTATTCCAGTTCTAGACTACACGTATTCCTGCTGCGTTTTATCTCCCAATGAACCGACTAGGAATTTTAAGCCGTCGTGCCGCTGCGGCAATTGTAATTTTTTTTAATCGTTCTTTGTTGGTATTTTTCTTTACAGTAGGGGTAACTTGTATAAAAATAGCATAAATTCTGAATTCTGTGCTTGCGTAGCTGAAGCTAGTACTTATATCGATGCTGATACGAAATAATTAAGGAAGTATTTATTTTAGTAGAAAGCTCTGCTGCACAAGTACGGTTTCATTTAAAATAATTTTTTTAAATCATGTGAGGTACTTGCATTCGTCCAGTCTTTAATCTGTGGTGCATATCTTGTTTCTTGTTCAGGGTGCGGCGACACAACTTCCTATTTTGCCTTTCAAAAAGTTATGGAAAAAAATAAGTTGTGTTGTCGCACCCTGTACCTTCAGAGTATGTTGCTTGGAGTTTTTACTGAGTTTTCCAGTTTTCTTAAATTGGCTGAATCATTTACCAATGTTATATAGAAAGTGTTGAATTACAATTTTTTTTGCGCCTCATTCATTGTAAAATTGTGTAAACGAAGAAATGAAAACACAGAACATCAGCTGAAATAAACGTGAACCAAAGTTCATGAATAGCAAAAATTCATCTTCTGGGGCTTGTGTGTTTTTGCTGTTTGAATGCACTCGTATTTGCATAGTCAGCATTTTATTTATCATTGTTCAGCTTCTCAAAATTCATTACTCGTAACTATTCTTTAAATTTGTTGTATGTTAATTGAAACGAAATAAAGTGTTTGAAGCTCGTTTAGAGTTCATAGAATTTTTCAAGTACCTAAAACTCTGCCAGTAGTTGTAGCTATTAAATTCAGAGTTTTACCAGCTTGGTCGACTATCACCAGCTTGGTCGACTGGTGAGCGAATCTGTTTGCGAACGGAAAGACCCGGGTTCGAATCCTGCTACCGACATGGTTGACGCGGCTAGAAATACGGCATGGGACTTGGGTAAACAACCGAATAATTATCGAAGTAATTATCCGACCCAAGAATGGGCCAGAAGGTTCGTTCCTATAGCCTCATTCTATTCTGTTCTAGGGCGGGCACGTTTTGGAATAGTGATCGTCATTTGCATTGAAAAAGGTGATGTTTTTAGTTGTACTATGCCAGAGAAAGCACTTAATAGAAGTGCGTAGCTCGCTGTTGAAAGCCTTTGTACAGGATTTTAGTATTGTGTTAGTATGTCTTGCTTTCAAATAGAAGCTTTATTGATGATTTTATAATTATTAGCATTTTTTGTCTCAAAAATTATGGTCGGTGTTTCACAGAACTGCACTCTACTGAAATGTTTAAATGACGCGTGAAGTATATTTTAGATTCACGGAAATTGAATACGCTGTAGTTTGTTATCGTTCAAAGTATTTACAAATTCAAATTTTGTTTGACTTTGGTCTATGAATTCATCGAAATTTGAAACACTGAATATGTCAAATTATCCTCTCAGCCATTTTAAAAAGTACTCATTTTGGTATTAGAGAATGAAAATAGTATGTGAATGCATTAAGTGATGAAACGGATGATCTCAACTGCTGACTTGCAGTGTTGACAAATAATCACGACGTATCAGAGCTACCATCACTGCTGACTTGCAGCGTTGAGGGCAAATAATCACAACGTATCAGAGCTACCATCACTGCTGACTTACAGTGTTGACAAATAATCACGACGTATCAGAGCTACCATCACTGCTGACTTGCAGTGTTGAGGGCAAATAATCACAACGTATCAGAGCTACCATCACTGCTGACTTGCAGCGTTGAGGGCAAATAATCACAACGTATCAGAGCTACCATCACTGCTGACTTGCAGTGTCGAGGGCAAATAATCACAACGTATCAGAGCTACCATCACTGCTGACTTGCAGTGTTGAGGGCAAATAATCACAACGTATCAGAGCTACCATCACCGTGCGAGTTCGTTGCTCGTGCGTCCTCAACGTGCTTTCAAAGTCGTCATTGTTCCACTGCAAAATTCCATAAATATTTCAGGCTATTGAGCTAGACTTTATCTGTTTTTTAAGTAGTCGTAAATTGGCCAGTCTGTTTTTAAATGTAATTTTTTACAGCGTGTGCAGATCGAACCCGGGGTTAATCTTACCTGTTGAGGCACAATTTTTTCCTTGTGTACAATCTCTTTCGCTTGCGTTTTTGTGTGGCTTAATTTATTCTTACGCTGCATCTGCCTTGCATCAATTCCTCCTATGTTAAAGATGCTATGAGCATAGCGGAGGCTTATCTGGTGCTTTCGTTCCGAACAAAGTTTTCAGCTCAGTTGTTTTCGTCTTTTCATTGATCCATTTCGTACTCCACAAGATCATGGACTACAGTATGTGACTGCTTGCGATGCGCGCTTGCCTACACACGGACACTTTTATACGTGAATGTGATCGCATGCTTGTCTGGCATTTAGGATCTCATTGCGGATTGAATTACAGATTTTGTTTATATTCTGTTCCTTAGCTTCATCGCTGTACTCTACTGTGATAATTGGGGTGTAAAATCTGAAAACTATTGTTTCAAATCGTCGCGTTTTCCTAGCTTAAAGTGTAACCAGTTTCCATAATGCAAACGTTTATTTTCTACCCAAATTGTGAACTGAAAGAACTGGTTGCACGCTTCATCGACCCGAGGTTTTGCTCTGCACGTCAAGTGAGATGTAAAAAGTTAACTGCTATTAGACTTTCTTGTGCAATTTTGAAGGCTAGTTTTAGTGTATAAATTCCTTTAATCTATCTATTTGTGGGTTTTTACCATGGATTCTTTACTTATACATCGAAGTTGCGTTTTGGAACAATTATTTATGTAATAAAATCCCTTGCTTCTGATGACCTCTCCGATTCATTTGACTTTCATACGATGTTGCTGTTGCTCAGTCATGGACCAGCTCTAAGCTTGTCTTAGTTTTGGAGTACCCGAAATGTTCTGACTTAAATTTGACGATCATTCTATCAGAACTCCATTAATGGTTGTCTTCATTGATTTTTTCCCCATAAAGCGTGAGTTTGTTCTCTGGAATCGTCTAGTTGTGAAGAGTACTGCTACATTTAAGTCAGGGAAATAGTTTTGTTTTGAAAAAAGCAACATATGTAAGATTTTCTCAAAATAATGTTTAAATTTTTTAATTGATAGAACATTAAATCTTATATATTAATGATATTTAATCATCAATGTAATTTTCATGATTTCCATTTTTTGATATTTACTCATTAGCTTTTTATAAACAAAGTACAAAATTCCATCGCTTGCAATGCGAAAAACTCGAAAATGTCAATTCCCACTTCACAGTTTTTAAGACTTGACTCACTAAAATGATTTCATTAACGAATAAACAAATTTTAGGCTGAAGGAGCGCTTTAAATTACATGATCCTACAAAATGAAATTTTTTTAGTACAAATGTGTCTTAGAAAATGGGCCTTACCTGATTTATGTATCGAGCAATGCCCAACTCAGTTAGAACGCTCAAGTAAGAACGCTATGCATCGTGTTGGAACACTTATGAGAGTAATAAGTGGTTAGGTTATTATTGCGTTCAGCGTTATTTTAGCGTTGGGTGAGAAATGTAAGTAAGTAAAATTTCATCGTAATTAATGAGGACTCTCATTTAACAATGGTTCTCTCATGCAGTGCAGTTAGAAAATCAATCGCTTTTCTCTGATTTCTTTACTCAGAAAGGAAGTTAAGCTTTGTATTCGCTGTCTTGTTTAAATCCACGACGAAAATTATTTCTCGTGTGTTGAATGCTATGTTAATATTACCATTGCTTTAACATTCATAGCTAGGCAGCTAAGGCACTATTCTTCTCGACTCAGTTCGGTAATGTTACTAATTAAACTCAGTTCTCATTACGGTATGATTGTGATCTGTCTTACTGGACCGAGTGCTGCACCGTCCCTATCCTTATGTCTACTGCAGGCTGGAGTGGATCCGTAATGAGGTTACTTTAGAGGATTTATTCGGTAAATTACGCCGCTTATTATCTGCCAAAAGATCTCATCCTATCTTCCTTGTATGAACTGGCTCATTTGTGCGGCAACTATTTTGTGCCTTAGTTACAATGTATGCGCTAATTATTCTGCAGGTATAAGAATTGTATTGTATGTCTGTAAGACTACTATAATAATAAGTAATTGAACAGAGTTATGTTGCTTTTTAATATACTGAATATCGTGGCCGAAATTTTTTCTTGGTTCAAAGTTTATTTGTTGAGACCAGTTGATGTTTTTAATTCGAAATCGAATCTACTAATTTTTTCAAGAGCCCTAATCACCGCATAAACAGGAATTGTATTTTTTGCCATATTAAATTGAAGCGATTTTCCATGTGACCATCAGTATTGTTTATTGAAAAGGGCTATTACTATTCCAGTGTAAATGGGAGAGCAAATTACATATGCCGTAAATAGACAATATATATGAAGCTTTGCTTTATATGTTTACAGAACGGCAAATCCGTACAGAAGGCTTTTAAATTTACTTGATATTCACTAGCAGAGTAAGGACTTTCCTTGTCCAAGACTATTAGTAAAGAAGCCTGATACATTTTCCCCAGTTTTAGCTGATATTTAAATAATAGTCGAAATGCAATTTCATTTTTAGTTTACTGAAAGTTAAGTATTTCAAAGTGATTCCGAAGAAAGAAACTCGAAATTTGTTCTTCAAATAAGCTTTCATTTTCCACTCGGATCCTTTGTAGTTCAGTACGCTCACTGTTATTTGTGGTGGTCATGGTCCTTTAGCAAGGGAAACTTTTCTTTCTCTTTTGAGACAACGAATGTAACTGTGGCATGCAAGCAAGTTCACGCCACAGTGCCTCTGATGTTAGTCCTGCCGATTCCATTATAAGATTTCGTCGTCTCTTCAGATGCTAATGCTGCTATTGTCGAAGCATCTTCAGAAACCTTACTAGTATGGGGCAGTAAAATCTTAGACAATCTGTATGGTGAATCGAAACATCTTGACTTCTCTTCATCCGTATATTAAAGTGGAGAGTCAAATTATCGGGCTTTGTATTATGTATCCTGATGGCATCAATCCGCCTTGCTAGGGCCAGGGTAAAAAAATCACATGGCCGTGATTCAAACTTTTGAATCTGATCTAATGTTTGGCACAGATGTGTTTTCAAATTTCCTTGTTTGCAATTTTGTCTGGCCTTTTTCTTAGTTCTACTTGTCATGTTTGTTCGTGCTTCAATAGTCAGCAGGAACAGTTTTTCTTATGTTTACACACACTTTCTAACGCTAGAAAAGAGCGTGGAAACGCAAATATGTTAAAGTTGACAATGCAGCTAATAGACTTGTTCCCAGGTTCGTAATTTTTCCAGCGTGACTTAGTGATTTCGCAACATCTTTTTTTTCTATCATTACACAAAATGTGTTTCATGTTTATTCGAAAAATGTTTGCAACAGAAGGTATAACAAAGTCGAATAAAGTACTTTCTGCTTATCTTACGTTGATGTTGCCCATTATGTTCAATTTTAAGACCCGCCGATACAAAGTTGTTGCTATGACATTGACATTCTTACGTGATTTGGTGTCTGTGTGTATTCAGATGCATCCCGAAATTGATGGTACTGCACCTAATGATATCGAATTTATCATATAATGAACTACTTCAATTATATTCGTATAACGAGTATGGTAAAAGCTAACGCCGATACTCTCTTTCATAGGCATAAATGTTCTAAAAAATTGTGGACCCTTATCTTTGAGTCACAAGGCGATTAGTCGAGCAATGTGGAAGAGGTGACCGTCTGTTGTGAGAGCTGCAAGGCTGCTGACTAGAATGCCTCGGAGTAACTCGTGATGTCCTGGTGATGCCATCTTGTGATGCTCTGCACACTGGTGACGCTCTGCACACTGGTGATGCTCTGCACTCTGGTGATGCTCTGCACACTGGTGATGCTCTGCACACTGGTGATGCTCTGCACACTGGTGATGCTCTGCACACTGGTGATGCTCTGCACACTGGTGATGCTCTGCACTCTGGTGATGCTCTGCACACTGGTGATGCCCTGCACACTGGTGATGCTCTGCACACTGGTGATGTGCAGTCTGCCTTGTATGTAGTTCATATAGTTCATGTAGTCGGTCTTGCATACAGACTACCCTGTATGCAGACATTTCAGCTTACTAGTGCATACAGATTCATGAGTGTACATAAGGTAAAAAATTCTATCCTGAATCGTTACCACTATGTTTTTTGTAACATCTCATCTGTAATCTAAATTTATAACTTTTAACTGAGAATTAGCTTCCCCATAAATCTGCTATTTCAGTTGACCACTCTTTACAAAAAACAGCAAAGTATCTCTTTAATCATTCACGTATAGGTGTTAATCGTATTGAGTCCTCAGTTGAGTTTTAATGATGATGGATCATCGGATTTGGGATCATCTGCGCTCAGGTTATATGCTGTGGTGTGAGGATTAAAATTGAGTTACTAAACGCCCGTTTAGTCTCGTTATTTTATGTGTTTATGGTTGTCTTATTTCTTTTACAGACCAATGAATTTTAACTCCTGAATTAGATCATTCAAAAATTTTTAACAGTCAAGCATTCATGCACCTCCAGTCGTTCCATTCAAGTAGTCTATTCATGCCTCACTGCCATGGTTGCTAAGTCGATTGTTCTTATTCCAAGGATTTAACCATGCAAGCTTCCAAGTGCTCTGAGATCTATGTAATTCCAGAGCCCTCTGTAGGTGCCATTGCATTTGGTGATTTAACAAGCATTGCACATGCTGACGTCTGGAAGAATTGCTGCGACAACCCCACGCGATTCGTTTTTATGGCTCTCAACTAGTCGCGTCGAAATCTTCAGCACACGGTTCTGTCTGGTTGAGACGCAGCTTGAGTCGTGGTAGCGAGTCAGGGTGTCTTTTGGTTCAATGGATAACTAATTCTACTTCAAAAAGCATGAGCTATTAGGTATTTACGTACTATGATACTTTGTTCATTTGGATTTAGTTTAGAGTTTCTGGTGGAATGAGGATCTATTTCATCGTAATATTTTTGCGCTGTCAATGACGTTTTTCATATCCTAGGAACTGGACCCCTATTGTTTGACCCTCCGTACTGCGTGAGGAACTCACTCGTGCTGGCATATTTGGATTGGTTTGAGAACATGAGGTACTCCATTGAGTATGACAAAATCAGAATGTAGTTGAAAAAAACGAATTACTTTCGGACTTAAGTAGTTCATCGTGCTTTTTAACTCTCTGAATATTTCTAAACAAATGAAAGCATTACTCTGGCTATTTCTTCATTACGTGAAGTGTACGAATATTTTACAGATTAAATGTTTTTCAATTATATAAATCTATAAATCTACGTTACTAGTAAATTTGTAAATTCAAGAAGAATATGTTATGGATTCAGCCATTGATGATAGTTAGGAGTATTATTTGTTTTATTTGTTCCTTTTTTATTTCTTGTGAAGGCTGTTGACGAGCTGTTTGGTGGCCTTCTGCTCCTTTCATCATACTCTCTAGCGTGTGCTTCAGTTCAAGCACAATCCATTTAGATGCATCCCGGCTCATTCGAATAAAATTTTAGCATGCAATTTTAAATGCCATGCTCTCTTTCTCGCAAACAATTATCTCGTGAAATTTTCTATTATCGCTTTGAATTGGGTTACAACTTTTTACGTAAGTTAAACTGAACGAAAAAAATTTCATTGATGTTTTGAATTAAAAAATTCATGTGAAGTAATCTGAAGGAACACGAAATTCGATATGTATAATTTTTATACTTCCTAGCACCCTGAAGTTACGTACGGTTTTGTATTGTTTCCACTTCCTTTTTGACGAAAATTAAAATGCTCTCTGAGAAAGTGTATTTGCACTTCCTAAGTCAGTGTTTCTCGTGCACTCAACCTCAATTTAACCGCAGAGAAACAGTGTCTCCCATTGTTACTTCTTGTAGGCGTTCTATTGAATGGCGGAAATTCTTTGGTTTGGCTTGGCTCATTTCATATCCCACCTTTTGTCTGCTCTTCCTCTCCTTTGATCGTGCAGACTCTGGAAGTCGTCGAGTCTTGCACGGAGGAGAGCGGTGGAGGGGCGGACTCAGGCGCTATGGAACGAGGGGCTGGCTGCTGGCTATGAGTGCTGCTAACAAACTTAACCCTGTCACGACCGAATTATTTTCATACTGATCAAAATATTGCGCAAATTACCACTTATCTTTACCAATCCCCATGTAATTTTTCCGTAATTTTGAACGAAACGTTTAGGATATGGGACTTAAGGGAATGATTTTTAATGTTTGTTTGGGACGTATCAACTTAACGTTAGCGAAGGGGTTGAGGAAACTTGGGAAACGTTAATCCGGTAAAGCGTGTGGCGCAAGAGGTACGTTAGTTTCTCACGCGTAATTCAGACGTTCAAAGTTGTTAGAGCTGTGCTGCTGCTGCTACAGAAACATGCATGAACAGTTTGGTTCATGTGAAGTTAAGAAAAGAAGCGCATTACGACCTCATCAGAAAAATCGAGTGGGAGTATCACGGAGATGGCAGACCTTGGACACGCGACGGCAGACGCACTCCCTCATTGCTTTTTAATATAAGTGATTGAAAACAATTCATGATTGTAGTTAAATAAAATAACATTGTCAGAAAGTGGTTGGCAAGCCCACTTCGGCGTTACTTAACACAAGATATACACGTGCGGGTGTCCATCAATCCACGAGCTTGAATGTTAGTAGGCATTATTTTGGTCAATATGTCTTCAAAAATTCGCTGCTTTCTCCCAACGAGCCAACACATGCTCGACGTCTGCGCTGTTGTTCCTCACTGTAAAATTTTCAGCTTTTTTTGCCTCGTTCGTCATGCAGCTGTGTCAGGAATACGATGATTTGTACTGCAACCACCGCTAATTCAGAACAAGTATACTTACTTGTGTTTTCGGAAACCACTAGTTTTGAAATCGAAAAGTGTTTTTTGTTGGTCTTCTCTTATTTAGCAAACGAATATTCACTTAAAACTGCCTTAATTTTTCAGCGGATTTCTGACTTCGAACTCGCGATGGACTAATTCCATGTGGTAAAGACGGGTCTCGAAACAACCTAGTCACGAGGCTAGTAATTCTTTTGTTGGGGAACAATCAAAGGAAATGCGCGTTTTCTCGTTCTGAATGTGTGCAAAGGAATGAATTTTCTGTGTAAAGAGTGAAGAATATCGTTCGGTAACCGAGACATCTTTATTTTGAAAACGTTTTCGAATACTGTTTTATCAGTTTTCCAAGGAGCTCATTTATGAAGGGGAATATTCTGATATCTTCACAGTATAAAGTCTCCATTTTCAATTTTTCTCGTATCTCTTGATAAATTCACGGAATAGGTACAATAATTCCACTACATAATAATACACAGTTTGTTACTTCGTCATAAGGATTTAGATGGGAGAAAATTCGGTAGGGTTGTTAGCATTGTATTGTGGATACCAAAGACACAGTTTTGAGTGTGGAAACTCCTTCGCAAAGCCTGCGTCCATTGGCAAATCAAACAAAAACGTTCACTTAAAACACGTGAATTTCCACTTGTGAGTCTACTAGTTTGTAAATGTAATAAAGTATGAATGGATTTCGGAGACTCAGTACTGTGACACCTACGCGCTGCTCCTCGTGCTGCAGAAGCTGATCACCGGAGGGCGTTGTCGCTCAATGGCTCCGTCAGGTGTGCATCTTCTCGTAACTGCTGCCTTCCGCTGCAGCTCATGCCTTCATCGCTTCAGTGACTGACCGGACGCTCTTTTGCTGACTGCTCCCTCTATACGCTCGCTCTTAGGTAATGTTTCAACACTTCAGAATCTGAATACAACTGTTTCAACATTTCATTGAGTCTGTATGCAGTCTTAGGCATGTTTCAACACTTCAGAGTTTGAATACAGTACTGTTTCAATATTTCATTGAGTCTGAATGCCTCAAAGGGAATGCCTCAAGCTTAGTTTATTTAGGCGTCGCAAATGGCTTTGTACCATCTCATCAGGACCATTTTGACTCCTTTACTTGGTTTCTTCCAGTGGTGGTGGTTGTTTTCTGTCTTTGTTTTGCGAAAACACTGACGAGTTTTCCATTTACAAGTTACGATGGTCTTTCATGTGGAAGGAAGTCGACAATTATTTATCTGCGCTTCGGTAACTGATCTTGTGTAGGATATTGGTCGCTCTGTTTTGCAATCGTGGAGCGCGTGGTGTATTGCTCTATACGATGAAAAAGATGCTTGTACGTGAAGAAAGGCTGCAAGTGCTCTTTTCTAGGTGGAAATCAATATGATTTGAAGAAATCTTGTATACGAGTGTTTGTACAAGCAGGTATTTCGATGCGCTTTGTGCTTCTAAAGCATGTAATGCTGGATATTTTTCGCATTCTTTAACTCATTCTAATTTTTGAGAGAGGCATTTTAATTTTAAGCATTTTAGATTAATTGTAATTTTTCCAAATTTTTTTGAAGGTTTAACTTTTGCCCGGCTTTTGTCCTTGCTGTGACATCGAGTAAATGTTAAGGCTGTTGATAATAACAAATATGTTGCAGTTTGTTTGTTAATCAATAAAAATTTTTAGCGACTGTTCAAGTATTGTTCAAAATTAACGCTTAGAACTCATTATTCAGAACTCATATTCTTATTCACAAGTTCGTTATCTTCTAAGAACACCGTGCGAATTAAATAATATTTTTCAGTGGTGTACCTTTTGGCTCTGTGAACTTGCAACTGCTCCTTGAAATATGCTGTTCGAGCATGTATTTTTAATATATCCTGTATGCTAACTAGCTTTGAGTAAATATATATTTTTTAGAATGATCCCTCAGGGAATTTACGCTACAATGAACTCTCATTTAGCATGTCAGTAAAGAGGATCTGGCGCTCTTTATAAACTGGTGACCTGGTTTGTTCAGTTAGGGACTTGGTGTTCCCCTCAGTGCAGAATCAGCGGCGCTTGTTGCACAAGTGACTTGCGTAGTTGTTAAGTGCAATTCTAGTTTGATGAAGGCTTTGTGTCCTATTTTATCTTCTGTTTGATCGACCGGCGAATACAGGTACTGACCTACATGAGTGTCGTCTATAACCACATCTCTTTCTAACATTTCTTTTAAATTTTGGTCTGTTCGATATTTTCTCTAGCGAAAATAAAACTATTCATGAATGTATAAAGTAACTAAAGTAGGTTCACTGCCACTATAATTTTCTAAGTGAACTTGAACGGTGTTTTCTCCATGTGTAATTTTTTTACCCTGAACTTCATTTTGATGGTCTTGGTACTCGATAGGCAAGAAAATCATCTGTAGCCCTCCTAAGTTTACACAGAAATTTCTTATCACATTTAATAGCATTTTTGTAGAAGAGTGACTAACTTTCACTTTCGAGGTCATCTCTCATTATCAGGCAATCTCCATACGATCCATTTACAGCCTGGAATAATTGCGTAATGGTTTCATTGCACCAGTTCTGAAACTTGCTGCGTGGTCTCCAAAATCTTTAATTGGGGTCTGGCATCGTATCTGCTTCATTGTCATCTCTGAAATTCTGCCTTCACTTTCGTGCAAAGAATGTGAGACAGTCTTGTAGAAGTTGTCCTGGAATGTTGCTCTAGCTTATCTGATGTCATGAAGTGGGTTCTCGAAGAGCTTGCTTATTCACGGTCTCCTTGCTGCTCTACAAAAAAAATGACTCTAACAGGTTTTCAGGAAGGCAGGCAGGCGGAACACTTAGATTGAAAAGATCTATTTAAAGTTGGGCGTCAATACGTTTTTTGTATAATGGAGTACATTATTTAATGTTCTAATTAGCGTGCAGAACTTGTTTGTTTTGAGGTAAGAATCCTAGAACGTTGAAGATCCACATAATTGTGTGTTGTCTTTCTATATCTTAGTATGTATTCATGTATGTATGTTCAGAGCAACAAATTGTTCTGAGAATGCAATCCATACATCGGGTGTTCTTTGTGATGTTAATGATTTCATATGCAGAGGAAGTTCAGACTAACTTTGTGTGAAGAAACTTAGATTTTTTATCGCACCTTCAACATAGTTGGTATGAAGTACGTCATCTTATTCCTTTTCTGTTGTTCTTTAGGTTATAAAAATCTGAATTCAGAGCAATGAAGTTTAGGGAGAGGAAACTGTTGTAATCTACGCACATTGTTTATACTGCGTCATTTTTGCCATTGTCCAATTTTAATTGCTGCTATTAATACTTGTTAGTAATCCCAATATTATGTTGTTTCCTGTCCTTTGATTTTTAGTTTTTACTTTGTTTATATTCATGCTGCTGATTCTCGAGTATAAATTATCATAATAATCGATTCTCTCCATCGACGTTGGAAACAAGTGAGGACATTTTCCTCCATGTCGTTGCACGGACGCGTCACAGACATCGACTTCTTGAGACAAAAGCGCAGAAATGTTGACAGATTTAGTGAACTTGTGGGTTCAGATTAGATTAACTAGAGCATCTTATGCCACCATACTTTAAACTTATAAATACGTTTGATCTAAAGCTTCAATTGTAAACGTACACTAGTCTGCTTACTTTATGCATTCTCGTACAAAGATAAGATAAGATTAAAAAGTATATCCATGATATTGGTACTAACAATTTAGTACTTTTAGAAAATGGTCTCGAACAATATGAACTCCTATCATTTAAACTGGCGAATTTAAGTTGAAGTAACGAATATTTTTATTATATTTTTATAAGTTTAATGGTATTCTTCCATACCGTAGAGTAGGATGAAGCGACGTAATATCTCACTATTTTTTGAGCACTGCCAGCAATGACATTTCGAGTCGTGTTGTTCTCACGGACAGTTCACCAGGATTTATTAATTAAAAAAAGTGCTTTGGTTACATAAGTTTAATTTTCAGTTTACTTGGGTAATATTAGTAACTTATATTTGAAGCAATAGTGTTCTATATTTTTAATAATGTTCATCTGAGTGAACTCTGCCTGACTCTCTTGACTGGATTGAATTTTTCTTAGCCATGATTTTAGTTGATTGTATTCATGTCTTATTTGTTTTGGATTGAATATTATATTGAAGACTTTTAATCGATCACGTATTTACTGTTTTACTTGATTCTCCTAATTTCTATATTTTTTCGTGTTTTGTATCATGTTTCAGAGGTGAACAACATTCAATGCGCTTGCAGCTAACGCTATTCCTTGACGTACTTTTTTATGTATGGCAGCAACAGCAGTGTTGGTCCTTTAAGCTCCTAATCAGACTCTTGAGCGATGTATTGTATCTTTGCGTGAGCACCTGGGATTTAGTGACGTGACGGTGGTTGTAAATCACTACTTGTTAGGCGTTGTAGTGTCCGGCGGTGGTTGTAGATTACTACTTGTTAGGCGTTGTAGTCTCTGGCGATGGTTGTAGATTACTACTTGTTAGGCGTTGTAGTCTCTGGCGGTGGTTGTAGATTACTACTTGTTAGGCGTTGTAGTCTC
>VCRD01000809.1:16935-92236 GCA_006783055.1 Trinorchestia longiramus | reverse complement strand
CACCAAACAACTGATGATTATGTTTCACATTATGATTGAATGCTGATCTCTTCCTATGCTTCAACAAAATTTTAGTTAATAATTTTCTTTTTTTCATTAGCGTTTTTCAATTCGAGAAAACTCAAGAAATCGATTTTAATAATAGGTTTTTTAGAAACGATTCATGCTAGTCTCAAGCTAAGAGTCTTGAGAGGACAGAGAGGACTAAAGCGGATTGTAATAGGACGAAAGTACCGAAAGAACGAGAAAACAATTGTATGGCAAGATTAGTTCACAAATGCTTTCGATGCTCTGAGTCCACTGGGCCGTAATATCCATTTGTTGTGTTTGTTATTAACCGTGAAGCTGCGTCTCGTGGCATCCCATCATTGAGAGTGAAAGCCAAAGCAGTGAGGGACATCACGATTTCTGCTATCCATCTTTGAAAGATGGTCCGTGTTGGTAAAGAGGTCACTCGTACTCCATCACTGTATTTTCATAGTCGGAAGATTTTTCCCTGTGGTTTTGCTACCTGATTTTATTGAACTCCTTCTGCCTATATTGCCTTTCCCCTTGTTATTTTAGTCATAGCTTTGATGCTTTATTTTAGATAATGTTAACTGAGGATCATGCAAGGTCAGTTTCACTGGAAAAGTGGTTTCCTATTTCTGTGCAGTTAGTGAGAAGTAATGTGATGGACGTTGCTCTCAGAAAAATTTACTCCGTTGAAAGTCTTCAATTTGGGGTCTGCGAAAATTTATAAACCTTTTTGATTACTCAAAAATAAACCCCCGATTCTATAAACATGAAATTTTTCAGTATCAAAGTTATTTTAAAATGATAGCAAGGAGTTTAGGTCTTATCATTTCACGATATATGGTCTATGGCTCACATTCAATTCCGTGCTCAGTTCTCTTGTTTCACTCGTTGGGTTTTCATCAATGACGGCCCGCAATTCCTCAGAATTGAGTCCTTTGGTGTGTCCGTTTCTTGGTTCGACCTTTAGACTGAAATCGTCCTTTTTGAAACGTGTAAACCATCTTCTACAGATCTTTTCATTCACCACATCATTTTCACAAGTGTCTTTGAGAGATCGTGCTGCTGACATTACTGTATTGCCCTTTTGAAATTCATGCAAAAAGTATGCCTAATGTGTTTACTTGGTGTACATCATTTGGGTCAAAAATAGTAATTTATTGTTATAATTTTAACAAAGTCTGAATGAAGGTATACTATTTTAGTGATTTAGATGGCTACACATAGATCATTTATAAGTTAAATTAAAATAATGATGCCCTAAAATTATAACTTAAAAATTGGACTGAACTTTCTTCAGGTTCGACAAAACTCGTTACTTCATGAAATACATAAAATATTTTATACTTTGCAGCAGTTGCGTGACACTCGTGTTTCTTCAACGTCTTCATGCAGCTTCGATAGAAGTGCTCCTGCAATCAACGTGTTAATTAAACCGCATCCCATCTTGATACCTTGTCTGCATGGAACACGACTTCTTTTCCTCTCTCTGCACTTCGGGGACTTTGCGTGCTCCAGGGGACTGGTGCCTATTGTTCTTGGCATGTCATCGGCATTCGTAATCATCCAGTGTGTGCGTCTCTAGCGGCCAATGGACTCCAATGCAAATGATCTTTAATTTTAAAAGCCTGTTCTGTTCAAATTGTTGCTCTAATTCACCTTGTATTGGTGTTCAAGTTATAGCTTTAGGTTCAACGTTCTGTAATGTTCTTTTGTTTTTTTCGAAATGAGACACGCCGAGGATTTTGATTTCTGCTCACCGTAATGGCTGAGTTGTGAGGCAGGTTTGGAGTTACCACCGCCTCCCACATGCTTGATTGCCTCCCATCGCTAGCTGGATTTTTCATTTCTCAAGCGAACATATCTTCTCTTAAACCTTATATCTTCTCTGAATATAATTAACCACGTTCTCTTTTAACCTTTCTGATGATTTGTACTGCTTATAGAGGTAAACTTCTCCCTTTCGTTGTGGGAATAGAAACTTATTAAATGGATAACGATTAGACTGCAACAAAAACACTTTTTACTGAAAATTTCCTTGGCTTAGTTGGAACTCGGTAAACTTTGTGTTCGAAACCCATGCGAACGCCTTATAGTAATTTCAAAGCTTAGTATTTGATAATAGTCTTGCACAGATGAGAATATGTTATGCATCAAAACGTAACATTTTAGATTTCTTTATGACGCAGGTATATCGAGACAAACGTGAAATTGCATCGGCTTTTATACATATGCCCAACAATTTTTTGGCAATTTTGATCAGTTCAATGAATTAACTTGGACTCATTTTGTGTGTTTTCGAGTTCTGTTGATGACTACAACTGCTTAACTGTCGTTTCAAGATAAAAAGCTGTTAGCTCTCGACCAGTGAGTCACTGCTCTTATTCGCTGGTGGGACTCGTGATTGGAGGTCATATTATGGAATACTGGAAATATATGCTAACGTTAGAAATTTTTCATGCTAATTACGTTGAAGCTGTTATGAAAATATTTCCTTCACATATTACATACTGTCTATGCAATACAGAATCGAGAGCTGATCACGTACGGGAAGTTAAACAATCTTGTCTCATATAACTAGGAAATATCTCTCGGGTTTGGGAGAGAAAGAAGGATTTCTAAAGAATTACTATTTTCATTTTTCAGATTTATAGAAATTGTAAAAGAATCAATTCTGGGAACGTGGGTACCAGTTTTCCGCCGTTGAAACTCATCAATTCTTGTCAAGCTGAAGGAGCAGAAATCTCTTTTTTTCAGCAGGTCAAGAACAAGATTGCTGGGCGTTTGAACTCTTCACATTTTCCACCTCTCCTCTTGAAAGAAAGTCAGGCACTGCCCATCACCGCCAATATTCCCTCCCAGTCGAGAAAAGGAAAATATGAAAGCCTGAGTGCGGTATCCGCTTTCAAATCCATCCTCTTCTTTTCTGAGTTTCGGAGCTCATTTTCACATTGATTTTCTTTTTCTAAAAGTTGCTCAATTCACTCGTGCTGTTGGTGAATACCATTTTATATATTATACCAGCTGTTCTTGCTAATTTATTGAACAAACATTTTTCTTGGTTGTTCAATGATATTTTTTGCAAAAATTCATGAAATTTTTAAGTTTTTAATAATAATCGTTTTGGATGATGATTATTTCTATTTAATAAGTTGACTGTTTCAATCATTCGTGTTACTATGATTGAATCTATCAGGACGATGAATTTGCTAATGTCTAACTCCAAAAAAAACAGCTTCTATAAGAAAATGCACTGACGTATTCCTTTACTCCATTGTTCTAGAGAATGCGCTCGTCAGTGTTTTTTAGGTTGTCGGTCTCATTAAATTCTAATATTTCCTTGAGCATGATTGTTTACTTCAGGCGAATAAAAGCACGCGAAGCTGTATAAGATATGGCGTAATTTCTCACTCTCCCAGTGGGTGTCGCCTATACAACAATGACAATGTGACAATTATGACCGAAGATTCTGGAGAACCTCCACGTGTAAATCAAAGCTGCCCCTTCACGCAAAATTAATTTGCATCAGCAATACGAGCGACGCAAATTCTGTGTCGCTCTGGCCGTGGATTCAGTCAGTCGAACCTGGCGTGCTTTGTGACCACTAATGTAAGGGCATGCTGTGCTGTATCACTTTTTTGACTCATCAATCAGTTTTTGATGACGAGTGTCCGCCCTCCGTACACACGCCACGCTATATATTGCTTTACTTCTCAGCTTCTGTGGTTTTTTCATAATTGAGCTGTGTATAAATTGATGCGAGTTTCTGAACATTGCACTATGTTTATCGTGTAATGCAGACATTTTTTGGCTTCCGCATTCATATCATTTGAGTTCACATGAACGAGCTTGAGTCATAAATTTTTCTGTTGTCTGTTTGTTTGTAATTTTTTGTTCTGGGGCTCATTTTCGCTCCCATGCTAATTAGTTCTTGCAGTGTTTCCATACTAATTAGTGACTGCAGTGCGATGCTGAGCTTCAGCTCATGATTTGACCACTGAAACATAGTAATTGGTGACAATGCTATTTACCAAAATTTCAACGAGCGATAATCAGTGCAGTCGATAGATATGTGACTGTTATTTTGATGTAATACTATTGAGTTTACTGATGACAGATCTTTGTTTTGGCTGGTGCTAAAATTCGCCGAAGTAAACTTTGTTGTAATAAATTCTCTTAAAATATTAGTTCTTCATCGTCTTAACGATTTTCTATCCCACTGCTACCCACTGTTATATTTGTATATATAAGCTATCGTTCCGTTTGTTCTATAAAGTAATAGGTTATCTTTCTATTAAAGAACTTATTGTTTTTAACAAATGTCCAAACTCTTGCAGTTATCAGTCTGGATGTCCAATACTTTGCTTATGTTCGACTCGTTTATTTGCATGTATCTTCCCTGAAAGTAACACATGCAGCAGTTTTGTTACTAACAATTCAATGTACGCACGCGTTTTCCGCTTACAAATTGTTCACATGTGTTTTTCATTCTAAAGAATTACTTTCATCTTATTCGGTCACCTATGATAGCTCATAATTTGTTCTTTTACGGACACTCAGCAAAGCATCACTGCACTTTCCAGTCACTTCGCCCCTCAATAGAGGTCCTTTTTTAACGTATCGTGGCTCTTGGGGTGCATTTGGGTGTGAACGAGCGTTTTTTTCAGAGATTTCTGCCTAATCAACGCCATTATGACTCGTACAGATGAAGCTGACTGCTCTGTTAATTATTCGGAATTTGTCGCTTCTCAAGTTCATTAATTTTTGGTTTGAAAGTGTGCACGGACGTTAATGTACTTGAAGCTACGTGCGTGGCAAGCTTTACTTGCCCTGTAGAGACGAAAAGGTCCGTGATCTGTCGTGACACTGACTGCTCTCCGACGTCTCATGTCACTTTCTCTATGCTGGAACATGCGCGTTCAGTGACACGGCGCACGCGGTGTTACACGCTCTTCACACGCGCGTGTAGGTCACGTGTAGGTCACGCGTGTTATGTCCCAGCCGTGCGCGTCAATGCGCGACGCGCTCGCGTTTCATCTTACCATCTTCGCGCTCACAGATGGAGAAGTTTCATTATTTTTGACAAGGCACATCTGGTCTGAACTTTCTTCCTTTGAACAGTAACTGTAAAGAGGAGCTGTTCATGTTCATGACAGCTTTTGATGTCATTGATACAATTGCTTAGAACTTTTAGCTTTTCAAATTGCGTCATGAGTCTCGAATTTAAATGAGTTACGCTTCATCTCAAGTAAAGCAGCTCAAATGTTAAAATTTCACGTTTATTTTAAAACAAATTGAGGTTACATATGGTATAAAACATACTTGATTGAGGTATGAATTTGAATTTAAATTGTTAATTTTAGATTACGACCCTGAAACTATGAATTGCTTATCTATAGAAGACCATTGTAAAAGAAATTAGTTAGTATAACTATCGATCTAGATTCTTATTTCTGATTTAGCATTGGAATAGGTTTTATAGAGTCTAGCCGGAAGTTTGTATTTTCTCGAATCCAGAAAAAGTACGTTCAGCTTTCCTTAGAAGTTGTTGAACGTCAAAAATATTGCATCCTAAACAACATCTTAAACAGCTTGGAATTGTGTGATGCGGTCATTTTTGTAGGGTTTTTTCTTCACCATCCCTATGCAGAGCGTAAAAAATGTCAATTATAAATAACAGCGTTTTCATTAATTCATTGTTCAGCAAGCGAGTTTAATAGATGTAGTCTTCATAGATTCCTATTCTGACATCAGTTCTACAACCTAACTTGGTTTTTTAAGACTCTGTTCAGTTTCTTTTGCTTCACAAGTTATTCCGAACTTGTTTTACTCTGATCGCCCTTATTTATCGATTTGTTGGAGTACCATTCCCTCAATAATATGGAAACAGATTCAGAACGATAGAGACAATTGTTATAGTTATTTGTTTACTTGCAAGGAGTTGTACTTGCTTATCACTCAACAAAGATTTTATGATATGGAGTACATTCTTATTAGTTAAACTTCTTCAAATGTTCTGCAGCACCGGACCTGGAATGGGTGTAAACATATCGCAAGTTTCTGTTCAAATTTATTTTATGCCTACTTCGGAAAACCATGAAAATGGGTCGGTGTTCCATTGACGCTCTTGTACTGTATATATGTACATACAGTACAAAAGCGTACAGTATATATATATATATATATATATATATATATATATATATATATATATATATATATATATATATATCACGCTGGAACTATCGTAAATAATTATCGATGTAGGAATCAAAGTTATATGATAGTTGCTGGCACGTCTCAGTCTCAAAAGTAGCATGAAATATGTTTTCTTTCGTTTGAAAACCTAATATTAAATATATCTATACATATATATATATATACATATTGTATCTGAATTTTTTTTCTAGGTGTAGGTTGCTATAGATATACAGTATGAGGTGCGTAAAAATAGGTTATGGACTGTACAGGTTCTTCCTGCAAATGAGGATCAGTGTTTCTGTTATGCATCTTCTGTTATTTGTAAGTTCTAACTTGGTGAATTTAAAAGAAATATTGACACATTGCTGAACAAACCGTTTTACTCATGTTCATTATTCCTTCTGGAGTAATATAATTTTAATGCATTCATTCTATTACTCTCAGAGAATAATTAAGTCGCTTTAATTTGTCAATTATTTAGGTAATAGCTCTCAAATTTCTGGTTTATCTCAACAAATCAGTCAGTTGAGGCTCTATGGTCTGTCAATGAAACATGAAAGAAATGTTGCCAATGCCAGTAAAATTTTGATGACGGTATTTAGTTATCGTGAAACTCGCGAAACAGTGATTAGTGCAAGTGAGCAGGCAATTCTTTACATGAATGACAATTTGATGACCTGCACATCGATTCTGTCCCTAGCAATGAAAGATTATACTTGAATGATCAAGGCACGTGAAACCTGGCCGCCAAGCGTAGGAGTCAGCAAAATTGAAGGACTGTTGCTTCAGTGTACACCTAGCGAGGTCAGAAAAGCTTGTGTGGCTAGTGTGTTTGCTGAGTACATTAGAGCTAAGTTTGCTCTTCCATATTAGCATTTCTGACCCTGCGCGATCGTTACATGAATACATTTTGAGGTGGGCAAGGATTCTATATGGTAATGGTTTTGTATTCGGTTTCGGTAATATTTATTCTGTTAGCTCTTTATGTATCGGTAAATGGTTGTACGCGTATCATCGCAACAATTAAATGCATGAGGTGTGTTATAGGCCAAGAAAAGAAAGTATTCCAACCATGTCGAATCCCATTTATTTTTGAGTTGCGTAGTTTTCTCTAAGTCAACATGTTTATGTTGCACTTCCCTGCTTTGTTTATTGCTTTGTCTGTTTGACTGAATATGTATGTAAGATCCATCGACAGAGCTGATAGACAAAATCTTGATAAAAATTTTAGCCATACTTTATAAACGCCTTCACAGAAAAAAAAAAAATCTTCCGTACATAAAGCCCGTGGAAACTCAGCTTTCCCAGTTGGGTTCGGCGACTTTCTTTTTCGCCCGCTTTGTGTTCTGTCTTGGAAGAGTCCTGAGATGAAGATCCACCTCGCTCTCAGGTCTGGCATGCTATACTCGCTCTTCTGGTTAATGCCATCACCTCACAGGATCCTTGGACTTAAACTTAGATTTGAGGGCCAGCGCTGGCTGGGGCCTTTGTGACGGTCTTTAATTCCCTCTAATATAAACACATACAACAGGCTGGCATACCAGAGTTTTTCTCCAATGAGTCAGGATCTTCTAAAATAATTCCTTAAGGGCCACCCTGACTCATTCCATGCAAAAGAACCAGCAAAGTATCCCTCCTTGAGTTTCCCTTCTCATCAACCGACCAGTTCTGGTGTCTAAGCTCCACTTATCAGGTTGGGTTGTTAGATTAATGCGTTGCTGCCTCATGGTTGTTATCGTATTTTCCTTGAACGTTATCGTTTTTTTCCCCCATTATGATGTTTGTCTCCATCTGAACTAGAGTTTCTCACTTGGTGTTCGTGGACCTTTTCTATCGATGAATTCTGAAACGCTTTATGTGTCGCTCTCAATAAATATTTTTGGTTGATTCTTTATTGAAGAATCTTAAATTTTCATGACAAGCTTTGCAAGTACCCATTCATGCATGTGGAGATTTTTAAGCCTTGGTCAGATCTTAATGGCTTCTTATTTCGATTCCATTGCTCATGCTGTGAATAAGGCATCGCTAAAGAAGCTGATAACTTCTTCTGGCTAATTTGCGATAAGATCAAGCGAACCTCAAAATGTATCGTACGTAGCTCTAATAGTATGTAACTATGAAGCTTGGATGTCCATTAGAAAGACTCTTCAAGCCCGAATGTGAGAATATTTTGCATCCAATGGTTTGCAAATGCATTTCCATCGTAATTGTATCACGCCATTGTTCTTTTTGCTGATTTTTTTCTGGTATCGTGGAATGATGGTGTTTGCCAGTCCTTATAACCCCCATCTCGTGCTGAGATCAATTTTTTTTGTAATATATAGTGTCCATAAAGTCTTTTTACTATTTCATATGGTAAAGAGACTTGAAATGGTAAAGAGATTTTATGGACACCCTGTATTTTTGAAAGTTTGTTTAGAGTGTTGAAACGCTCTTTTATTATAAATACCACAAGCTCTGGGGCGTTGAAGCCGCGGATATGGGGTTTGCGATGAATAATTTTACTCTTTCTTTCTCGACGATATTTGATGCCTATCAATAATTTATGATTGGAATTTTGACTGGATCTCCGCTTTGTCCTGAGGTTTCCAGGTTTCCATAAAGTTTCGGAGCACGCTTTGTAGAGCGTTGCTGCAGGTCTTGAATTATTATGGCATAGAATCGTGAGCTGAGCGTGCTTTTTGTTTCCACTCAACCTCTTTTTTTTAGACGATAACTCTGCCTGACACAAGAGTTGCTTCTCATTCTAACTGAATTTGTTAAACCGCTAAACTCTCTTTCCTGCTCTCAGTCAACTGTAGAGTAGATCACGGACTACATAATCTTCACTAGAAGGCAGTTCTCCGGCATTCCATGTTGAGATCATGCCTCGGTTCAACGTGCTCCACTTTAACGAGTTTTGGAAACAGCGGACAAAATCAACAGTTGTTTTTCTTATTTGTCAGTGTGGTTCAGAGGACAAAAGTTTATAATTTATCGTCTGTGAACACAAAGAATTAGCAATGACTGATTGAGGGTTCTCCCCGTTTAATCCGTTAAATAGAGGTATGAGAATATTACAAAGTTCATGTATCATTTAGGATTTTCAAAACTTTTGTGCCACGAATTTTTTTACAGCTGTTTACTAAGGAGTGATCGTTGTGCGCATTTGTTATTGAAAGCTTGCATGGTGTGGAAGTCGAAATAAAAAATTCTCAAGGGAATTATTGCGATTCTGTAGCTGCTGTACTTAGAATAGAATAGAATAGAATGAGGCTATAGGAACGAACCTTCTGGCCATTCTTGGGTCGGATAATTACTTCGATAATTATTCGGTTGTTTACCCAAGTCCCATGCCGTATTTCTAGCCACGTCAACCATGTCGGCAGCGGGATTCGAACCCGGGTCTTTCCGCTCGCAAGCAGATTCGCTCACCAGTCGACCAAGCTGGTGATTAGTCGACCAAGCTGGTGATTATTCAATATTCTACACAACAACAGCTCATGTAAAAAGTGAGAATTGGTTCTTTTTACTCTTTCTGACGAGGCTATTTTTGTTAAGTACAAATAAAACCATATGAAATTTAGTTATCCATTCGAGAACTGTACAGTGGCCTACCTGAGTATTGAAGCGTTCGAAACCACATCTCATTTCGGGTATTTAAACAATGAGTGTTGCTATCGTTTAGCGGTTGAAAGCTCATTTTCTCACTCTAATTTAGCAGGAAACTTGTTTTATCCAATGCAAAAACTTGACTGTGAAAAATCACTTTTCAATATCCGTAGGTGTGCTCAAAAAGTTTAACACTGAGGCAACAAGTTCGTATCGAAGCATCTTGGAATGAAGTAGCGTGTAGGGTTTGATCATGTGCTCTACTGCGCATGTCCTTTCATGGTCAAATTATTGAGATGGCAGGGCTAATTTGCGGGACTGGCATATTCTAACATGTATTTTTGTTCATCATTGCCTTTTTTCGCCAGGAAAAATTTATCTCAAAAATTACACACTTCAAAAAAAACCAGTGACATATAAAAAATATAAACATAAAAAATGCAGGCAATAACCCAAATACCTACACTATTGCAGAAAGAAATAAAGAGGTTTTTGAGTGGAAAGTAACTTCTTGTAGATGGTCATAAAATTATTGAGAGTGATGGTAGCGTAGTTACAATGTAAGTCTATGTTCAGAGTTTCCTAAAACAAAAATGGTCGGAGGTTTCGTTATGAATTGGCCCCGCCCTAGCAGACACTAAATAAAGAGTACTATCTTCAACTTTTGATACGCCTGAAAGGCGTCGTTTGTTGGAAAAGGTCAATATTGCGTTATGACTTTGCATGGTTACATGCTCTAGGACAACGTGATTGCACATCCATTTCAGATGTTGCAACTGATACGCTCAAATTTCTTCGGTTTTACAACCTCGATCGCCAAAATTTGCCCCTGTGAGTTTTCTGCAGCCTATAATCAAATCACAAATTCGAAGGGATGTGGGTAAAACACTGAGAAATTTCAAGAGAATACGACTATTACTGCTGACAAAACAACTGGAAAAACTGCAGGGAAGCTTCCAACTGCGGAAATAACCTTCAGTTGTCTTCAACAGGTTTTTTAGAGTAACTATTATTATCATTTCAAACTTCAGAAATTTCTCCTTTTTGGCCCCATTTTTAAAACTCTGATTATTCCTGGTACATTATTTTTACTAAGTGTGTGCAGTTTCACTTAAAACGTGAACAAACACGCAAGGTTTTAATAATATGTTGCAGATGTACCGCTTAGAAATCGGATTCACTTTATTTTCATTTTTTGCTTTCCTGCATACTACACAAGTTTTATTTCAATTTACCTGAAAGGGAATTAATTTATACACCATACGCTGATAACAATTTTGCATTAATTTAAAAGTCTTGAGATGCTCGGCCACTGGATACTCCTTTACTGTTCAATGGATTTTGTCACGCCTCGTAACCGAGTGGAATAGCAGAAGCGCTACTCAGTTTTATCTCGAGCTCTCATCACGTGATGAGCGTTACATCACGTCAGACGACTGTTATCCAGCGCTCCTTTACATTGGATTCACAGCATTATCAAGAGGATTGCATATTTGCTTCATTGAAATTCTCTTTCAACAGTTGTTCGAACGCTCAGTACTACACAGACGTGGAACTTACATATATCATGTTTCCGACTCGACTCTCATTCGACAGCCCTGTACCTGGACATGCATTTAAGACTTGCACTTGCTTGGTTCAGCAATGAATGAACTCGTGCCGTCGTGACGACTTGAAACCAGTCCATGCAATTTAGAGCTTCATCTGAATCTTTATTGCAGTTACTCATGAGACCGTGGTTGCTTAGAGTTGTCGCTTATTTCTTCCTGCGTGGAAATTCGACGTCTACTTCATCTTCCGTGTTGGACCAGGCATTCATGGTTCTTATAATTATTATTCATTGTCATACATGATTGCCGGATTAAGCTTATCGTCTAAATATTCGTTTTATTGCAAGGCTGGTTGTGTGATTGAATATGAGGTTGGAAGTTTTACCTGGGACTTGGCGTTTATTATATCACTCACACAATTTTAGCGTTTAAATTTGATGGCTTCACACTATTTTAATTTCATACAGAGATACTTGTCAATCGCCATTGATGAACTGACGTTAAATTCTTCATTCTTTATTTTCTTTTCGATCGTGTCGCCTTTTTCGCATAAAATTTTAGTTTCTTTAGGTCTAGTAACGGAAATTTCATAGGGTTTTAGTACTTCACATGCCTGAAAACTACTTCCTCGTGATAAGAAATATATATTTAAATTTAATTCTGAGCATACTATTATCTTTTTTATCTTCCTATTAGGAAGGGTGTTCAGACCTAAATTTTCTGATGTTTTCTATTGAATTGATGTTTTATGAAGAAGCTTCTCCTTTATTTTTACCTCAATAAATGATTATTGTTGCTAGCATAGCAATGATGACAGGCATCTCTGAAATTACTTTCTTGATGCAGCAAATTACATCTACGATCCTACACCGCTGTCTTCCCGTACATGCCATGAACTTTACGTCACCGTGAATTAAGCGCTACCTTTTCCTTAAAAGTTGTCATGTTCGGGAAAGCATTTCTTTGTGACTCGAGGTGTCGCAATGCCGGCTTTCACGGGGGCTCCACGCTGGACTCGCCAATTTCTCCCAAAAAATCCCATATTGAGGCCACCGATGGATTTTTTCTTTTGAGGCGTATTGAGCTTCAGATAGCTGTGCTTCGGGAAACTATCATTTCATTTCCTAGAAATTTCTCCGGTCATTTTTATTTTTGAGAAAAGGAGTTTAAAAATCAGAAAGAAACGCATTTTCAGGCACAAATCAAGGCTGTGTCTCTGTCGTTTACCTAATTTCAGTTTTTGATTAGGAAGTTCACAAGATCTCAATATTTTTTATTTATAATTTTCAATTTTCGTTGGTACTGTTGTTTTCTAATCAAATCATGCTAAAACGAGATTTTGCCGATCAGAATGATCGGAGAAATTGATCCTTTCTTTTTATTTTTCGCACGAAGTTATCATACAGAGCTGACCTCGTCACGCATGCTGACTTTTTACCCTCCTGCTTTCAGGAAAGCACTTGGTTCATCTTAAATGGAGCATAATTTTTTTGTTGGCCCTAGTACGCTGTTTTTGCTAGTCTTCGTAATTTTACAGAAACACTCGACGATTTAGCGAGAATTTGCAGCACTGTAGAAGTGTCAAACCAGTCCTAGGCGTCCTTATCTTAGTTTATACACAACACTCTCCTCTAAAGGTGCCTGCGTCGAGAGATCATGAACGTGTTGATAGAGCGTCTCAGTGTTCGCACTGGTCTTCCGATTGCTTATCGCTGTCGAAAGCTTGCCAGCCATGAGCCCGTCTTGCGAAAACCATCGTCTGTGTGATCGGCTGGGCGAGTCTGAATTTATCGCTAAGTTACCTTTCCAGTGAGACTCAATTTAACGCCAACGCCTTTTTGGCTCTCGCTGGACTCGAATCACTAAGCCTTGACGTCGTGCTATTGTTTTTGTGCCACCACTGGGAGTTTATTCAGCAGTTCTTATCTATTTTGACCTGGTCTCATTTCCTACTAAGGCATGTTCAACTGCGAAGAGTATGGTAAAATTAAGCAAGAATCAAATAAAATCCTGGAGATTCGCTTTTTACTTGAGTTCGACAAACGTTAAAAATCAACAAATAAGGAAAAAAGCCCTTAAAGAAACATTGGAATTACTTGTACATAACTTACTTTTATTTTACACAAGTAACAGCGCTTTTTCATGAATGCTTATAACTCTAAATTTCTGAAAAATACTTGTGCAACTAGAATTCACTGGGCTGTCTCAGGAAGTATATATGCTTTACTAGTGTAGATAATCAAACGAAGTTTGAATTTTATAGTCGTATAAGTCTGATTAAATCTTTACCATTGTTTTCCATTTCTGATGTTTAACGGACGAGCTATTTTGCATGGATTTGTCTTCGACAACTATCGGGTGCGTTAATGTCTTCTTTTCTGAGATGGTATTTTTGGTTCTTAAACCGTTCCTTATTTCAAAATATAATGCGGTTCTGTATCTCATCCGCCATGTACGCTAAGCGTTTTTCCATTCTTTTGGCACCATTCGAAATTATAAAACGTCCAGCTATTCAACACTCAGTCCAAATTGCTAGTGTTGTATCTTGCTGATGTATTTCGCACCGTAAAGAGGCACTTTCAGTGCTATAATTCGCCAGCATTCATTATGGCAAAGATGTTCAAACAGGCTTTGCTGATTCTGCCAAATCGTGAAGTCGGGCCGCACGACTACGGTCCGTTTAGGTCCTCCCTCCGCCCTGCCTGCCAGGCCGTTATAATCCTCCTTGGAATACTTACTTCAGACACATTTCTTAACGTCCAGTTAGAATTACAGTACTTTGCCACTGCCTTTCTCTTGCTGTTGACTGAGAATAAAAGAACTTTAATTTCTTTGACATCTTTGAACTACAGGTAAGAATAATAGTTAGTTTCCAAAAGCTTTTAAATTGTTGCAGAAAAAACAATCTGTTTTCTATTTTGGAACTTGTGTTGGGAATAATATGTTTATGAAAGATTTTTCATTCTAGGGGCAGATAATATTATGTCAAAACTTGTGACAGAGATCATTATCAAGTTTGTTTAATTGCATGAAGTTTATTTTGCTGCAGAGTTTAAAATTACAGAAGATATCGCTCGATTTTGCTATCCTTCTTTACTCGAACTCGTGATTTGACAGTGTATGCGAGGCCTCTTTTCGTGCTTCTGTTAATTTCATTGCCTGTTACTTCTCATCATATTGTGGAATGAAAATTGAACGGACATGGCCTTCTTGGATGAATTGTCATCAAGCTACTGAAAGAAACAAGAAAAGGTTGTCATGCATGAAAATAAGTGAGTTTAGATATGTATTCTCTTGGGATGAAACTTTCATCAACTAAGTTTAGCTGTAAGAAAATAGCGTTTTTAGGGAAAAATGCGATGCTTAAAAATTGTATGGAATGAATGTTCGAACTTGGTGAAGATTTGGTCTGTGGGGGTTTCTCAGTGTATCTATTATTCTGTAGACAAAATGTTTCGGTTTACATTCCTATTTGTTTAGAAGAAACTCTATGCTGTCTTCTTAATTTTTGCTATAAGAGTATAAAAATAGTTATTTCATTATTTACTTGAGGTTGTGAAATCGGTAAAAATAATGTTCGCGTGCCCTGACATTTTTCTTCTATATCATGAGGGTTTGCCACTATGCAATAGGAGTATGTACAGTTGTACAGGGTGTCCATAAAGTCTATAATTAAAGTCTCTCATAAAGTCTCAACAGCACCTCTTTTACAAACAGGATCCGTGGAACACACAAATGCAAAATGTGATTAAAAACTTCAATAAAAACTGAATACAATAGAACAATAAATTTGCAATAAATTTTGTATTAATTTGTCATTCATTTTTAAAATGATAGAGACTTTATGGACGCCCTGTTTATTATGTATAACTTTCAGGAAAAGAGGCTTGTTAACTCTTGCTCTTGAGGTCATGTATGCCGTTTGCAGCGGAATCACCCATGCAGACTAAATATCTGTGGTAAAGCCTCAGGTTAGCCAAACGGAATCCATCTCGCATTTGAATTCCCTGCATTCGAATTCCTAGCATTCATCAGTACGCCTCCTCAACTCTTAGCACGCCAATGGAACATATTATATTGTAGTGCAGTTATTGAGCGAAATCAGGCTGTTAATGGTCTTCAGTGCATGAAAGAATGCTTATTAAATATTAGGTTTGTCATTAAATTTTAAAAGCGGTTTCCTTTGATGCCAGCAATGAAGCTATAATTTTCTGAAAGGCTAGAGATGGTCAGTTTTGGATACGGTTTCAATTACACGAAGACTGATCTCTTCGTAAATGAGTGAACTCCCCTCGTTACTTAGTTTCTGAAGTCCTGTAAAATGGTCCTCAAGGTTAAATGTAGGGGTAAACTAGAAATACTCTTTCATCGAGTTTTTTTTTGTAATGCATAAAGTCTTCATCTGAAAGACGGCTATCTCGTTCTAATCGTGGAATCAGTTTATTTATTCAGTTTTAATTATTATATTTATTTTCTTGAGTAAGGGAAGAGGAAAAATAGCTTACAGGAGGTCGTTGTCGATTTACATTTTCGATTGCTCTGTTCAAGATATTTATGGTGGAGTGCTAGCATATAATTTGCCATTGTGGATTCCTTATGTTGTGGATTTCGTATTTGTTTCAGAATTTTAACCTATTTGATAGTGTATCACAAGGCAGTGTATTTTAAGCTTCAAAAGTTATAGTTTCCAACCTATCGAATTATGAAAATGGATACCGTTGCCACGGCAATATACTAGGATTCATTTGGCTCATTTGGCCGATACCAACTCGAGCTTTATTTTGTACTGATGCTGATTTTATAAAGGGAAAAATTGGCCAAACCAGATTGAGGTTTGCGATACCGATACAATGGCGTATCTGCAAGCCATAGTGTACGTATGATGTGGAATGTATGCAATTCATCTTAATGCATGTTTACTATTAAATCCTAACATTTTATGGTTTATCTATTGTATGCCAGGTGCAGTTAGAAGATTAAAATCCCGTAAATGTAGGTTGCTGAAAATACATTAGATATTGCATTCAATCTTCCATACTCGTTCTTTCAGATAAACTCTTGAAAAATATGTTTTTTGTTCTCTGCTTTGGGCATTTCGTACCAGAGATTTTGATAATTTTTTTATAACATTTGTAGTTTTTTACAACCCGTATTCACGTTGTTGAGCGATGTTTTAGTGATGGCACTTCTTACAATTTTATCTACAGAAATGGTTATGTTTTGTTTACATTTCAAAAATTATATTAGCAACTAGCGAGCTTGGGAGCGCTGTCTTATTAGTTATAGTAATTTAATGTAAATGCATGATTGACTTGAAACAAATCCTTCAACAATTTGTAATACATTTGATTATTTGCGTCGAATTTTGTGGATTTGACCTTGGACGACACGAGTGCCGTTGTCGAACACTTGTGATGTTACAATGGCGTGTGTATCAACTATCTCGTTATAATAGGCGTTGATTTAGTTCTGTCTGAATTGATGTAGGAATATACACAGGCAAATTGAATACCAGAAGCAACACCTTACAGCGTATTGGCTGACGCTCACTCCAAGGATTGAAACTCTGTGAAACAAAGCTAAGTTCACGTTATGGCTCTTGCATGAACTGTAACTCGTTTTGGCAACGGAACCGTTTTTGGGGCGCTCGGAATGTCCGGACGAACAGACGGACTGCATCAGTCGAGGAACCTCCTCTGTGCTGGTAGAGGTCACGGAGATGAGCGACTCGAGTGCGTGGGTTGGAGCTCGAGTACATGTGCTTAAAATGCACCGAATTTTGCGAGGGATATTGTGCGAAAAATGTGAAAGAAACTTTGAATGTTTGAAGCCTCCTCCCGTAACCGTGGGTCAAGTTGAAATGATTTAACTTAATAAGATCAAAACAGACTGAAGATAGTTGAGCCCTGTGATTATCGATTTTGCTCAAATTTGAAGTAATCAAACGAGCTAAAAGGAAGAGGTAACTGTTAATGGATGCTGACAATTTAAACGCTTACGATTCGTGCTTGTGCTAAGTAGAAATCTACAACCGATGACACAAAATAATTTCATTATTCGTGAGCAGACTTAGCTGATGTGCAAAAATTGGACATAGAACAGCACTCGTGTGCAGACTCACAGAACATTATGGAAAATATGATGGCGTTATTATGCATGTCTTCGAAAAGCCTTCAAACTTGAAGACATGAAATGGGGTAAAAATGTAACCTTGCAATATGTTCTATAGATGTTCTAATGTTGTGAACCGAATTCTTAAGTGAAAATACATGTATGTTAGAATTATTATTGACGAAAGCCATCGGTCCTTGCCCTGTAGTTTGTGGGATTTTCATTTTTGGTACCATGACACATCTAATTTGGTTAATCCATCGAGAACATTCTTTCTAATTGAGCATCTCTGCTGACCGAGGATCCGACTAGTTGGCCTTGAATATTGTCGGGTTTGTTATACGTGTACAGAATTTTAATTGCTGCGTTGTCTAGTAATTAGATTCATCAAATTCGATTGAGGCATTTATGGTAAATAGACATAGAGATGTATAACCTACTAGTTCTATAATTTATTTCCCTCTTCATTCTACGTCGAGAATGGGGAAATTTGATTCATATTGTTTTTCTTCTTATTTTCATTCAGAAGGAAGAATCCTTGTTTTGTTTTTCATGTAGTGGCAAGAACACCGGGAAGAACACGAATTATTGTTTCAAAATTTTATGTATTCAAACGTAGCATGGACGCTGGTCTGTTTCATACGCCAAGAATAGTCCGTAGTACGAAGGTAAGTGGCGGATTTCATTCAGCGAACTCGCATGCGAAGCTTCTACAAACGCTAGTGTAGGAGTTTCTTTAGTTTATGGCCAAGTAAATATGAAAACTTAATGAATACTAAACCTTAATTTTAATTACATGTTTCAGTTGTATTAAATACATTTCTAAATTCATGAAAAATTCTTGTCCAATAAGTTTTTCATTCTATTCACTTCACCTTTCATTTAATTTTAACACTAAATTTCGTTCATTTTACTTCTGTAGTTGTGTACACCTGTGCAGTAATTGTGTTTGTGTGCTCGGCATTGCATGTCGTCGATTATTTAGTGGAGAATTTAATTTGTTCGGCGATCTAGTGAAAGTAAGCACAGTTTATCCATATGTTGTTAATGTCACAATATTAAATAGTTATTTCTCTCTTTGCAGTTTTCACAAAATGGATATACTGATACATTGCGTTTACTGCGCTGTTTTTCCTGGTTTCGAGCAATCGGTCTTCCTCGATTAAATAATTGTTTACAATATGAAGTATTCTCTACCAGGCATATTTTGTATTTACTAATCACCAAGAAATTAACCATACTCCTGCTAAAAGTCATGCCGTGTTGACAATTATCAAAATTTATATTTCAAGTTGAATACATTCATTGAGGGACTTAGTATACCGCTGATAAATCAACAGCTGCTTATTGTTTAATTGTATTCCCGTGAGTGAAATATTTGGTTGATAGTCAGCTATCCCAGGTAATTTCGACTGAAAACTTGCGTGGATATGTCAGTGATGGAAGGGCTTGCACCCTGCGCATGCACAAGTCTTCATTCATTTGGTTGTTATCGTAGAGCACTTCGTAAACTTGAGTCTTGGATGAATTTTCTGATAAGTTGCCGGCGCTGCATGTGGTCCGCACCGGCGGGACTTGCCGGACACGCGTGTAATTACCGGGTCCCGCTCTATAGTACAGCTTTTCTTTAATGCCCCTATTGTTAAGAACACGACCCTTAATCCTCCATCAATGGCTTGCCGTGATGAACCCTGCCGTTTGTCATTGCGCGACTCCGTACGGCTGAATGTCAGTTTATGCAATTTTATTGGCTAATCGAGTGTTAACATTATGCGCGGAGATAACTCAATATGGTGGATGGCGAAACGATTTTATCCCATGAATGATTCAAAGTTTTGTTTGCGAATGGTATGAGTTATTAAGGACTTCTGGTAAAGTTTCACTGTGCGTATTAACGAAGGCGATATATGGCATTGATGATGGTCGATTTGTAGTTGCGGTGTTGAAGAGTGTAAATTTTATTGTTGAAGAAAACAAGAACAGAAAATATGAAGGACTATTTGGCACTGTCATTTGAAAAACTCTCAGGCTCAGTAAGCAGAAGCCAGGCGGAGTTCATCAAGTAATAATGGTTTAATAAGAAAATTTACTGCTGCTTACAGGAAAGTATTATTTTGCTGTACCAGAGACGCGAAAAAAATATTTTCTGAGCCCATTCTTTGCTTGCTTAGCTACAGGCAAATACTGAAATGCGGAGCAGTGATCATAGTGAGATAATTATAGGTAAAGATGTTATTCAGCATCTCATTTTCAAATACCTTCGAGATTAAACGTTTTGCTCGTCTTTTCAATGTTCCCATTGTAGTATGAACGACAACCGACGTGTACATGAATGAACGAGGTTATTCATTATATGTTTTATGTAACTGAGACTGTATTTAAGAAATCATCACTTATATACTACACACTTCAAAATTACATCAGAATATGCTCTTAAGCGAAAAAAGTACTTGTTTTTGTTTCCTGGGCTTTAATAGTTGTGCTGTCAGGTATCGGATGTTCTTGTGGATGTTAACACAGTAACGCTGGGAGCTTTACCGCTATTCAATTATGGGATTTAGATTTGATATTCTATTCGTATTAACACTAGGGAAACTGGCGATACTGCGATCGCAGGGATGACGACCATCTTCTGTGATCATCATCTGCAGAAAACAACGATGGTGTGAGACCAGCAACCTCTGCAGCGATCGTTGCTCTCGCTTATTTCCATTGAGTTGCTAAGCAATTTTCCAGTCTTTGCCTCTCCTGCATGATCCCTGCGAACGTTCCCGTCCGCTCATTCACTACATTCTCTTCAGCGATCCAATTTTTTTCCGCGGTTGTTTCTTTTTATCCGTGACGTGTCTCGAGGACAAAGGATGCCAGACAAAAGCTGCCAGCCTCACGGATTCTTGAAGCAGACTCATTCCTGACCCTCGAATTTCTACAGACCTCTTCCTGCATGTGATTAAAAACGCCTTCGTCTTGCAGGGTCCTCTTCGGGCCAGGTCACAAAAGCCTGTTGTTTGTGAGGTCGGTGGCTTATCTTGTTGTCTGGCTCTGCTATTCCTGAACGGGTTTGTGTCCGTTTGCATACTATAGTCGTTTCTCATGAGCTTTGTGAGCGAAAAAACATGTCGTCAAACAACAGAATAAATGGAGACAAGTTTTTCTATTTCTTCGAATTATTTTTGTAACGTCATTATTTACTAAGCGAGCGTACTGAAAGACTGTAGAAACCAGTGATTTCTTAAAGCATAATCCCTTGAAAATCTGCGTTATAAATCTTTTGCTCATGACTTGTCATAAAATCAGTGATTGGTTTGTTGACTTTAATGATGTCTAATCCGATCCGTTTCACTCAATTTGGAAACGAAGTTTATGAAATTTTATAGTTAACGATTTCTGTTTGCTGGTTTAGAAGAGCTATGGTGTGCTCAGCCTTACTCTAGGGTACTGGAATTATTTCGTTCACAAGTCCTTCTAGTGGCATTTGATAATTTGATTTTAAAGTGTTTCAGTCTAAATTACTAATCGGTGGATTTGCTGAATTACGAGTAACCAGTGGTTTCATAACTTCGTAGTTGTACATTCAAAAATTGATCGAGATTATTATGTAAAACAGGAGTTGGTGTCAAGACTGCTGAAGTTCCTCTTGGAATGGAGAAATGGACGAGCCTTCTGGTTTGTTGAGGCTGAAATCTGATGTCATTTCCATAGAAAATTTTACCAAGTCCATTCAGGGTTTCCAGCGATAGAAGAACTGGCTCGAATCATAGTGCCATCATATTTATCTGCAGAACTTCAATGGCGAGAGAACGCTTGAAACCTCGACTTCTTGTTTTACTAAGCTATGAGGAAATTTTTTAAATTATTCACTTTCTGAATTAGTATTTTTTCAATACAGAGCGCTCCTGAGAGAAAACAATGCCTGCATCGTCTGATAGACGGGGCTGCTCAACATTTATATACGGATATTTTCTGTCATTATGTTTCACCCATAAAATGTGCTAAGTATATGCATTATCTCGTCTTATCGGTCAAGTTGTGATTTTAGCACGGCACCAAACAATTTATTGATTTTTTCATCATGAATTAACTCCATAAACAAACATTCGATTGTGTTTGCGTCGAGTTTGAATTTCCCTGAATTTAAAAATCAGGGAAATTTTTTAACTCAAACGTCGGTATGAAGCCTTTGAAAATTTCTGGCGTTTAGTGAATGTGTTCCTTTATATGAATGGGAGGTAGTCGGCATTTTCTGTGGGATTATAGTGCTAGAATCGAACGTGAATGAATTGTTAAAATCTTCCCATAATGTTTCTTCATTCACTGAAAGATGGAGTGGCGTACTCTTCTTTGGAGAACACGGACATCTGAAGGTCGATGTACGAAGTCCCGGGTCCGCTGAATCGGAAGCAAGTATCTGAGCTCTGCAATCGTGGTAGCTAACGGGCACTACTTCGTGTGAGTCATAAACTTCTCCTGACTATTAGGGGTTCTGCTTCGATAACCTGAGCGCGATGGTTCGATCCTAGGTTCTGGTTAATAGTTTATTGAAAAGGAAAAAGTGATCAGTTAATTACAAAGGCAAAGGTACCTATCGCAACGATAGAGTTTATCTTTAATATTGGTTTTTGTTTTAAGTGGTGATAGTCCAGTTGTAATTACCTGTTAATTCTACATGAAATTCTACGGTTTTTCAAATTTAGCAGTCAGTTTCATAGACTTTCTATTGTAACTTAAGAGTGTGGCTGTCAAGTTATTCAAATTATTTTAGGATTTAAATGTTTACACTTTCACAATAAGTTTTACGCTTAAGACATCTGTTAGGATATCTAAAATTTTGACTTACAAGGCAATTGGATTATATTAAACCGTCGTCGCTTAGTAAACTGTGCTAATGAAATAATTGTTGCTGACGGTTTTGTGAAGACAGTTTTTAGTAGCAGTACTTTAGCCTCGATGCTGGTATTACCTTCAGCAATATATTCATTTAGTTACTCTGTAACTAGCTCCCTTTAAACTGAAGATGTTGTTAAGGCAGTTTAGCTCGTACACAATGTTTGTCCGTTGAAAGCATTACTGCAACATCATGGTTTCGAAGGCTTTTACGTTGTAAAGTTGCTGGAGCGTGTTTGACGTTTATTCCTTTGATTTTGGGGAAACTCTGTTTATGGCTGTTCGAATTTTGCTGGCGTTTCCGTTCAGGATTCCCCATACCAGTTGTTCACATTGGAGCCCGATTGTCTTCCTTGGCCAATGAAGGATTGTATGAGTATCTTACCTGATCAAGTCAACAACGAAGTGCAGAGTACGATCTCCTTCCTCCTCTTTTCCTATTTAAATATTACATATCCGAGGCAACAGATGTCAGTAGAAAATGTCCGAGTCTTGTCCTTCATGAATGATCATCTGCTTATGTTAGAGATTTAGAACTTCTAAGAAATTCTGAGGTTCTCTTCGAGAGCAGTGAGCGAGAAGAATCTACTCTTGTCGGTACTCCTTGATAGCCATCAAAATCAGTACCAATTAGTTTCATTTGTAATGGGCCTAGCTAACGATTTAGTTTGCCCTTGTTTTTTCTAATTCTTCCTATACTTCCCTTTTCATGAAGGTGCCTATGTGCTGACGAATTCTGTACATTGCACGAAGGTCTTTGTTTCTCTTTCTTCTTCCCATTTCCCGATTGTTTTGTAATACTTGCACTATATCGATTGTCACTGGCTGTAGCGAGTACACAAAGACGTTTTAAATGAATGTTGTTGTGCCACTTGAATGAAGACTTTACTTCCTGAAGATCGTTTCATTGAACAGAACTACAGAGTGCAGCAACATGACTTTCTTTTTTTCAAAGCAAAGTGCCTTGAAAAAGAAAGTTATGTTGCCACACCCTGTACTTATGAACCTTGAATGTGAGAATGATCTCTTTTTTTTTGGTGTCCTCGCTATACTTCATACAGCTGTGAGTGCGGTCTCAGTAAGAATGATAGCTTTGCTTTTGCTGCCACTAGAAAACAAATGCTTCTTCATTGTTAATCATGATAGAAAAGTCTTGGCTCTCCGACTCAGGTCAGTAATCGTCTGTACGTGCTGAAGGCTTAAAATAATTTTGTATATTGGCTTATCTTCTGATAATGGGTTCTTACACACCTGAGATAGATGGAACAGTTGTATTATAGATTACCAGCAACGATTTTTTCATTCGTGCACAATATATGTTGTTTAATTTTCCCGACGATGTGTGTTAATCTCAATTTCTATGAATTATTCTGCTCAGTTATCCCTCCAAGGCAATGCCCTGAACGAGGTTATCCGTCGACAGATCTTAGGGCCTTAACATTCCATCTCGTGCTCCATTTAGTGGGGCATGCTAATGGTGCTGGCTCCAGTCCTGTGTGTGCGCCATTACACATACTCTTAGTGGAAACTCCAGCGACTCACAGCGGGTTCAGTAATGCTTGTTGTATGAGTCTGTTCTAGGGTTGATTATTATGCCATATCTTTCCATTTATTACTGTTTTTACAAAGGTTTGCATACCGTGCAACCGATCTTTTTGCATGAGTGTGTTCGTTTTAGTTTCTTAATCCTCATTTCATTCTACGGCTCTTCGATATGTTAACTGTTTTTGATCGGCGTGTTCATCATGACGCTAAAATGTAACGTCCTTGTGGTACCACTTAATAAAATAGATTATTACTTACACTGAGGTGATCTCTATAATTGAGCTGAAACAGTAGATAAGTAGATAAGCCCTGAATAAAATAATAATAATAATCATATATTTCATATTTAAACTTTAATATAATGGTGTTTGCTTCGATTGAATCCAAGCTGTCCATTAGTTAATTTTCAATTTTCTTCCTTGGTTTTGACTAACGATCTAGTACTCATGTGGTGTTCTTCTTCGTGGTGTTTATCATGCCATTTAATTTCTTCGTGCTGTTAACTGAAACTGATGTTCAAATTCATTTCCATAAAAAGCACTCCATTTTTCAGCTCCTGTCTTTCGAATGTGGATCATCAGTTTTGAGCTAGTGCAGTTTGCTGAAGTCCTCCGCGTGTGTGGGTGTTCTGCAGTGATGCTTGTATGCCCCGACATGAATAGCCTCCTGTATCACGTCTCCGTGATCTCCTGAAGCAACAGTCAGGCATGATTCATTCTAGAGCACAACGGGAGTCCCTAAAACTTTGCCCTCTTAATGAACCCTTCGGACTTGCTCCACTCTGACTTCAAAGGCCTGTTCGAGTTTCTTTTAATAAAGTCTTGAATGAATGCAAGCATCATCTTATCGTTCATGCTGTTGTCCTATCTAATTTTAATGGCCTTTGTGCCCTTCTTTTCTGCATCCGTTCGACATGATGAACTCGTATCTTTCGTTTACTGTTTTGATTCGACTTTCTATAGAGCTGAAAAATAACTAAGCAAGCATATATTTGTAAAAAAAATTGAATGGCATCGCTTGTTTGCTTATCGTGATATAAAACTTCCGTCAGAATTTAAAAGAAATTATTCTTAGAGTTTTAGTGTTGACATTTTTTTTCGTTTTGGATGTAACAAATCTTTTTCTATTTAGTCTTAACAAGAGGTAAGTTTAAATTTAACCGAAAACCAAGCATGCTCATAAACGAACCCCAAAAAGCTGCCGCCTTCACGCTCTGCTGTTCCGGTCGCTTGAGTAAAATCATTCTGTAGATTATCGCTTTACGCTCCGTCGTCGCCTGCGCAGAACAATGGGTGCTGCATCTCCATACAGCGAAGCTTTTCCTGATTTGTTCGGCATCGTTATTTCGTGTTATGAGTCTCATTTTACCTTTTCGTGGACACCACGTAGTAGTGAAGTGTTATACTAAGCGTCATTTGCTCAGGCACCACGATGGTATCACTTTTTGAGAATGATAATTTGAAGTTTTTTCTGACCATAACTTTCTTAGTTCAGCGTTAATTTATGTACTCGCCACAGTACTTTACTAACTAATACAGAAGACAACTACAATTTATCGTATATGTTGTGGAATTAGCTTGTGTTTTCTTTACAGTTTCCACACTGCTGCTAACGTTAAAGAGTTGATATTAATGTATGATTACTCATTCAAGCCATTTTATTTGTCCCACTATCAATTGTCATTGATCGACTTTTACTGAATAAATTTCACATCTTATCCCTTTGCTTACAAATAGTTCGTGCATTGACCGCTTAGAGCTTCTCATACAATGATGCATTTATTTAGCTCATATACTGCTATTACCAGTGAATTTTACATTCTATAAATCTATGAAAACCTTTGGAAGACATCAATCTTTGGCTATTACTACCATCAGAATTACTCTTGCTTGATGTGACTTACCTGTATGTCGCTAAGTATTGATTAACAGTGTTGCCGTATCTAACAGCCGATCAAACCGAATTTTCTTTATACTGCATGTCAATTCAAAGGGAGTTATTAAAGTTGCACGAACGTTCTGGCATTAATGCTCCGGAAAATATCCGGGTAATTGATTTTTTATTTTTGTTTTTCGTGCTTTTTTGATCCATTGTTTATAACGTTGAAATATAAAGTAATTGTTCAATTTTCAAAGTATTTGATCTTTGCAACAACTCCTTCTGACCAATGATCAAAATTGGAAGCACCGACGATTTTTTACCTGAAAGAGTAAGAAACGGCGTCAAATTCATACGCAGCATAATGCATGATTTTCGGAACACATTTCCGATGGAATATCTTGCTCATCTACATTCACCATGATACACTGGGTGAACTGATACTTTAACACATTCATTGCGGTTGCCTAGCCGGTGCAAATCTTTACTTTGTACATACAGTCACTAGAAAGCTTTGAAAAAATTACAGAACCTAACCTGAGTGACCCACCGGTGGGTTATACCGTAATGAATGTGTTAACAGCGGTACCATACAACCTGTTTTACATAAATAAGCATAGGTAACTTGTTAGTATGATGCCCCTGTTCTGGAACGTATAAAGACTTTTATGGTGAGCGACATGCTCGAGTGATCTACAGTAATACTTTTACTCTCGTGCGAAGAGAAAAACGTAACGTTTTCTGTGAAACATTATTCGTTGTATTTTATTTATGTAATGGAAATTTTCATTTAAAATGCACAGCTCTGCTGACATTTACGTCCTGCTTCACCTTGGAACTGAATAAACAAGTACATTTTCACGATAAAACATGAAGCTGATGCTGCGGTGCTCCGTAGCATTGACCCTGGAGTGTGATGGCTGGGAGCGTACTTCTCAGTAAGCGCCTCCGCCGGCCGCCCATCCTGTGTGGCCCGGCACAATTGCAGCGTGGATCTGCTCGGTGATCGCGCCAGTTAAATGTCGTTCTTAACTGCAGTCTTCTTGTTACTCGAGCTCGATTTTTGGGCTGTAGCACGCGCGCTCGTCCGTCTCTTTGTGCTCTTGCCCTGAGTCAGAACACGACGATCGAGAACTTTTTTTTCGCCATTGATATGGAAAATTGTGGGCTATGTACGACCATCTTGTAAGATTTGTTCTACGCTATTACAAAGAACCGATTCATAATTTTTCTTCTTTAACGATGTGGTTACTGCTATGAGTGTGTGTGTAAATTAATTTCATATAATTTCTTGGGTTATTGAGTGGGTGATTAGTTGCTTCTATAATTATACTTAATCTTTAACATTAACTTGAAGAATTATCCTTTCATATCGGTGACTAATCTTTTCTCTTGGACGCGTCTGTTGGAAGATCTGGGAAACTTGTGTGTAAAGTTTTATCGTTTTTTTTCTTTATTTTAGTGGAACCGTGGAACCTGGCTCACGCCGTGGGTGCCATGATTTAAAAATGTCATTCCAATACCCAATTTGTGTCATTTGAAGCTGGTCAAAAAAATGGTTGGATGTGGCATTATTTTTTGAATCTTAAACAGCGGAGATTTTTTTGCGAGCTTTATTCTTGTGCCTAGGAAATATTTCAGCTAATTTATGCTTGGAATTTTTGTTAATGCTGGTTTCATGCGAATAAGCCGTTGAAACAACGTTGCCTTCATGGGAATAAGCTTGTGAAACAGCATTGTGTTTTTTATCCGAAAATATGCATCTTTGTATTGCATAATCACACTATACCAACGTAACGGTATGAAGAATGAAGTCGGAAAATAATAAAAAATTTAAAATATTTTTTGAATTTATATGCTCTATTAACAATATTTATTCGAACGTCGTATGTCCATTTTTAGTTACATGGATAAATTGCTTCGGTCAATTTATTTTTGAAATGTAAGAAAACTGATTTTGTGGGTTCCTGATTCTAGATAAACGAAATGACTTTTTCACTTCCCTTCTTACTTTTGTAATTTTATTCAAAACAATCTCTGCATTCCTTTCAGATTGATAGCATTACTATACAGAGAACTTGTGTAAAACTTGCGACTCTGTGTTTAGCATACTTATGTAAATTTTATTTTAATGTAAACGGCCTTTTCATGTCCTGAAATAACGGGTACTTGAAGGATCAAATATGTGTTCTATCCCGGTAGTCTTGTTTGAAATTGATCACAGTGTTCAGGCCATGTTGATCTCATGAAAACAAGGAGCTCCGATGTACAGGTACTAGTTAGCTAATGCGGGGTTCTTTAATTTATGGAGTCTTCAGGGCTTCCATTGCATTACGTTTGGTTATTTCCTGTGCTGGGCAGCGGCTTTAATAAAGGTAATGATAACAGTACATTAGAATTATTAAATAATCATTTGTATGGAGTTTTAATAGTTTTCAGAGCTATTCAGTTTGCTTGAAATATAAATATTTATATTAGTGTCTTGATGCATCAGTGTACTTTGTAACTTGTGTGATTCATAGCTTTTAATGAAAATGCAAATTAATATTAGCGGTGGATGTGTTGTTCTCGTGGCTGCGTAAGTCTGAAATTTTGAGCTTCCTTTTCTTCGTCATATGTTTGAGAAAATATTATTCTTTTTATTATGCACTTCCAGCGCTTGATTGTGTGTTTCTCACTTGTAAGCTGAGACTTTTATAATAGCCTGGTGGTCAGTCGTACTAGGAATGGCAGTAGTAATAACACAGCTGTAATAATATGAAATTTCATTAAACTTAAAGTTGGGAAGTACGATGGTTTTCATATGACAATAGTATTTTTGTAATGTTATGGTAATCATCTGTTTTAATGTGTAGTGCATTTCATTTGCATGCTTGTGAATTTTCCCTGGTATTTTACTGACGATGATGACGAAGTTGGACAGCCCTTACATGGACCGAAGGTTACGAATGTGTTGTCGACCCTCACAGATGAAGCTGTGATCAAAATCATGTTTTTTCTGTGGTTATTGATCCATCGCGCGTTTGAACAAATTTATGGACCCACGACTGGCTTTTGAGGCCCAACTTTTTTGTGGATCTGGGCAACTCGAGTTCGTGTCATCGACGATGCCACTGATGTCGACATCGTGTTTGGGCTCCGTCGCGGACGTCGAATGTCAATAGTGAAATGTACTCCAGAAATCGTGTACGCGTGCCATGGTTTGAGAAATTAGAAGGAAGGCTGAGTCACGATTGGTTCACTCTATGGATTATTTATTTTAGGATTATTTTATGTAGTGGTACTATATATATAGTGATATTTCATTTAACCCTATTATCCTTCATGATTTAATTCTGATTTCATGTCTTCTACTTACAACACATTATCATAAAAAAGACCTACAGCTTACGTTAGATCCTGTGGGTCATGGTTTAATACTTTTCTAATCTTTTTTCTAAGTTCTTTGAGGAATTTTACGAACGAGGCACAAATGTACCGTCTTTTCTTGTTCATGAGGAGCTTTTCTAGCTTTCAGCGAGGCTTCGGCGATCGTGACGAGCGAGTTACACGGCTCACGGTTCCCTGAAATTCTCGCCGTCCAGCTTCACAAAAGAGCGCCAAATTGCATGTGTGCCCGAGAATTATTCTCGATAGCAGCACGCAAACAACGTCTCCGAGCTGCATTGCTGCTCCTGCAGCCGAGCTTGTGGAGGCGGGAGTCAGAGTCGGAGACTCCGAACCATCATTGACTCGACCAGTCAGTCCTACTCGAGTCATGCTTCATTACAAAATCCAAGTCATAATACGAATTTCCTCAAAACAGTATTTCTTAACTTTCAATTAAATACTATTTGTACTCCGTAAGAAAAGCACTCGAATTATTCTTAAGAGAGATATGTGCTTTTTTGCTCCTTTGACATATGTGCACTGTATTGATATGGAGATTAATTCATTAATGCATAGCGTTCGGTGATGCATTAATTTTCGACTTCTGCCGAAAAAGTTCGGGCGAAGTCAGCATCGTGAAATAACTTAAGTGTAAAAACTTTCACATTAGATGTTCTCTTTCTTTTATGTTACAGTTTAAGGGCAAGAGATAATTTTAAAAAGAAAAAAATCAGACGTGAGTGAATGCTTTGTACTTCCAAATTATTCCACAAGGCCAACTGTTCTTGCGTCCTTTTCTCGGAACGCTATGCATGAATTAGTTAATAATCTTGCTTTGAATATTAGTGTGTCAGGTGCTAAGACTCGAAATAAAGCTCAACCCCGCTCCTGTTGTGCACTACATCTGAACTTTTGCTAAGCAACTATACTATTAGAATATTTTCATTGTTTAATAGCTCCGGGACCTTGTTTTTTGCATGTATTGGCAATATTGCTGCAAAACACAATTATGTGTCGCTTAAAAAAATAAATGATAGATTTTTCGTGTATGAAAATTTCAGCACCTGCTTGATTTCACTGTCAACTTTTATCTGAAAATGAAGTCTGACGAGTAGGAAAGACCGGAAATTTTTTCAATTCTGTGAAACCGTCACCTACTATAATGGGGAAAGAAAACCATGAATTTGCGATCCCTTCTTATGTAATGAAATTATTCGTATAGAAATTATGGCCGCTATTAATGATTATAAAATAATAGTACCAGGTAAATAAATCTTTCACAAATCCTCCTGACAATTCATTTATGACTTTTGTGAGTAGTTTTGCTGAGCCATGTTGTTGTGACTTCACGTTGAAAATAGCTTGTATAGCATAGTATTGAAATAACAATTGAGTTAATGCTGTATTATTCTCATGCTGTATTAACTCATTGAGTCTCCCACTCTAATCACCTTCTGGGAGACTCAATGAGTTAATGCTGTATTATTCTCATCAGCGTCTTAAAATAATAATGATAATGTTTTTACAAGTTACCAAGATGCTAATGTGGGTGCTAATTTTTCTCGAAGTTTGCAACATTTGTCGTTCGAAATTTTGCTTGGAGAGATGGACTGAATGTGCTCATTTACGAATCTTCTCATAACTTTTAGATATGAACAGTAGCATCCAAAACTTGGGAATATTTACTTACTTTTTTGGCTGATTAGTGTAAAAATACTTTTAATATATCAGCCTGATCGTAGGTAAAAATAATTACTGGAGAATTTGGACTCGACCTTTCTTCCCTAACGTGTTCCTTACGTCAGTAACTTTCTTCGTTTTCTTCTTATTTTACCTCTTTAACTTTTCTATATGCCAGCTTCATGTATTATGTTACTCCAATTTAGATACAGGAACTCGCCATTTTTAAGTTGCACGTGAATAAAAATTGTGCTGAATTTCTCTTCGATGAAGATTTCTGAGATAGAACGCATGTGGTCAAGTTTTGTATTTGGAGCATAGTAAAAAAGTGGAGTATCAGTTAGTTTACAGAAAGAACTACCAAACACACAAAAAAAATTCTCAGGGATAATTGATCACTTCTGTTGTGCTATTATTCTCATGTATTCGCTGTTTACGATATCGAAGGTGAATAAAAGTTCATTTTAGGTTTGAGGGTCAAGTTACTATTTAATACTGGTTTTCGTGTGTTTTTACTATACAATTGTCTATGATGAATATGAATACAATCATTACTGCTAAAATTGCTTGCTTGCGGCTGAAGTACTCCATTATCTTCGACGGATACTGACCCTCTTACCTGTGTACGAATTGACTTTGCAGTTTGAAGGGCAAGTGAGCATCGCTGCTGTCGTGATTTTTTCCCATTTGTGTGAGAGTGTAGATATTCATCACCCAGCCATTTGTTCAGTTTGGCAGTCCATCTTGTCGCGTGGCGGTTCATTCCTGGGCAGAAAGTGATCCGGGGTCCACAAATCTAAACTGCCAGGTAAGCTGTTCATGATCTTGTCATCACACGCTCTGTTCTAGAAGCTGATGTATAATTCGCTCGACTGTTATGACGTTGACATAAATCAAGGTCGCCCTGTCGAACATGTGATTTTAGAACAGAATGCTTTTTCATAATTAGAGTTGCGTTATTGCTCTTCAATTATTCTTTGTCGTTGCCTCGGATCACTTTGATTTCTCGCTTCATTTATCCTGTTCAGTATTCGTCAGTGTGCAACTCATCCATGTATATGAACGTCCAAGAAATTAGCTTTTTGTGTCCAACTAGTAATTCGGAAGCATTTACTCCATTTCAGTGAATGGATGTATCAAGTAACTATGTAATGATTTATAATGAAATTATAATGTTATTCCTGTAGAGAGGATTTAGGTATTTCACGTGTATCGCTTGGTATTTTTGATATTACCTTTTTTCAAACCTGTTCTATATGGTTAACTACCTTATGTCGGTTCAAATGTCAAACATAGCCACTAAGTTTTCTGTGTACCAAGGTAGAGAATTTTCTTTTTTATGTTAGAAAGTGTATTGGAACTAAACCCACTGAACGAATTCCTGCAGAACCCGAGAAGTGCTTTCTTGCATTGGAGCGCTTTCATCAATATGAACTACCCAATGATAGCTAGCCATGCTCAACCCACGGCCCAGCTTTTGCCAAAATAAGGCCTCCGCATAGGACATACCTGATGAATATACGAGTGCCTTTGTGTGTGTGTGTATTTCTTAACTTTGCCTATGTGCCTCATGCGATCCAGATGATGCGTTTAGAGACCATGGATACCTCGAACATTGAGCTCATCTCATGGAACTTTTTTGTTAAGGCGAACAAAACTGTGCAAATATGGGACGAGATTTCTAAAAAGCAAAAATTCTATATTAAATGATTGTTTTTTTTGTGAGTGTATTGCTATAAACTTGATAGCTGCTCCTTTTTTAGTTCTTGATATACTCTTGTGTAATTGTACATGAGTTTCATGTACTGGAATATGCGTGTGGTATTCATCTGATTTTATTTTAGCTATTACTTCCTTTTGAATTTGGTGCAGTGAAGTTCACGCTAGTATCATACATATCATATCATATATTTCCAGTTATTCCCGTATCATATTTCTGCTGTTGAAAATATATTGTATCTGCGCATACTCATCACTCTGAACTGTGATGCAAACGTCAACTCTGATGGCTTATGACAGCTGCAAGCTTTACAGGCACGGATCATTAGGATGCTATAACGAAGAAAAGGAAGCTTTTCGTCTCGCCGGCCTCCTTGAACTTGAGCGTAATCCTGGCTGTCGGTGACAAATGCAGGGAGAGCAATTTCGTTAATTGTGATCGTGATGCGACCGGATTGGTTGCCCATTAATCTGCCTCAACCAATGACAGGGAACGGTTCTTGCTGGCAGAACTCGGCTCTGCGGTCCTTGAACTTGATGTTTGTTTGAAGGCCTGGCTTGTAACATAGTATAGGTGTGGGAGAGTTGTTGGAGAGCGAATTGATAGCCTCACAAAAAATAACTGGACTCGAAGGGCTGCTAACGTAATCTTAGTTGATGATTAGGAGGCCCTGGCCGCTGATGATGGTCTATGAAACGCCTCATCAAGCACTAGTTTGCAGGTGTATTCGCGACAGAGTCGAGTGTTCTGTTTGGATTGATTGGTGTCAATGACACTGCATTTGCTTTGGAAGTGCTTTGTAAATATGTGTCCTGAATTATTAGAAATTGTTGCATAATGAGTTTTCATTTATGATGATGTTTCACAGGTAGGGCCCATAATAAGCGAAAGTTTAAATATCTTATAAGCCATCATACATAGAAATGTTCACTCATGGAACACGATGTTGATTTTACTGCAGCATCCGAGCGCTCGCTGTGATTGTGCACTATGAACGTCGTCTTCAGACAAAAGTTAAACAATTTATATACCAGTCAAACATACTCTATGTATTAATTATTGTCATTATTATTATTCAAAAATAACTTATTTGTTGATATTGAAATTTATGTACGATTTAGTTTTTCGCGCAAAGTTTACAAAAACAAATGTTAATTTTCCCTGTTTTTATTCAAAATAAAATGTGAAGGAGCTCGGTATCTTTTTACAGCAAATGTGTATCTGGCACTGTATACTTATTTGTGGATGGAATATGAAGAAAATTTCAGACCTCAGTTTAACAACAGATTTGGTTTGTTTTTCCTAGGAAGAACGTGTCTTGTCTGCTTCAATTTTAGTGCAAGTCACTGTCGGGTCATCCATTTTCATTTGAATCGTAAATTTCCTATAATCGGCTAATGGATTACGAACTAACTCTTAATTTTTATTCCATCCTAGCTGTTAACATTCAAATCTTCTGTGTTATTTGTCTGCCGACTTCTAAGTTAGTTGAGATCTCAATTCTGTTTCCAATTTTCTACGGTAGCGTAATACTTAGAAACAAATCTTGAAAATCCGAGACCTTCTCGCAGAAATTGGCGGTTGGATTGTAGAGCAGGAGATCGGTGAACTGAGATGCATGAGCAACCTTCTATGTTTTTACAGTTCTGTTCTCTTGCTTCGTTGCAAGAGGCCTCAAGAGTACCATATTTTATCTATAATTCGTGTACGACAGTCGTTGCTGTACTGTGGAGTTTCATTTGTCAAGTATTTTCATATTTTATTATTACGCGTAAAGTTGCTCTGTTTATCAGTGTTCTCACTAGAAGATTAGTTTAAACAATTCTAAGTCTCTTTAAGTTCATTTTGGTGTGATACCTATTTTAAGCAACTGCTTGTCGTGCTACATGTTCAAGCTCACACTTTTCTTTGAATGTGTTTCACATTGTGTTAATGTTTTAAAGGTCTGGTATTTATTTTCAGTTCGGATTTATATACGTAAGCTCAAGTGTTGAATTGGTAACTCAGGATCTTACTTTGTACTAGTTTAACTGCTTGATGACGTGTCGCAACACGTTGAAAATAATGTAGTTCACGCATGTTTCGTATAACCTCCTCTTCGTTTTACACCTTTTGTACACACAACATTCATTGATTTATCAGCTCTGGATGTCTCAACTGTGAAATAAATCTGGCTACTTCAATCGTAAAATGATGTGCACTTTTCTTTACCGTATTTTGGAAGTCCTCAAATTTTTAAAGTGTTTGCTAAAGTGTGCTGGAGCTGCTGCGTTTGATGTGTGAAGAGCCATCCCGTGAGTGCTTTACTGTACACAATACATCAGTCATGAATACCCCAGCGTACTTCCTGGAGGATTGACTTTGTGATAATTGATAGAGTTTGATCAAGGTTTCGGTTTTTTGATATTCAGTCATGTTTTTACTTTTTCTTTGATGCCTACGTGTTCTGTTTGCTTCGCGGTCACACATTAAACAGATTGAGTTGTTTATTACTTTATCTCTACTAAAATTGTAATATCGGCTTCTGCAATTCTTTTTTTATGTTTCATTTGCAAAAAACTAAAAGAGAGAACATATAATCCACTCATATACATACATTGATTGTAGTTTAACGTATTATTTAATTGATTTTTTATGCTATTGAAGTTATATCATTATGGTTTTATATATGTACTCTAATTGATCACATAGCTGGGTTTAATTGTAACTGTCGTTAATTTCTTTGTATATATGTATGTATATATATATATACGAGTATATGTGTATGTATGATATGTATATATACATAAAATATATATATATAATATATATAGTGTTGGTGACTGGGGAGACGACAGCTGTGATGTTGCCTGAAGTTACACTTTATTGTCAAATCAACCAACACCTTGACAATGTGCGCTATACCTCAACTCGTTTTAGACGAGCCTGATGATTGCAATGACTGAGCAAAACTTTCATTCTTTCTCAAATCATCTAATTGGGCATTATTTTCTCAGCTGTTATTGTCGAATTTTTGTAAGCTCTAGTAAACCGATCCCTCGCTTGCATGTGCTACGTAGACCTCGGTATGATGTCGTGACTTAGTTCTTAGTTCTTCAGTAGGGCCTGCATTCAGTAAGCAGATGTTGAATGCTACTGTAATTTTCGCTTCAATTTAACTATTTTGTTGCGCGATTGCTGGTTTTCCCGAATATCCTTCTAACCAAAATAATATCTCAAAGCTAGTTCACTTGTCTTCTCATAGTTGTACTTTATCGCACGAGACAGTGGATTTGATTAAAATGCAAACACTACTTGCAGGTTTTACCTAAAGTTCTCTAATTCTTATTCGGTTTAGTAAAATTTTTTGTTCACCTTTCAGTGTACCTTAAATTTTTTTACAGTTCTTATGGTTTAGTAAATCCTTCTGCTAAAAAATAAGGTAATCAAGAGCCATTAATTGTTAATATTTTGTCCCATTCATGAATATATTTTACTTTTCATTTCTATTGGATTTTCTTTTGCCAATGTGGCTGGGTTTTCGTTAATTTTACTATTTTTGTTTTTATTTATAATTTTATAAAGTTCAATAATTATTACAAAAGTTGTTGGTTCCTAATAAAAAATTAGTATCCAGCATTTATTTTTTATGCTTTTTTTGTAGGGTTAATTTTTACAGACGTTTTTTGAAACCCCTTATAACCATCGTTGAAAATTGAAATGTTTCTGTTCTGTTTTGTTTTTAAAACAAATGCCTACCGTATGACAACATCCGTTTATCATTCAATTCCCCTTGTAATCTTCACTGATGCTTTTCACGTTGGCGTCTCTCTGTTCTCTGAATCTAATTATGGTCTTCCTGTTGAATAAAAAAGATAATTGTATATATTGGGATAACATTACCTCCTGAGTTCGCTGACTTTGACCGGCAGCAAGCAGGTTTCTCCTGACATTCCCGTGTACATTAATTTGACGGGATTAGTAGTGTCATGCGCATGATCCATCAGTTATTTTTTCATCTCTATTATTATTTTGCTGACAGACTTTTGACCACAACGCCGAGATGTCTTCACTTGTGACCGTCGATCGTCAGTGTTCTTGCTCGCGGCTGCAGAGGCCTGTTCTGTCGTGTCGTCTCCTCGACTTCTCTCTACACATCTCTCTCTCTCTCTAATTCTCTCTAATTGTAAAATATTCCAATAACGAAGGTCCCTTATATGTTATTTTTCCAAATGTCACTTCTTTGATATGTTTGATAACATCTGCAGTGACGCAAGCTTCACGTATTCAGTTTGAAGCACTAGCGATTGTTTTTTCTTGAACCGGAACCCATAAGTTTTTTGAAGTGTGATACAAGCAAAAATGCAAGAGTGATTTAACAATAAAAGAATTAACTATTTGATACCATGGAAACAAATTTGCAGTTGCCAATATTTCATTAGTTTGAACACCAACAGAAACTGCTTACCAATTTGTAAAACTATGAAACCCTTTTTTATTAGCTTCAGTTTGATAGCATTTTGTTTTTTAAGAGAGTTATATAGTACATTGCTATTCTTTATAGAGAAATCCTTTCAATTTCAATAGGCTTCAAACGATTGAATAACGTGATTCAACTGCATAATTTTGTTTGGTAAATATGATTGATAAATTATTCTACATATGAATTCCTTGATATGACCTGCGTATCGAAAAATTGTTCATAGTTTTAGAAATAAATCTACTCTGCGTTGAATATTATGTTCATTTCTTTAATGCATTGCAATACTCAGTCACTAACTCAAAAAGTTAGCTCAAATTACGCTGCCACTCCAATGTCACAACGATGATAGTTTTACATCCTTATGGGGATGCACTGCTCCGGCCAGGACTCGGAGCAGCCCTACAGTAATATGTTCCTGACCATGTCTGTCATGAAATTTGGGGTACAATGAAGGTGATCTTGCTTCAGTGGATCGAGAGGACGCAGTGTTAGCTGGGGGATGTACGCGGCACCTGAAATCTTCTCTCTGGGTATGGTGATAGTCTCTGTCCTCGTCGACGGACCTGGAGGAATTACTGCGCTTCAGTGGTAAATATCCCAGCAAAACACGGGAAAAATAGCTATGTGTATTGTAAGAGTCTGCTGTGGGTTTAACTGTTAAGGTTCAGCTTTTTTTTCACTTATGGGCGTCATTTATTTTCGTGGAAATTTCCGTGAAACTGACTTCTTGCCCGAGCACCTATGCTTCTTTTTCTCTTTTTACTTCACCTTTCCGTTTTGTCGCAATGCTTACGCTGCCTGAATTCACCAGGTCTAGCTGCCTGCTATAATTGAGTCACTAAACTGAATTTTTTAAATTACAACTTGAATGATTTTTTGCCGAGTTTCACTGCGATAATTGCCTTATTTAAGCGGAGCAGTTCTGACTTCCGAGTTTAATGGCAACAATTTAAATTAATTTTGTATTCGAAAAATCTGGGCGTGTTGTTGATATTTAGCAGCAATGAGTTTGCATGTTGAGATAAAAATTTTCAGCACTTCGACTTCATAATTTTAAATTATTCCAACCGAATATAGGGTATTTGAAATTAGATAAATGCACATGTTATATAAGCTGTGAATTTCGTAAATGCGAATACTCTTCATTCTAACGCTACAGGTGTAATTAATAGGAGCAATAAATTATCATGAGAGCAATAGTACCCAAGCTTGGGCCGCAACCCATAAGCATAAAGAGTTTAGCTGCACTTGCGAGAGGCTGGACCTCTTCCTCTGAGCTGCTATCATCAGAGTCCCGTTGCGGGCTGCGTAGGGGGGCAAACCACCGACAGAAACTTCGCTCTGGGGTCAACAACGTCTCGGCCAGAGCTGTCTTCCAAGTGAACAATAATTGTGAGGTTTATGATCTCAAAAAGTGTTTCGAGACAGATAGTTATACTGACCCGCTGCTGGCCCTTGGGTCCTATTGGTTTTTTCATTTGACTAATGTTTTGTATCGCTTTGAAACTCTGGTTTACGACTCGTGGTGCCAATTTACAAGCGTAGCTGCTGTCAGCGCGACTGATCTCTCGAGATTTTGAAGGATAAGTTGGTTCATAGGGCATCGATCTTATCGCATATGCTAAGTGTTGTAATTATCTTCTCGCTTATTGTTTTCGCTTCCTGTTTATGAGGTCTTTTATGTTTCTTTCTACAAAACTGACTTTGTAGAAATCTTTTCAAAGTCAGTAAAAGCTATTGAGATGAAAAAGTTTATAGTCGGGTAGCTTTTGTTTTGAATTCATCTTTTACTCGTCTCTACATTTGGTATATGTACAAAAGTTCAAAATATATTCTGAAACATTGAGCTGGTTTATCAGATTTATTAATCTTTTTTAATACTACCAGTTTATTTTCTGCCAAATTTTATCAAGCTTCAGCATATTAGTTTTGTGTATGTGTTCTTTTGAGTTTTGAATAATATTTATGACGCTCTTCAAAATAATTAATCATTTTGTTTCTTAAAATTCCTGTCTTTTAGCAATGATTTCTTTGTCTATAGTTTTTGCTAAATTCCATTCCTTGATTTCATTTTTCTTGACTGTCTACACTTGTACTTCCGGATTTCGATTCATTTAAAAAAAATGACACTAGCGATAACTAGCAAGTATTCTATTGTTATTGGTATTTTCCTAAACCTTCGTCAGTTCACCTTTTTTTTCTGCGTGTATATGTTCGTGTCGATTGGATTTTACCCTTGATTCTTATTTTCGCCGTGACCCCTAAAAATTTGGTGGTCTTCCTTCACTTTGAAATTGTCGGACAAGTTTAGTGCTCACAGCCTCGACTTAAATTTTTTAGGCGACGCGTAGTAAATAACTCAGAGACGATAGCTGTGTTCGCTGCATGGGTCCCGTGCGCGGCACGCCTTAAAACCGGAATGAAAGAATGAACGCTGACTGATTCTCAAGTTTCATCGTCTTGAAATTTTTAGTTTTTTGATGTTGCTGTGTTTGAGACAGCTCGTTCAAAGGTCTGCTATTTATTTTTCAAGTTTCTGATTTTAGTATTACGGTGGGAGCGAAATGAGTGTACATATAATTCGACCACTGACAACTATGGGCACTCACTGTGAAACAGCAGCATCATTTGAGAGAATTTTTTTAACGAGATTAGTAAAGTGAAGTTTCAAAGTTGAAAAAAAATCCTTTTAATGTATTATGCATTTACATTTTCGTACATTTTTTAGTCTTCCTAGTTATGATTTTAAGGTTTTACTTCTGTGAATAGTTGTTACAGGCATAGTTTATAAAAAACTCTCGTTCATAGGCTACCAAGTGAGGAAAAAGTGATCGTGTCAGCGATCAGATCTCAATTTAATTCGTGATGCTCAAATTTGCGTTTTTTCTTTATGTTTTGTTGCGATTTATCTGCAATATCATCTCACGCGTGGGTATTTTAGCATAATTTGTTTATTGGTACGCGAAGGCAATGCGAGGGCCAAACTTCAGCTCTCTTGTACACTTTGCTTGTGTTCGTTCCAAAAAATATCTAATTTTCGGTCGCACGAAGTTTTTTGCTCAAATCCTGACAAATATGAACACGGCTACAACGCGTGTTTGAATTCAACGTTATATTCATGTTTGATGTGCTTATTTTAATAGGCCATGTGAACAACTGTAAGTAGTACGCATACATACGTTCTGCATGAAACATTGCGCTCTCTAGGGTGGGTAAATTTATTTAAAACAAGTTAGTAGGCATTAAGAGTTCTAGTAGAAATCAATCTGATTCCTTTTCTCTGAAAAGTAAAAAAGAGAAAAATGAAATGTTGCTGTAAAAATATCTCTTTAAGAAGAGTTACAATAAGAATGTTTCAAGAAAACGTTGCAGTAAACATATCAATGAAACATTTCACAAAAAATGTATTGTTAAAACATATAAACGAAACGTTTCAACAAAACTATAAACACGTTATAATAGTTTGATTTAATAAACGCCAAGAAAAGAACGAACTGCTGTGAAATGCTCACGGAAAAGGTGTTGTCGTTTTTTTGTAGAAGGAAATTAAATAATAGAAAAGGCCACGTGTGGAGCAGTATTGGGAGTTGTAGAATTCTGGTTTCATGTTTGAGTTTTTCATCATTTAGGTTTTGATTGAATAATAACATGTGGACCAAAGGTAATTATCACGTTAAAAGTGGAAAAATAATGTCTATTATACATTTGCTTAAGATATATTTGTATAATAATAGTAATTTAAAAGGCTTTCGCTCATGCCACTTGGTTTTACTTCTTTGTCCTTTTGTGCTAATGCTGCAACGTTTGTTATTCTTTTCTGTGAAGCTTCATGATAATTGAGTGTCAGGCAAGTTTTTTTTAGTATAGGCCAACAATGCTCTTTGGCCGGGGCAACGTTCTGTGTAAACCAGTCTTTCGAGGTGCATCTCGTTGGGCGCACGCGAGTACGTTTTTATTCGTGCTCAACTTCTGTATTTTTGTTCTTGTTGTGGTTCTGTAAGTTTTGTTATTCTGCTCAACTCACACGACGTGTTAGACACGCTTGTGAATGTACGGAATGACTTGTTTGAAGTTCAAAAATTTATACGAGATGACCCTCCGTATACGAACTGCGTGTACCTACGGGTAGTGCAACGTGACGCGCAAGGAAGATTATGGACGACTTAAGTACGTGTTAACATTTTCTTTGATTATAGTTCTCCAAGATACATTTGAGAATTAGGAGTTTGTGGGCTGCCATGGCGTAAACCTGTCTGTGTTTATGAATGAACTCTCAATGTTCAACCATTGCGTGCATAATGAAATATGCTAGCTGGTGCGTCGTGGTTTCTTTGGCAGAGAAGATCTTTACAACTTCTGTATCGGCTGCTGACGCCTTCGTGACAGTTACTGCGCTTGTAACTTATTGATCCTCCCCTTCCAAGATGCCAGTGATTCAAGCTGGGCTTCTTCTTCACGGTTCTTATGTTGTACTTCACATCGTACTTTATCGGACTTGTCGATGCTTCGGCTAGACACCATTAGGAGTATGTTGCGAACTCGATGTTAATATACCATTGAACTTTCAAGGAAAACTCTTTGGTGAACTTGTGCAGTGCTGAGTTCGTTTGTGATATACTGTCCTTTGGAAACGTTTAAAAAAGCACTCGTGCTCTTCCAATTGCTCTATAGATTATTTTTTATGCATTTGCGATTTGTTATACTGCTATCATCAGTATGCTTAGGTGTTTTTTGTATTCAATTTGGTACAAACACTTTGGAGGTCTATATTTCCTTGTATATTCCTAGTAAATTTTTAAGCTTCTCTTGAGCATCTCCTTCCTTCACACTTGTCAGAGCAGTATAAATGAATGGAAGGATCTGGGCTACTGCTAATGATCTGCTGTATTCACAGAACTGAGCCATCGAAAGTCAGCATCCAAATGGCACTTGTTAACGAGAAATTTTCCAGCTATTTGACATATTTTTTGAGTCCCTAAGTACGATTCATTTCAAACACGTGAGAATGCTGTGTTCGGAAATTTTTGCCGATGTTTCCCTTTAGGTGTTAACGCTTAAAGTAGCTTCTAGGAGCGTAATGGAAAGAATTGCGTTTTGTGAACAAAGCAGGTTCGCTGTTGCTTGAGACTTTGTCACGGTAACGACTAGAAACGTATTCAACTGGAAGGTGCGTGTGAATTACTCGCCTGATTTTAAACGTGACTTCGTTTTTACATGTACTGGATCGATAATTAACCGAATCGAACGTGTGGTGCGAATCACGTTGCGTGGGAATGTCAAGATTCAAAATTTGCCAAGTTGTGGGGAGCGGCCAGTAAAGGGAAATTTCTACGACTGCTGTGAGAATAGGTTCACGATTAATGTATGAACTTTATTAGAGTGCATCATATTTCGAAGCTGAATGATGAATTGGACTAAATAGAAAATAACTACTTCCATTCATCATGATAGTTGCGATGTATTTGCTGCGCACCCCAGTTTTTCATTGTACTCTGATTATTCCATGGTTCTTTCACTTATGTTCAATAGGATTTGTCGTGCTAAGCGAGACCCAATGTCTCCTCAGGAAGGTTTGTCGGTAAATTTTCAAACAAGCTTCGACACGTTTCTCTTTGGGGGAATTTTCTCTGGTGATTTATGAAGAATTGAGTCCTCACTCAGTGGGAAGATTACTAGATAGGCGTGTGGTGAACTATTGTTAGGTAAACGCCCTGTGCTGTCATGACGAGTAATATGTCACTTATGAGGTACAACTCTTCCTTCCTTTTGTGACGATCCGGACCCATTCTAGTCTCGAAATTCGGTGGTAGCTCATCCGGCACGCTTTCTTCGATCTTGTATCAGGAATTTCCTGATACTTAGTCTCCTAAAGTGCGTAAGATCACGTTCATGATTTTACGAAGAAAGTAATTTTCATTAGGTAATATATCACTTTAATTCCTGTGATGATGTAAAATATATTACGCATAATGACAGACGAGGAGAATGAACCATCACTTGCGCATGGTGCTCCAGCCCTGCGGAACCTATGAAATATTGGAAGGTTACGTCAGGGCTATAGACTACTTTGTATACAGCCATGAAATTTTCGCCTGTCTTGTATAGTTCCCAAATGCTCTCATGAACTCTTGTACGCTAAACTCTTACAAGTATTGGCGAGCTGTTGCATTTCTTTTCTTTCTTTTTTTATTTATTTCCCCTTGATTTTTTCAGAGTGCAAGTGTAGCAAATTATGATTGTGAGACTCGTATGGATTTGAGAATGAAGGGTTTCAACTCATTCGTGCGAGCTGAAAATGATGATATTGCCCCAATATTTTTTCAATTTATTTTTTCGACACGTACCTATAGTGTGAGACGTTAACAAGTAAAAATTCAGTGTACATTTTTTCTGAATACAGGTGTATACTCACGGTAGCGAATTCTTTATAATTATTATTTATAGTACAACAAATTTTCTCACAGTGGTGTAGGCCACTCACCAGGATGTAAGAATGATGGCCATGTGCAAAATGTAAGTGACCAATTAGAGTTCACATTTGACGTACGTGATTGTCGTCAGAAGGCAATACTACAAACTAAATGTATAAGAAACTATTCTTATGAGATAGATTACTTTCCGACATTACATCAGAGTATTATTGTTTCGGGAATCAATAATTTGTATTATGAACTTTACAATTTCCCTATTTCTCTGATGCTAAAGTAAGCGCACCAATTCTCTTTTAAAATTTTTAATTAGTGGGAGAATTTGATCAGTATAGTGTCTTATTTCAGAAAAATTATTCCAAGTCAATCGGCTCGTGTATATTTAGAAGGTAATTCGATTGTGTACATAAGCTCTAATTAGTTTCTCATATTTTCCATTGCGCAATTCTTTGCGTGAGACCACGTGTGGGAAGAAAATCATCAATGACGTGTAAATGCGATCAGGAATTAATTACGTCGTCATTGTGATTAATTATTGCCGATTAATAACCATGACGAGTTTTACTGAGAAACTCACAGTTTGCTGTAGAAATTAGGCGTCGTCTTTCTTTGAACAATGGCTTTGTCAACTTTTCCTTGATTGCATTCACCTGTCAATCTCCCTGGTGACTATTGAGGTTGTCAATCGTCTGCTGATGCTTGAATTGAGCCGTCGGTAGACTTCTGTCGTTAGTGACCCTGACTTTGCAGGTAAAACTGCATACGAATGCACACGTACATACGCAGTGTAAAACGTACATACGTTTTAAAAAGCACTCGTGCTCTTCCAACTGCTCTATAGATTATTTTTTATACATTTGCGATTTGTTATACTGCTATCATCAGTATGTTTAGGTGTTTCTCGTCCAAATTCTTCGCATTGAAGTTATTATCAGGAATGACTGCTAATATGTTCGTGGATGAGCTTACACTGTAACGCATTTTTTTCGGTACCTTTCCTGGAAAAAATTGATGTGTTTTCAGAAGCGACTTTATATTCACTTGGTTGTCCATTGTTAGGTTACCTTTAAAAAGGTTTAAATATTTATCTATGTGCAACTTTTCTCCTCTAGTTTATATGGAAACGTTCGATATGACGATATACTGTTTTTAGATGACATAACAAAGCTTGAAAATTGATAACTACACAGTTATAACATAGTCAACTTCCTACCTATAAATAGAGGGTGTGTTCGAGAACATATTTATACCTACCATAAGATGACTTAGAGCCAGATAATTATGTATTTTATCCTCAAAAACATTATGAAGATGAGAGTGAACACATCGTTTTGTAATTGTATTTAATAAAGTGTCCTTCACCTTCGATAACGGCTGTTTAGTGAGGTCTCAATCGTGTTCTCAGTGTTCTGTTTCTCAATCGCTGACATACTCGAATCAAGTGGTCCTGTTTCAATTGGAGGTTGCTCCGACTATTGAGGTTTTTAAGGACCAGGCTTTTAATCACCAGCTTGGTCGACTGATGAGCGAATCTGCTTGCTAGCGGGAAGACCCGGGTTTGAATCCCGCTGCCGACATGGTTGACGCGGCTAGAAATACGGCATGGGACTTGGGTAAACAACCGAATAATTATCGAAGTAATTGTCCGACCCAAGAATGGGCCAGAAGGTTCGTTCCTATAGCCTCATTCTATTCTATTCTATTCTAAGGATTGTTTAGTGTTATGAGGGTGCTCAATATCGTCCCTCAACTACTCTCCATACATAGTAGTCCAATGGATCGAGATCTGGGGAGCTAGGAGGCTAAATATTAGGGGTTATGTGATCATGAAAATTTTCTGCTATCTATTCTTGCATTGCTTGAGCTTTGTGTGATGGAGGACGATTTCCCTTTACCTGTTCTGATGTAAAATAAGCTTTTTTCATCATACATTAAAACGTCACCGATAATTGTGCCGTTTCTAAATTACTACAGCTTTTATAACCCCGAGGAGTGCGTGTTTCTTTATTTTTATACAAGCACAAGATCTACGATTGATGATTCTGAAGTATAGCATGAATAAAGTCAAATAATTTGCATCTGTGCTTAAAATAACACATGTTCTCAAATACCTAACGCATCTATATACTTTCACACTCATAAGTTATCAATTTAATGTTCCATTTGTCAATGAATGTGTATATCAATATTTATTCAGAAAAATACAAGAAACAATTACAGCAGAAAGTTTGTATTGATCGAGAGAGAGCGCACAGTCTGTAACCTTTGTTACAGTTCATGCTAGAAAATATGAAAGCTAATTTGATCAACGGAATGAAAAGATGGCGTGAGCGAACCATTCGTGCGGTAACTCTGTTCACGATTGTGATTTTGTCTCTTCGACTTTCAGAACGAAAGAATTTAAGACTTTATGATTTTCTTTGTTTGTCTCTTGATGCTCCTTTTGATGTCTGTCGACTTGACTCTGAGGTTCTATAGAACTGCTAGTCTGTTAGTGCTTCCCATGATGGAACTATTGGTCCTTATTGTCAGCGTGTTTGCTGTAAGCAGCTTTCCCGAACAGGGTGCTTGCTTTCCTTTATTTATGTCTGCTAACTGACTCGATTGTTCCCTCTTGAATAGGCAGCTGACATAGAAGTGAACACATCATTGAATGAGCCTGGCTTTAACTCTTTGTCTTGGGCTGAGCTCTTTGGCTCAATTTTATTTCAGTTTAATTGCTGTTGAGCTTCTCTGTAGTGAAACGATTCTTCAAATCTTCACTTTGCGTATTGATCGAACAGAGTATATTGATCAAGATTGATTTTCGAAAAATATACTGCATTCATCAATTAAAATGTCGTAGTATGCAATTTATTTTGAATCATGTAGTTGTATGTATAACACAATTTTTGTTTATTTTATATTTTATGTATATTGTTCGTTTGGAATGAAATCTGCACCGTTACTGCTTTAAAATATAATTTGACGCCTAGAATAGAATAGAATAGAGTGAGGCTATAGGAACGAACCTTCTGGCCCATTCTTGGGTCGGATAATTACTTCGATAATTATTCGGTTGTTTACCCAAGTCCCATGCCGTATTTCTAGCCGCGTCAACCATGTCGGCAACGCCTAGTTGTGTCTTGCATGAGAGAAAGTTTTTTTTTTTGTTGTAGAAACATATATTTTTCAAGAAACGTTTGCTTCATGTAATAAGTTTGTGACTTAATTCACCAATCAATCACGTAGCTTGAACGGACTCAGAGAACTGGGTAATCATAAACATATTGATAATCGTAGCATAGGTGAAGGATTTAGTATAACTCCTTGCATTCTTTCAATTAATATGGGAAAAACGACGCACGCTCCACGCCCCAGATGAAGAATTACTCAAGTTCACACACAATAATCAATAAGTTTATTCATGTTTGACCGAGATACTCATCTTCTGAGCTGTACGCATCACTTAACGTATTTCCTGTTCAGTGGAAGCAGACGTCATTAACGCCTGTCGCATCTCATGCTTTGTTTTTAGCGAGATTTTTGAGCAATGCCTCAAGCGTACACTGCCTAGCATCAATTTCCAGCGGCTTGATGCTCGACACAATCAAACTAAGCAATGGAGCGTGCCTCAGAAGCACACAATTTGATCGCCTCGATAAGTACTATCGAGTGGCATGGAGTCGTTGTGGTCACGTCTAAGAAGTTTCTCTCGCCTTTCGTTTAAGTGAACACATTTGGTCATCAGATGAAAGACTTCATTTACTGAAGTGTGAATGCACTTGCCGGCGTCCTGTGGTGTTTTGTTCGTTTTTTTATTGGTTAGGTCTGTTGTTTACAAAGCCATTCACTTTGTATTAATGTGCGTTTCTGAAGTTTTACCGTGTATAGATGTCATTATGTTGTTCATTATAATGAGTTAGTTTTCTTTCTCAGCCGTTCTAAGAAAATAATTTGTATAATAATGAGTGTGTTGCATTTATAGGATGAAAGTGCTTGACGTAAGACACTTTACTTTTACATTCCCTGTATAACGTTAACTTGAATTACCTGTTACACAGTAATAACATGATAAAAGAAACTTGGTTCATGTATACTAAAATAAACAGATCTATCGTATGCATACAATTTATACTCTATGGACCAATAGATAAACTCCTACTAAAATTTCGGGTAACTCTTTTGAGGTCACCTTGTGTAATCGTCCCCTTCTCTATATATATTAATATAGTCGTTCGTTTATCTTCATATAATCTTGAAAATGAAGTTAGAAACAAAAACTATCATAAACAGTGAGTCATCTCGGATTATTTTTTAGTGGTTCTTAGGGATACAGGTTGTCGTATCACAAATCTGTCCGTAAAAATATAAATAGAATCAATCTTACTAAAGGAAAGTCCTTAATAATACCTAAAATAAACATGTAGAGTGTTAATGACAGCTATAGAATCCTACAGTTATTTCTGATATTACAGGTACGCTTTACTATGAGTTTAACATTCAAGCAACAATTAGGCATTGCTTAATAAGCGTAGTTCAACTATACGGTTTAAAAGTGTTATGAGATAGCGTAAGTATTGTTGCACTAAGTACGAAACCCGAAGCAAGAATTATTTAAGTAATCAGTTCATCAACTCTGGTCAACAAAATGAACACCTATTTTGTAAATTTAATCAGCGTAGTTGAAGGTCATTATCTATGGAGCGTTGAAAGTTCTTTTTTTCTGCTTATATCAGGCAAGCTAACTTCAGTACTAGCTTTTATTTTTAGAACTTATGCCGTTTTCATTTCTTAGAAACTATAGTACGAGTACATAGAATTATTTATTTTATAAAAATTTTCTTTGAGTATATGTTAAAAGTACGAAACAAAATTTTAATGCACGTTTCACCTTCCAAACTTTAAATGATAAAATAATTGTAATCTTCCAGTTGTTCTGTAAATAGATACAAGAACTTCATAGTTCGGGCTTTCTTGATTTTGATTCGGCACATGAATTTTGGCTTCATGGCCTCTGTGTCCTGCGGCTGTCGTCATCGTGTCGGCTGTGCGCGACACTGGCTCGTCAAAGAGGCCGCCGTTACTAGAGCGTTTAGTTCAGTGACTTTCACGTGTCAAGAAACCGTTATTTTCTAAATTTGTCGTATTCATTTAGTTTTTAACTCAGGGCTCAATAAATTAATTAGGTTTTGTCTCAATGTTCCGCATAGATTTACTCATTTTAATATCAACAGTTACATTGGTTGTTTCAGTTTACGTGCCTCCTTTGACAGGGGAAGAAATACCGTAACGCATTGGTAAAAAAAAACATTTTTCTCGTGATTTTAGCTTCAAATGAGGGCATTGATGAACTATTTAGTTAAACCTCTTCGAGTACATGTTCAGATAAAATCATCATGTGCCTGGTATGGTGCATGATATGATAAAATCAAGTGTTCACGATTATCAAATCGAATTAAGAGGTCAACACTAGTTCACGACGCTTGTATGTATCATCTCGCTAAGTACTACTAAAGATGACGGATGAATTACATTGCAGCTACCGCTAAATAATGAAGCTACCAACTCAAAAAATTTGGAAGTGGTTGTATCAAGCACTAACGTTAAGGAAATACGTATAGAATTTAGTTCGTAACACATGAAATTGAGTAGGAAAAGCAAGTTGAAAATTAAATACGAATTTTATGTTTAATCAGGTGATTAAAGGTTCTAGTTTTTTTTGATCTGATACTTCATATCTCTTGCCGAATAAGTTTGCTAATTATGCCATTTTATCAGCAAAATGATATATTAGAAATATTCGGTCGTCAGTTAAAAAGTTCATTGAAATTTAAATTTCAACGTCACAAACTACTGACAAGTCATGTACAGTGACGGATTGTTTCGTTTAATTTGCGATAATTCAAAGTATAAATGTGTGACACGTGCAAACACTATTGATGAAGATGTTTTTCGAAAATTGTATTTCCAGTTGTAACAATCAGCTTCACTAGAATTTGAAAATAAATCTTTCCTCGAAAGTGCATTGTGCAGTTCTCATGAAACTGACTTTCTTAGCTCAGGAATACACCAGTCAATGTCATGTCTACTGCTTCTAACGATGTATAAAGCTCAAGGTTTACGGTCTTAAGGTCTAATCTTCATGGGTCACCGTTGACACTCTCCCTTTGAATCTGTACTCGCTTAATGCCGCGCTGTCCGGGCTAGCACCGAATATTTTAAATCCGCGGCTCTCAACCTGTGGGCCATGAATCCGTGTCTGCAAAGTTTACTGGGTTCGAAATTGTTCATTGAAAATATAAATATTGATAAAAAAGCATTTAAAGTTTTAATTGGTAGTATGTTCTAATTTTTCATACCGCAAAGATATGTTAGTGAAACGAAAGAAAGCGTAGTGAGCCGTCAATACCAAAAATATGAACGACTTGTACGAGTTGCTCTTTCATTGCACTTCTTAGATGCAACCTTACTTTGATATTCTAGTATTCCATGAGTTACCTTGAAAACGTCACGATTTACGACTCGTGTTTTTAGAAATGCGTTCGAATATAAGCGCGCTGAGACTCAAAATTCAGCAGCACCTAGAAAAGCGAACCTCAATTCAATTCCGTACTGTTAATAGTGTCACTGTTGGGCTTGTCGCAGTCTAACGGATATCTCTTTGACAGCAGAAGCAATTTAATAAAAAAGCGAAAACAACTGTTGAGTGATGTGAAATTTTCGCTTGTTTTAATGATCAATATAATATTCCCAAAGATTTTTATTGGAAGGTTTCTCAATATGTTTGCTTTAACAAACAATTTCTGACGCGACTTCAAACCGTTACCTCCGAATGAACGAGTGTTCTGTGTAGAGAGTTTACTTCGAAGTATTTTCAGCTGCAATAATTCAATCAATTATCAAGTATTTATTTTATACAGGATATAGCAAATCTATCCCTAGTGAATCGTTGTTGTGTTACTTGGCCTGAGGCGCAGAATTTTATGCTTGCGATGCAACGTTACTAGTAGTTTTCTGCTGACGTTGCACCGTCTCGGTGGTGGTTTGTAAGAAGGCGTGTTGCTCAGGAAGCATGGGAGACAAGGAACTTTTCACAGTGGGCTTCCCATCTCCTCTGTATGTCTAGAGATGTTATTGTTCATGATAAAGTATCGTATTGTGTGACAAAGAAGACCTACTAAATGCACTTGGGACGTAGTAATTTTAATTCAGCAGCTAGTGGCTACGATCTCTGTAGTCTATACTACAATATTCACTTTTTCTAAAAAACAAAATTTTCGCTTTAAACCTTGTGGAATTCATTGTAAAATATTTAGTGGGTACAAAAAATCACAGCAGGTGTTTGAAATGCATGGATTCTTTTGCTTCTGGTTTTGTAAAATTCCGTTTTCTGTCGCTTTTCTGATCTCATTTTCTTGTTTTCTCTTTTAGCGGCGAGGTATTGAATAAAAGATAAGTGTACAGTGAACGATGTCGGAGGTACTGTAGTTGCTCTGATCACTGTGACGTATGTCACGTCTCGGTGGTCTAAGCGACCACAGTAAATCGGTGACCGTCAAATGTTTCCAGTTAACTCGCTCCACAAAAAAATGGTCTGGTTACCTTGTTTTTCGTTGCCTTGTTTTGTTCAGTCTAAGCGTTTTTATTTTCTAACTGTACGCTTTCTTGCTTGTCATGCACTTCGATTTCTTCCTCTAGACAAACGTGAAGCTTTATGGAGTGCATCGATACTGTCGCCCTTGACCATAAACCAAAGGACATTTATGTCTCCTCCCAGTGCTGTTTGTTTCAATACTAATGATGCTCTGAGACTTGTCTTATCCCTCTACCGATAATATTATGGGTTCTGAAATTTTGGAGCAGCGAATGTTTTCCGTGCTGATCTGCACAGAATTATAAAAGGATTCCTCGCCTGAAAAGTGAATACGAAAACAGTATATTTGTTTGACAGTCCTGTTCATGCATAGAAGTTACTGACATCGTCAAATAGAATCAATTGTGTTATTTTTTTAATGTTTGTACGCTAAGTCAAGTAACTAAGCAAACTCCCTAAATATTAACTTCCATTACAACCATAAATATCTAATTTTTCATAATTGCCGTCTTCGATATTATCTACAAGCTCATATTATTAGGGAGATGGATTAGATATTTACAGAGCTATTCACTGAGTTGTGATACCTGAGCGTCTGTTTGGTATAAGCTTTGTTTTTGTTTTTCAGGCGTATGTGTCGGATTGTCTTCATTCGATTGTTGAAACAAAAAGGCTAAAATTTTTATTTTCTTTAAAATTTTCAACCATTAACAAGAGTTAGTGCTTATGTCAGCTTTCGTTCATGGATGCTTGTTTCATTATATTCTTTCAAGTCTGCTTCATTCGTAGGCTTTTACCTACCTATTTCACTTTTCAGGAAGAAGTAAATACTGAGTCTTATATATTCTACTTGTAGCATACTGTGTGTTGAAAATTTACAGCAAAAAATATTTTGCGTCCTAATTTTGATCGGACTAAGTGGTACGGCCCCTTTAGACACATTATGCTAGAAAACCAGTCACGCTTGCGTCGTCTGCCCTTTAGAATAATCCATTTCTCTCGCACCACAGTGGACTTCAGGAGAGAGGGCGGAGGCACTCAATACACGCTCTGACCTGTTATTATTTCGGAACGTTTGATTTAGTGCCCAATAAATTCGAAACTTCGTTTAATGCCCAATAAATTCGAGTGTTCGCTTGGTTCGTCGTGAGCACCGGATGGTTGAAGCTTTGCGGTCGCCCGACGGTTTCCGAAGTTTGGCCCAAGATTTCCTTAACCACTTATAGGCGTATTAATTTTCGTTGTACTCCTCCTAGAGCGCATTTATTGCCGATTTTCCAAATGTTACTAAAATTTTTTATGTTTATACATATATAACACGATTGCATATAAAATAACGTATGGTGGTTAGTGACACCAAAATGAGAGACAAAAACAATAAGAAAACGTTGAAAAAATAAGTCTTTCTTTGTGGTAAACTAGGGGGGTTCAAAATAAATTAGGGTGTCAGTTGAGTGCATCCGTCCGTAAGTTGTTACAAATAAGGGTGCTTCATTGGGCTAATTTGTATAAGATCATCTTCAGAATATGCCATCCAGCTTAATAAATTTAATCTCAAAACCTATTGCGGATATTGTAGTATTTATATAACTGTTATTTTCCAAATGCGTTAAACGAAAAGTTATCGTTCATAAAATTGTTTTTATTTTTATACTCGTTTGTACTTTCTTTCGTGAGGCTGGTTATATAATGTATTGTTTTTTCTTAATCGTTTATATACTGCAAAAAAAAGAGCTTTTCTATCTTTGCACAACTTGAATATACTTCGATGACTTGATATTCTTCGAGTAGTTGATATCAATTATTGTAACACTTTTTTGCTTCTGTTATCCTAGTGTGCTGAAATGTTTGTAGTGATCGTTTGCGTTGAATTATTTCTGTTACAGAATATCTTTTAAACAGCATAGTAAACTGGTCCTGAACTTTATAGCCCATTTATTTTACAACTTATCAGTTTGTGTGTGAAGTCGTTATTTACATCTAATTTTATAATTAGTATTTTTAATTATTTCAGTCTCTTATAGTGTTGAAGTTGCGCATAAAAGCCTTCCATCTTTTGATCTTTCTTTTTACATTATTTTGTTGTGTATCCATGATGTATGCAGTAGATTAATTTTTCGTTACATAATTTCTTTATTACGATCGCAAATGTCATCTTTCATGCATCCCACGCAAAATCAAGTGAAGCTCAAATGAACCCTAAAGTTCATATTAGCTTCATCGCTTTTCCATCTCATTTGGATGAGGGCGTCAACTGGAATTTTGATACCACTTCTTCTTTGTCTCTGTGCAAATACTAGCGTGTAGAAGTGATTAGTCACCCGAGGGAGTCATACAAAGGAGGTAAAGTTATGGACATCGTTGAACTGATTGGATTTTCATATGGTCGACCAAACCTTTTAAGTAAGTACTTGGACTTGTCAACTTGAGGTGTTTAGCTGTCTCCAGTTAGTTGAAATGTTGCCAGAGTACTCACGCTTCTCCCATCTGTACGAATGTTGTTTCTTCTCGTTCATGCATCCGTGCATTAATATTCATTTCAAGTAATCATTCAGTTAAGATTAAAGTATAAAATTTCACTTGCAACTTGCGGTAGCAGAAGGAAGTTTTATTTGAACTTTTATTTATTGTATCTTTATTATTATGGTTATTGTAATTCTACTATCATTTTCATTATGGCCGTTTCTAGTTCCAAACATTAATATGTTTGGATTGTTTATTAATATTTTAATGGTAAAGATCTAAAGCACTGAGGCGAACCACGACTGAAGTTGCGCGAGGACCGAGGAAGATTTATTTCGCACCGAAAAGAAATGAGAGAAAATACTGAAACAGAAGTGACTTTCTCCGAGAAAGCCTTTCCACATTACTAAGCACACCAGGTCAGACCATGGAAATTTAACTTGTGTTTTGAATACCTATAATATAATATCTTCATATATGTACTCTGAAGGATACTCCTTTTCAACGTACCCTTCTGGGGTGGAGGAAATGAAAAACAATTATTTACAATTTCATTCACTAGTTTTACTTTACAAAACCGTTGAATTGAAAGTGTTTTCGGGTGGTGAACGTTTTACAGAATATTCGGGTTTTAAAAGTGTTGGTGCACTTTTTTTACTATACTGCTGATATTTTTTCCCATGAACTCTTTGATTAAATTCTTGACCCTTTGGTGAGGTTACGACTCGCAGAGTTACAGCTTGAAGACTGTTCGAAGATAAGTCTTATAGAGGTGTCTCTTTTGTCTAACTTCGCTGTTCCCGCCTAGAAAATTACAGTAACAATTGAAGGGTGGACAGCACTAGTGGACTACTTGCATTTTTTCCCACGGGAAAAAAATGCAAGTAGTCCACTAGTGCTGTCCACCCTTCATGTAGTAAACTACTGGATCGTAATCGCCTCTGTCAGCGCTGTGTTAGCGACAGTACGGGAGTGGACTACTTGCATTTTTTCCCGTGGAAAATATATTATATTTACCACGGGAAAAAATGCAAGTAGTCCACTAGTGCTGTCCACCCTTCAATTGCATCGAATCATGGCATAATCATGGGACTTGGGTCTCAACCCAAAAATGGGCGAAACGGCTCGTTTCTATTGCCTTATTCTATTTTAATTAATTAATAACTCATTTTACTTCGTAGAGGTACAAAAGGATTTGGTTTGCGGTAAATACAAAAAATAGATAAGAATTAATTTACAATTTCTATTTTAGCTTTCATAGCGACTGGTTGAAATGGTGCATCAAAGAAATGTACATTTACTAATGCTTTTATTTATTCCTTATGTAGCCCTACCTTCGATGTAACCGATGACGTTCGAGCTTGACATTGATAGTAAATTAAAAGCTATACTTTCAGCTCTGAAATCATGAAAGTGTGAGTGCAAGTCAAAAGTTATTTGCTTGTTTGCCCTATTATGTCCTTGAGCCTGTGATACTACCTTCTGTTAATGCAAGCTTATAGATAACCATACTACGATCATATGATCGAAGTTTGCGCTTGCTCATACGAGTTTTCTTGCCACTGTTTCATTGTAAAGATAACGCTCCGCTAACAGTGTGGAGGAACAAAAAGCAATGATGCGATTTCGTTAGTCAGAAAATGCGTCAGTGGCTGAAATGAGTTGAACGCTTTTATACAGCCAGTAATTAGCTCCTAACGCTGAAAACTATTGTCAAAAAATAGCTGTGTTGCGTGCTAATGCACACCCACGTACGGCGGACCAGATTGGGGATGCTATTGACAAATTAGGTTTTGAGGTGTTAGAATATCATGTCTACAGCGTATATCATATTTTTTAACTGCTCAAAGATGTTTTTGTTGATGCATATATTTTGTTTCGCAGATAAAGACGTCATTACTGGGCTATGATTGTTGCTAGTGTTCGTGTTTAGAATAGAATGATGCTATAGGAACGAACCTTCTGGCCCATTCTTGGGTCGGATAATTACTTCGATAATTATTCGGTTGTATACCCAAGTCCCATGCCGTATTTCTAGCCGCATCAACCATGTCGGCAGCGGGATTCGAACCCGGGTCTTCCCGCTCGAAAGCAGACTCGCTCACCAGTCGACCAAGCTGGTGATAGTCGACCAAGCTGTTTGAAGCAGAGTTGCTACAATAACTATGACCAACCGCGAACTTGAAAACGAACAGCTTTGCCAAAATCTAACCGTCGTAAATTCCGAAAGAAGAATTCATTAACTTCCTAATGTGCTTTAAATAATGCCATCAGATACAGAATCACTTTGCACAAGATTGAACCCCCCGCTACCCCTGCCGAAGCTGGTCGTTTGTTCAAAATGCTCAGGACATCGTGACTACCGAAATTGTATTTCTGGAACTATGAAGTGTCTTAACTATAATAACCTCCGTAACATGGTTATGAGCTGTTCCATTCGCAATAAGGCAATTTGAAAAAATCGAAGTAAATGGAGGCGAAGGAGAAAAACCGAGAAAATAGCACAAACGATACACAGAACTATTGATAAACAAGAAAGACTAGAACTCAGCATAGAATAGCAAAAGAAGTAATGACAGCACTTTCAATAATTCACTTTGCTCACATGGAAAGCACTCTGAACCTAGTAAGTGATTCCAGCAGGATGAGGAAACTGCGTATGCCACAAGAGACAATGTAGTTGCTACGACTCTGCTTTCGAAAGAAAATAATCTCCCTCTACTGCAATGTCAACTGGGTATCACATTCTCTACTTGACTAGTCTTGACTTACGGGGATGCCTGAATGAGAGGATTTATCTCAACAAACCAGCGACCTTAGAACGGCTGGAGGACATCAATGGAGACATAAGGAAAGTTGTGTCTGAATTCCTTGAAGCTGTTATAGTGCAAGCTTTTAAAACAGCACGTGTGTACGAAGACAAAAATGACTGCCATTTTCCATGCGTAATTAAGAAGTGTAACAAAAATAGATTAATTATGCCTCATATATCATAGTAAAATTTGATGCATTTGTTTTTAAAATTAAGAAAATTATAGGAAAGTGAAACCTCGTACGCAAATAATAATGTAAATTACAAAATTTCGGTGAATAAACAACCCACATAAGACACTAAAATAAACGTTTAAGCGTGCAGGTAAGGCTGCGTTAATCACCATATTTTACACACCTCATCGTTTTCTGTATACTTCCATTTCGTCAAGACACTACGGCTATCTCTTTTTCCACTCCCCTGTTACCTTCAAATCACCTTACTCTATGAATAACGAAGTGCATGAAGTGATACGTACGTGGTTGTATGACACAGATGTTCAAGCTAACAAACTACTATATCAAGTGCATTGAGAATATAAATAAGACTCTTTCACTTCCTCGATTCAAGTAAAGTAATTGTAAAGCCATGGCTACTGTTTCATACTTTCCATCCAACTATAAACGGATTTTCTGGATGTTGTCATGCATTCATCCGGTGCTGATACAAGTGTATGATTTCTGGGCACGGCGTGAAATAAATCCAGTGATATTTCTCACGTTAAAAAGGGGCGTATAATTTTTTTTAAAGAAATATTTCTTGCGTGTTCACTAATATTCTTAGTTTTGTTACTAGAGTCTAGACTAAGTGCATCTCCTAACCTCAGTATTTACTTTCCATTAATAACTGAATGGGCACTTGGCCACTTTTCCTCTTGGCAAATTAATCTCTTCTCTGGTTATAGATATTTAATTGAACTAAATTACCTAAGACAACTTAACAAGACACGATTCAGCGTAATCAGGAATGCTACCTTAACTGCAGGTTTGTCTTTCTTGTCTATGGACGCGTAGTTGTGTGACGGGAAACTCGCCTTGTGGCGTCCGTTTCTTTCTCGATGCTTTGATGTTTCTCAAGTGACTCGTGTTTTCTGTAACAGCGGTTCTGCAACTGCAGTTGGCCAGATGATCGCGGCCGTTCTGTTAGTTGGATAAGTCGTTCAGTGCCTAAAAAAGTGTGTGCTACCGATGAGTCATGTTGATTGTTGAAAAAATGTGTTTGAATATGTTGATAGTTGCGACGTATACACAAAGAACAAGAATATTCAATTCCCATTTGTATTCTTCGTTCATCAATGAAAAAACCTTTTTAATATCGGTCCAGTGTTTTGTGATACTATAAAAAGGTTTTCCATGTTGTATTTCATTTGTGTTTTAATTATTTCACTCAAAATTATTACGTTTTTATTTATTTTAATGGTTATAGATTCATGTACAGTTCTAAACGATAACAATTTCAACTTTTTATATCATTAAATGCATAGTATTTGCGTACATTTTGATAAAAGTTCTTATTTAAGTCATTTTGCTTGAATCATCAGAAACTTAGGTATGGTATGCGTATACGAGGAATAGAACTGGACTTTTTATACTCTTGCACCAGTGAAAATAAACTCATGCTTAATTCATAAGTACGGAAAATACAAGCCCAAGCAGTACAAAATACAGCTATCTCACTTCAAGACGCGTTTATTGGGGAATCTTGCAGAGTTATTGCGATTCCTGTTTGGTTGCATTGCATGAGAATCTTTTCTCAGCATTGTACGGAGAAGAACAAATCTCCTGAATTACTGTCCTTCAGTTGATGGGGCCTGTGTCTATTCCTATTCATTCTATCAGCAGTGCCGAGTATGCGTGTAATTTCAATTTCCTTTAGGGCGTGAATTTTGTAGGAGTGAAAAATTCCTTTTCGAAATGCTGTGAGCGAGTGCCTTCGAGTTTCTTTGTCTCACCGAGCGTGGCTCACGCGAGAGCGCGTTCATTGCTCACTTTTCTCATCAGAAAATGAGCGTATCCTTCGTTCACTCATCCTCATGTTTACGACCTTTGCATTCCTATTATCTCGCTCCAGAGAGAAATTATTGCATAACCGCTGTGTCATACAGAAAAAAACGTCGTCTTTCATTGACGCCCTTTCGTCGTCCGGTTCTCGGCAGATCTCAGCGGGAGGATCTAATTAGACGGCGATAAACATCAACGCTGCTCCGGCCCTCAGACAAAAGAACAAATGGGAAATCTTGTGCCTGCAACTGCTTCGAAACAGTTTTTGTTTCATCTTGGACTCAAATAAAATCACTAAAAGGGCTCAGAAACTGTAAAACAAATAATCTTAGTACCTCGAAGTTACAAAATCCATGACTTTAAATTGATTAAAAGATAAAATTGTTCTGATGGTTCTTTATAAAAGAAGTGGTCTCGCAAGTCTTCAATATAACTGAAATAGTCATTGTGAAACAACTTTCTCTTACAAACAAATCTTCAGGTCCTTTGGAGTACTTTGACATCTCCAATCGTTGTCTTAATTTTTGTCTATTGAGCCCAGTAAGGTCTGTTTAGTTCTAGGACATTTTGGAATCGCTAACTGAAAATTAATCAATTCTTCTGATATGCACCCGATAGAAATTTTCGATTTACTGCTCCATCTTTTTTTAAGATCCGTTTGACCTCAGTGTCAATAACCTTTCAGTATCTCGTGAACGTTTCTTCTTTGCCTCCCGTTGTCCGTTCAGAGAAGAGCGTGAGCCTACGAAAGAAACAAATTGCTTCTTCTTCTTCTCTCCTCAAAATGATTTTACGTTTTGGTCATTCATTGTTTTATTCATTGCTCGTGAACTACGAATTCCCACGTAAATTTTTATTTTCAAGTTTAACTTAGTGGAATAACCGCATATTTATTGTCATGGTTATTCATATCATTCGATATTTATGAAAGCCATATCCTTAATTCAAAACCCGTAGAAGCCTGTTATGTTAGTGTATTTATGCTTATGGAAAAGCCTGGTAATAACTCTCTCACGCCCACCTCCAGGTATTTAAGAAGAACGTCTGAGTTCTTTGTCGTTGGTGCTTGAAATAGGACGAGTCTCGTTAATTTGCGAGCATTTCAACAGAGTGGGTACCGCCCTCTGCGTGCTGCTTGACTTATATTGGAACGTCACGGCGAAGTCCTGAATATTTCTGCTTGTTCCCCGATTTCCTTATTTTATTGCTTCAACTGTACGGTCTTCATGATGTCATTTATTACATGAAACTCATATTCAGATTCTTTAATATTTACCTCAATGAACGACAGGAGGATTTTTTTAATTATAGCTTAGTGCGTGTATCAACAAATGAAATTTTTTTGAGATACTCGGTATGTAAAACTCATGACTTTTATTTTCTTGCATGTCATAAAACTTAAAATAGAAGTTATACTTACTGAGCCTCATGGTGTACTACCAGGATCCTGTTGATTTCTTCCCTTCAGAAACAGATACCACGCAATGTAGTATATAAATGCATTCGTATTTTTTCGTCTGTCTCCTGTTCGTAATTAATATTAAAAACTCTGAATTAGCAAATGTTTTGAAGATTCGTATCAATGCCAGGTTCCTGCGCGAAGTCAGAACCTTTTTCATTCACATGTTTTCAGTGATTTATTCATTTCAATTGCGTGATTTTCGATGTCGTTGAATCGTCAATTTTTAAGCATATAAGCATGAAGTAGTGTGTTAATTGTTAGAAATCGTGTTTTTATGGATTTGTTCATCAATTAACAAATTGAGCTTCCTCGTGACGTATAGTGTTGTGATGCAGCATTAATAAAGTAGAACATTATAAAATCTTAAGTTGATATTTTTAAGCAATTCGTTAATTAATTTAATTTCATATTCCAACGTTACGCGCCGTAAAATGTGGGTGTTATGATAGTCGGTTCTCCCTTCAATAATTGAATGGTTTACATGGTGCAGGCATTTCGGATACGATTGGTTAAAAATTAACAAGATTTCTGCGGAATTCTAGTCACGATCGAGTATGCGACAGAGTTACTCTATTCATATATCTGATCATTTGCTCCAGTCTGTACTCAATAACAGCTCTGGATATTGTTTCTAATTTAAAACATGAATGTGTTTTCTATTCTCTTATATACCATTTCATTTACTAACGTGAAGATAGTTCTCTAGTGAAATCACCAAGTCTTTTGAACAGCTCTGGTTACTTCCCAGTCTTTACTCAAAATATCCAGGATATTTTGCTCTGAAGGTTCGAAACTTACTTCATTACACATAACAATTAATGCATAAACTACTTCATAAAATATATATTCAAAGTCATTATTAAATCATTGAATGCTGCTCAGGTCATGTAACTAATCGTAACTGCGATTACAAACTTTGCAGTTTTGTCGTTCGCGCGAGCCTTCACAATCTAGTGTGCTAGTCAGAACTCGACTTGCATTTGTTTCATTATAAAATTAATCTTGTGTATAATATTCCTAAGGCTTCGATGCTTAGATTGCATACTATTTTAAACTTAAGCTTTTGCCTACTTCGGGAAGCGTTAAATTTAGTATATGTATATAAAAAACGATGTATGTTCGATAGCTAACGAACTTTTTCTTTCTATTTCAGAAACATCTGCTGGGCACTCGGCCGGAAGTTCTGCCACCTAAACTCGCGAAAAAAATCCGCTCCACGAGACCTGTGTCATCACTTCAGTTCCTGATTTTCTCCCGAATTTCTTTCCTTCGAATTTGTCCAAAGAACAATGAACGTTGCTTCCGACGGAGGTCGTTAATCTCTCACCTGAACGGTGCTCGCAATTCGTAAATCTGACAAAAAAACTTCCTGTTAAACATTTTTGTTTAAGTGTATTCAAGTGTTACTTTTCAAATTATTTTTGAAGGACATTTATTCGTTTTGGGAAATGATTCAGAGGATCTGACTTCCTCTCGTTAGTATGGCTCGAAATATTAGCTTCAGCATGTGTGAACGTTCCAATGAAAATATAAAACATGTCATATTCTGATAAAACGAGCAAAGACCCTGTGCAGAAAAAGTACTGGTATTTGCTTACTCCTAAAAAATTCTTGCCAAGTGTCTTGATAAACAAGAAACCAAATCCTCTCTTCAAGTATGGCAGAGGCATGCTCTTATTCTTCGTGTATGAGCTGTGATATCAAACCAAGACGATTATCGTTGTGTAGATGCAAAGAACAATTTCAAATTGGCTCTACAAACTGCGTGAATAGGGTACAGCCGATTTATTCCTCGTCATGGAGAATCAACTGTTCATTAGATTCCATTAACCATGACAAATACTCGGAGTTAGTTCATCCTCCGAATTCCAGGACTTCTGAGATGGATCGCAAGTTGGAAGTCACTGTCTGCTCGACAATGCAGAGATTGCAAAATGTACCGCCGATCTACTGCTGTATTCTAGAAAAAATCTCCACATTCTTCAATAGTTTTATGGAACTTTGCTGCCGACAACGTGCCATTCGTTCCGGACCGTCCCGAAGGTTGAACTTGAGAAAAAAGCTTCGGAGACACGACTCCGTCTCCAAGATAACCGCCCCACAATTTATGTTTTTATTGTTTTTTCTTCCGTCGCTCGTCTCTAGCCAAGGTGAGAAGCTTCATTCCTAAGTGTCGTAATGTTTTGCAGCTAGTATAGGTGGAATCTTGCATGGGAGTTGGCATAAGTTGATTGCGACTCTGACATTCAATTAATGATCGTTTTGTTTGCAACAAACGTCCAGAATGGAGTTTACGAAGGCAAAGCAACAGCATTTCATGTTGATAGAATTTTTTGGTTAGACATTTTCGCGTTGTTGTAACGGAGCTTTCTCTTTTTTTAGAGAAAAGTACCGAGTGTAACATTTTGCAAAATGTTCATGACGTTTTTATACAATGCAAATCTAATAACACAAAAAACGCTCAAATGTTACACATTTTACAATACTGGTACACCAGAAAATGTGACGAAAAGGGCTTTAATTTGTCTCATGGACAAAGTTCTTATAATTGGTTTAATAGACATTTTCTTTCATGGCATGGTTGAACTATAATCCTGTTTATTATCAAAGAAAATTATATTTACGCAAACTATTCTGTTGCATAATCGTATCTGCTAAAATAAGTTTTTAGAAATAATTGTGCACAGATGTGTAATATATATTTTCAGAAGCATATTCTAGACTTAGTTCATAATCAGGGGAACCACATTTTATCCTTTTTTGCTCTTGATATCTAAAGGCTAACATCGGTATATTGGTCGAGTATCTTCGTCTTAGAATAGAATAGAATTAGGCTATAGGAACGAACCTTCTGGCCCATTCTTGGGCCGGATAATTACTTCGATAATTATTTGGTTGTTTACCCAAGTCCCATGCCGTATTTCTAGCCGCGTCAACCATGTCGGCAGCGGGATTCGAACCCGGGTCTTTCCGCTCGCAAGCAAATTCGCCCACCAGTCGACCAAGCTGGTGATGATAAATCTGGTGATGATGATCTTGTTGCTCCATTCTTCCCTGATTTGTCTTCTTTAAGATGCTTTTGTTGCCTCTTTTACCTCATGCTTAAATTTTGTGCCATTGCGGTATTTCTTTCATTTGTATTCACCCGAGTTCCCTCTTTACGATTATTTTAATTTAGCGGACACCGTTGTCATAACCTCAATATGACTGAAAACGATAATTTAAAAATAATAATAAACTACCATAAGTTGACAAAAAATCATTTCTAAATTAGCGCTGAATGTATTTCACCCATAATTTTAACCATTTGCTGTGGATTTCACTTATTCATTTTAATAAATTCACTCTACACACTTTGGCTCACTAATTTTGTTGTGGCTTTCAAGGAATCTGTAATTTAAAAAAAAATCAAGTTCTGTTATTGAAAAGGCAAAACATATTTGAGAGCCTTATCAATATTTTTTGCTTCCTCATTTTTCCTAAATCCTTAGATTTATCGCTCATGCATTGTGTATTCACGATGGAAATAACCTTTGTTGGAAATAATTTTCAAAAAATAGAAAATTTGTCGTCAGTGCATAGTCGACATCATCAGGGTTGCTGCACGAACTCGTAGGTTGCAGAAGTTGATGAAAGCTTTCATATAGCGAGGTGTATTGCTAACTGTATGTGAGATATAAGCTAATGTCTTCTAAAATGAAATGAAAAATCATTGCTCCCTATTCTTTTTCAATCCAAAATGAAAAAGTTTCTTGAAAATGTTTTGAAATTGTGTTTTCTTTCATGGTTTTAAATTCCACTATAGGGTTTGAGACGTTCCAGCGCTTAACTTTGTTTAACGTGCTTTGGATTGGGGTCTAAAACTTGCCAAAGTCATTGAAGGTTTCGTATTTTCGTGTTGAATTAGCGAGTGTGCAGTGAACGTTTAATGTCCATTCAGAACGAGGGCTTATTTATTGCGTTTTCAATCGTTGGAAACTGGTCATTGTTTACTTCCAATGGTTTTGAATTAGGAAAAATTTTCGCAACAATGTGATGTCTATCAGAGTTATTTTTGTTCTTGAATATTCTTACGTGAATTTTTAAATTTCAAATTGAACTAACAAAACCTTTTATTGATTCATTGACGATATATCGTTGATGAGTTTAGTTGTAGTCAATGCTGAGTAAAAGGTTCTCGCATTCAGTTGCCCCTGTAGATCGCACTTTGTATTCAATATGATGTACTGCAGCTACAGAAAAGAGGCTCTTTAGCTCGTGATCAGTTTGTGCGCAGCTCTTTCACCTTTTCAGATTGTCACTAAACTCAATATGTTACTTAAATTTCCATTTGTTTTACCGCAAAACTATGATTTTCTGAAGTAGTTACACTGCTGACTGAGTCGTTTTAGATTATAGGGTTCTGACGGTGATAAAAAACTGCCAAAAACATTTCCAGCTTCGTAATATCTCAATTTATTCTTAAACTCAAGGTTATCCTAACATGTGGGTCTCAGGGTTTGATCATCATTTAACATCAAAATTTCGTGACCATAAAATCGGTAGACACCTATTCCTTAACTGCTACCCGCTGTTCTACGATAAAGAAAACATTGTACACTGCATGTAAATAAGTTTAAGAAATTAATTTAAGCCTTTAAATAGAGTGAAAAGTTAAAATGGTGAGATTGAATTAAATGTGAGAATAAGACAGCTCTGAAGTTGACCGAAGTTTTATGGATGTAATGATAGCGACGTAGTTTATTTCTAAATATCGCTCAGGTATTTGCATTGGACACCATCGTCAGTGGAGAATACGAATGAGCCAGTAAGATCTTGACCAAACCATAATTGAACGTGCATAAATCAGCAAGTGTGACGAGTCTGACTATTCAAGTTGTGAGCCCCGTCTCACACCTAATAGGATTCAGATGCATGAATAGGAGCTAAAAAGAAGGGCAACAAACAACGCGAGTTTGCCGATGTCTTTGGCCTCCTCTATTTAATCGGGAAAAGTGTTAATGTATGTACATTATTTTAAGATGTGCTATGGTACTCTAATGAACGTTATGAATATAGTTGTTGTGGTAATTTTCGGTAATATTATTATTTTATTAATATTACTTCGAAATTTTTTGTCTTATTTATGATCTGACTAGGCAAAAACATTAACAAAGTCGGATAATCTGTGAATTGCGGTCATTTTAGCGTTTACTTGGATAAGAATGGCATGGGATTGAGTGTAATTTAAAGAAGTGAAACAAAGCCTCAAAAGCCATTTTCATTAGTTTGTATATACCGTGAAACAAGTTATGTGACAGCTTCAAAATTTTAGTTTAATTCATTTTCTGATGCTATGCAACTGGACGACTAATAATAAAAAATGCCCATTTTATAACAGTAAACGATAATAAGTAGTCAAACTATGAATCTCCTCAAAATATAATTTATTTACAAATAAAAAGATCGGGGCAAGTATTCAGACATTTGCTTTAGAATGTTTTACTTAGAATGTTTTAATTCTAGAAATCTTTTCCACATACGATTCAGAAATTGCCACAGGGCTCGTGGAGTGCCTTTGGTCGGTAAACTGTTGTGTTAGGAGTTGGAGACCGCTCTATCAATGCTGCAATATGCTTAAAAACGTGAACTATTGTCTCGAAAAATCATACTGGGTGTCCATTAAAGTCTCTTATAAAAGTCTCATAAAGTCTCAACAACACCTTTCACAAACAGGATCCCTGAAACACACAAATACAAAATGTGATTAAAAACTTTAATAAACATTGAATGCAATAGAACAAATATGAATAAAATATCTTATCAATTGCATTGAATAAAGTTTTGAAATGGTAAAGAGACTTTATGGACACCCTGTATAATTTTCCAGCATACTGCAAATCCGAGTCATCGGAGCATTTCGAAGAATTTGAATATTCCTGTCAGCAAAGTAGGCAACATATCAAAGAAATAGAGTGAGTCTGGGACCAGTGTAAGTTCGCTACTGGCTGGTGCATCTCGTAAAATATCCTTCACATGTGGCCATTGTATCTTTCGAATTATTTATGATGAAACTTTTGTGTGTAGCAAACAACTTCAAAAGAACCTTCATGCTGGGGAGGAGTTGAGTTTGCAAAAAAAAACAGTAATTAACTTTGTCAAAAATTGAATTTGTGATCTCTTCGAAAAACACTGTCGAATAAAATTTGTTTGGAACATGTAAATTTGTATATATTTGTATTGCATATACATTATACCTACCTGCAATTAGTCAAGATTAGGTTGTTTACTTATGTTTGTTCTTTTAAATTGAATATATTTGTTATGAGTATTGTCTGAAAATGTAGTTGAATGTTTTGAAGCAGTTCAAGTACTTGTTTCACTCCACTGTTTCATCCCCCCTCCTTTAGTGGTTTTTAACTGGATGTGCAAGGTAACTTCTATTGCGAGCCCTGACAACTCTAGTATTAACCCTGGACCAGTGAATATGGGTATAAACGTCATTAGCCTCGGGCAAACTATACCCATGTTCAGTGTTCTAGGGTTAAGTACAATCCTTGTGTATTTCCACAATTGTTAAGTGCTTTCCTTAACTTGCATCACGTGACTTGGAATAATAAATAAAGAAGCCGTGACGCTGCATGAGTGTAGCACAGCCATGTGAGGACGATCTGGCCTCTGTGTGTTAATGAGAGTCTCCGGTTCGTGTTGCCGCCGCGTGACCAGCAATTTATCAAGTAGCAGCAGCAGGCTTGTGCTCGAAATGAAGCTAATCCAGTCTGTTACCTTATGTTTCCTCGTGGTATTAAAAATAAGGAAGACTTGTGTAAATATTCGGTGTTGACGGTGGATCATGAACTGCTCATCACAAACAAAAATACCGTAGAAATTTGAAATATCGTTCGAGTGCCTAAATTTTGCCTCACAAATTTTACTTTGATGGCCACGATTATGAATTATTTAATATTATAACTAAAGATAATGAATATGATCACTTTTAATGTTTATTTCTCAAAGTAGACAAAGCGTGAACAAATTATGCCTAGGCGTTCACCAAGATCATTTAAAGTGTTTCACTATTTATTGCTCAGAATATTAGGTTGAACATCACTTTGTTTAGTTGAAATGACATATACTTCATTCATTATTCCCCTTGCTTGTATTTATTAAGGGCATACGGATCTTTCAAATTTTATTTTTGAAATTCATCACCTAAAATTGAAATATTTAATTCCTCGTTGACTCCTACTAGCATATTTCGGATTAGGTGTACGTTTTGTAGCGTTAAACGTTTTGGTTGATGGTAAATTCTCACGTTTCAGATAAAATATTTTGCGGAATAGTTTATGAAATTGAGCATCGGGTTGTAACAGTGATTGTTTTATTTCAGGTGGTTTCTTCTCTGATTCTGACGCTGCAGAGGATGTGCGCTGTTTCCTTCAACCAGGGGGCTCTGTTGCTAACTTCTTCATCAACGAGAGCCTTCCAGTGGGCTCAGTCATTGGTGAGGGCAACTGACTGATGTACATTCTATGTAACTGACTGATGTACATTCTATGCAACTGACTGATGTACATTCTATGTAACTGACTGATGTACATTCTATGTAACTGACTGCTGTACATTCTATGCAACTGACTGCTGTACATTCCATAGTTCATTGTAGGATATTCTAGTGTGTGGTGTCTCGGGTATAACTAACTTTGGTATATTCTGAGCCACGTTTTAAGAGCAACTGACTGCTGTATATTCTATAGTTCATTGTAGGGTATTCTGGTGCGTGGTGTCTCAGCTATAACTGACTGTGATATATTCTGTAGTTCATTGTAATTCATTTCTGTGCAATGCGTCTCAGCTACGTTTAACTGAGGTTCATTTTGAAGTTCATGTCGGATGTTGACGAAAAAGCGATTTGATGTGCGTATCTTTCGTCGTTAATTTTTACGACCTACTTTTCCACTGAGACAATTTTCCTTGAAGTATATCTTAAATATAACCAATGTTTTCGTGTACATTATCTTCTATTAATGCCGATAGTTTCCTTAAAGTCCATCTTAAATATATATAACAAATACTTCCGTGTAAATTATTTTTCAATAACGCAAATAAATATGCATTGCCATCTTCCTTCTAAAACAAGCGCATAACCGTGACATGAGAAAAGTATTACACATTGCTGTCAAGAAAAAAAAAGCTTCTCAGTGCTCTCGCTCCTTAGGTGCTTCCGGACGACTGCATGTTGGTTTGACCTGTACGTGCCTTGGAATTTTGCCGCTTTATTTGGGTAGCTAAACCTTAATTGCACAGAGCTTAAACTCTCGGCCTATAAGATCCCTCTAACTTTGTGCAATCTAATTTGCTACATAAGATTAGCAAAATGTTATTTGAATACTGAATCGTGAGATAAACTCTTACAGAAAAAACTGCTTTTTTTCTGACAAACTTTCGTTTTAACTTGTGAACTGAACGCAATTAAGAATATTTAAGGAGTCTTTTAGGCATTATTGTAAATTGTGTGAATGAGGTGGTCCTGTTTGGCAAAGTTTTTGGATAAGTAGTTTGGTATTAAATGTGTTAATCGTGTGTCCTGAAGTTATTAATGACATTGTCTTCGTTTATTTATTTTCATTAATAAAACCAAGTTTCAAATTGTATTGAACGTTGGCATAGCAATGGCAATTAATTAAATTTTGTAAAATGTATTTCTAACTATGTAACATGGGAATTAATTATTTCTTAACGAGCGTTTGGAATGAAGAACATTTGTCACCTGTGAGTGTCATAAAGTTCAGTAAATCGCTTTGGGGGATGAAATTTATAATTCTTAGATACTACCTTTTCCACTTTTATATTCATACTAAAACTTAAATTCATACCAATTTAATTTTTATATGAAGTGAGATTTTTGTAACTTATAGATACTTTGCTCTACATAAATCACTATTATTTGCCGTTTTACGTCATATAGGCAATCTAAAATGAAGATACGTCGTTCCAAAGGTTTTTTTCGCACTGCCTTTTAGTTTTTTAACGAATGGTGGAAAACTACTCAAAATTGTCTTTTTTGAATCATTTACTTTTACTGCCATATTATTTGGTCCCACGTATTGTGGATTTATCCTGTACTGTGTGATTCACCTGAATGAAGTTAGTTTATTATTTATTTAACTATTTTCAGGATCACTAATGATCGGCGGCGATCCAAGTGAGGACGGTGACATCCATCTGATGCTAGCAGACCGCGGAGTGCCCGTGCAAATCGCCGATCACTCCAAAGACCTTATCCTCACTGGTCGTATTGACAAGGAGGTGAGGCTTACATTCTACGCCTCTTTGACACGTAGGGCTTAGAAGTTTGTACTCTGTTCATTGTTCGTGCAGTGGTGAAACTCTATACAATGTCATCGGTCACACATTTAGTCTACTGAAGATGAAGGGCTGAAAGAAAGGCTCGTTGATATATTTTGTCGTTTTTGGAAAGTAGAGTGCCCTGTGTTTGATGTTGGAATTCGATCAATTTGTCAATGAGGTCGCACTATTGATAATTTTTTCTAACTTTTGTATTCTTAATTTCTAGAGTGTGCTTACAGATTATTCAAGTTAGTTACTCGACAGTAAATGGATGGTTTTAAGGGTTATACGCTTCACTCTTTAACGCAGTGACATTTTCATTATTATATTTTATATTTAAAGAAGCGTGACTTTTAAAAATAGATTTCACCCTCAAGCTCAGTCTAGCGTCGCTAGCGTCTTCCTTCCCCGTTAAAAATATCCTAAAAGAAACTGTAATAGTGGGTCTAGGACCACTCACGTTTCATTTTGTTCCTACAATATGAAATATGATCTCATGGGGATGAAAATAGCTGACTTTTACTTCTTTGTTCACTCCTAAAAAAACAATCTCTGACGACATGTAAAAAATGAAGGGACTAAGCAAAGTTCTACTCTGTACACTAGTAAAAAGCTGGTTATGTTTCATTTCACTTCATTGTCGTATGATGCTACGTCATGAATGTTGGTTCTGATATTTGCATTATTTCATGTTCATCAGGGTAAAGTGGGGCAGGCACACATCTCTCTGGACATTATATGCAAGAAACTGGGCACCAAAGATCCTGTGAGTAATATTTTTTTATTTATGAAGTCAAGCAGTTTGCTGTCACCATATGTGTAGATCACTCTGCTGATTAAAACTACACGTTTTGTTTTTCATGTGATTTATGTCCGGAATTCTTCATTTCTTTTGACGGAGAATACAGTTAGAGAGGAATATAGCATCGCCTTTATAAAGGTGATTAAACTTAAAATAGAATAGAATCAGGCTATAGGAACGAACCTTCTGGCCCATACTTGGGTCGGATAATTACTTCGATAATTATTCGGTTATTTACCCAAGTCCCATGCCGTATATCTAGCCGCGTCAACCATGTCGGAAGCGGGATTCGAACCCGGGTCTCCGCTCGCAAGCAGACTCGCTCACCAGTCGACCAAGCTGGTGATACAAGTTGTGAAAATTTGGTTTATCCCACAAGTTTTTGAAATATCTTTTTAAAATGTGAACTTATCTGCTTTTCATACTGTTTAGTCATGTGACTGAACAGTATGAGAAGCATATGAGTACGCATTTTAAAAAATTACATCAAAAAATTGCACTCCCATAGCCAATGAAAAATTTACTATAAGTCAAAAAAATCGATAAATACAAAAAACAATTAACATTTGTATACATTTCCCTAATGTACACATAGATATCAATGTGCTCATAAAATTTCATCCAAATCGGAGACATCGAAAAAAACAGTGAAAAATCGCACAGAAAGAGTCGAAAAAATCAGAAACTATGGGATAAAAATAAGATTCAATTACATTTGTGGGATGTACACATCAATACCAATGTGCTCACAAAGTTTCATCCAAATCGAAGACCTAAAGTGAAAAAGTGAAAAAAAATCGTAAGGGTAACCCCTTACGATTTTTGTCAAAAATCACAAAAAAAAAATTTTCAAGATTCGCTTTCCCCCTGATCCGGTAGGTTGTTCTGAACTAGAAACTGTGATCATAAATGAACTATTGCAATTTTGGACAAAATTATGAACAAAAAACGATGTGATTTTGGCCAAAATATTACAAACATTTTTTTCCAAAATTCATTTCCCACATCTTCAGTTAACTTGTTCTGAATTAGAAAATGTTATCCAAAAACGATTATCATCATTTTGAATGAAAATATCAGTACATAGAAATGATTTTTAGTTCATCAGCAATGAACATATGAGTACATATAAATGATGATTTATAGGTACCACAATAGAACAATTCACACAGAGTAGTTTTTTGTTGCCTATAATCGTTGACTGAATTGTATACCAAATTTCAAGACATTCTGAGACATTGACCGAAAACGTCAACAATATTTCGTGAAGGGATAACCTTTGCATTTTTTTCAAACAATTCAGATATCTGAAATCATTAAGTGCAGGTCATAGTTCAGCGTATTGCACACAAAGTATACGTATTGAGTACGTATGCGACGAAATATGCAAAAAAATAGTGCAAATTAACGAACAATTAACCAAAACTGAGATGCATCATCTTATCAAGGCTCCTATGATTTATGGATTTATGGATAGTGCATACCAGATGAAATTTTCAGCATTGAAGTCATTTTTTTCTTGTTCCCAATCGCTAATGGAGTGTCATACGAAGTTTCATAGAACATTACAACATTGACCAAAAAAGTGAAAAATTTCGTAATGAGATTCCTTTTGCATTTTTTGAAGAAATCCAGAAATCTGAAATCAATCATTACAGGTCATAGCTCAGAAGCATAGCATGTATTGAGTATGAACAAATCGAAAAACGCTGCAAATTAACGAACAATTAACAAAAAATGAGATGCCCAATTCCTACACAGGCTCCTATGACCTATGGATAAGAACAGATGGAATTTGCAGCATTCGAGTCATTTTTTCTTGTTTCCAATCGCTAATTAAGTGTCATACAAAGTTTCATAGAATTCTAAGACATTGATTAAAAAAGGTAAAAAATTTCGTAAGGAAATACCCGGTGCATTTCTTCAGAAAATTCAGGATTCTGTAATCAATAATTGCAGATCATAGTTCAGCAGCATAGCATATTTTATGTAGGAACAAAACGAAAAATGCAAGCATCTAGTGCAAATTAACAAACAATTAACAAAAACCGAGATGCAGCATGCTACACAGGCTCCTATGACCTATGGATAATATACCAGATGAAATTTGCAACATTGGTGTAATTTTATCTCGTTTCCAATCGCTAATTGAGTGTTATACCAAGTTTCATACAATTCTAAGACATTGACTAAAAAACGTATAAATACGTAAAGAACAATTCACACCCTTTGCCTTTTTTATTTGATTCGAAAAAAATAATAGCTTCCCTCATAGCTGGGGTTTAAGCATGCATGGAGCACGAATATGTTGAAAATACAAACATATGCTGAAAAATCGTAGAATTACCAAATATCTATAACAACACACCAGAAAACTTAATCCATTCACGCTATGGTACAGAGCTTAACTTAAAAAATAGATTGTGGGATGATACTTGTTGATGTTATTGATAAAATTTAATATTTACAATCACGTTACTTGAACATGAACGCGGCTGAGGTACCAGACTTTCAAAGAGTACCACTACCACTTCTAGCCAACGAAACAGTGAATGGAAAGAGAGATTCTCCGAAGCTCTTTGACGCTTATTTTGAGATTCAATGTTCTTAACTTATAGTATTAGGTTGTTACAAAAATAATGGCCGCTCGAAGGTTTGGAGGCTTCTGAAATCGGCCATTATTTTTGTAACAACCCAATAAATAACTCAAGCCTCCACTGCAGACGATCGTCATCCCGGTCAACATCAGGGTGACGGACGTGAACGATAACGCCCCCGTCTTCATTGGGGCTCCCTACAGTGTTAACATTTCTGAGGTGAGAAGTATGCCAGCAATACTCGAAATTGAGTACAGTGGTACTTTGAAGTGCGAATTAATCCTTTACATGATCTCATTCATAAGTCAAGTTATTCGTGTGTCAAATCAATTTTTCCCATTTAAAATTAAGGGAAACGCATTTTTCCGTTCCAACCCTCCTAAAAATGACTAAAATCGAGTTTTTATTCAAAAATAAACGTATTATAATGAGCCAATTTGAAAAAAAGCATTTAGCTTAAATAATTGGTACAATTTTTTTATTTAGTTTGATTTGCTTGGGTTGTTTTATCACAAGCTTCCTTACCACTCTGTTTGTTTGGAATCATACATATTTTAAATAAAATTACAAAAGTCCACTAGAAAACACATTAGATCAGAGATTTCCGTAGAACAGTTTAAAATGCGACAGTTTCCAGTTAACGCGAAATTACTTTTTACCAACAAAACTTTGGGATTCGCTAGCGCAAAATCAGCGACAGTTGTGCAAAAACTGTGTTTTTCATGATCTACGCACAAATATTTGCTTGTAGGCACAATTTCATTGAGTTTCGTACAATTTTGAATTTATAAAAAAATGATAAACAATAATGCGAAATTTTTCGAGTTTTTCCGGTCAATGTCTCCATGCGTGCATAAGCATGCATGGAACACGAATATACACCCCATTACATACTTGGAATTATCTACGCATTCAACGTCAATGAGAAATTAATAAATTTACTGTTGCTTGCTGGTTAAAATAGTACAGTAGAAATCATGCCTACCAAATATACATCTTGTTGTTCCTTAAAGTTCCGAATTATTTGCGGCTAAGTTTAAAAATTTGTGTTAATTGCGTTCTAGGCTTTGGGTGTGCCAAATAATTTTCTCACTTGTCATCCACATTTGTGTACAGTATCAATGGTATAATATTTGTAGTTGTAATGGTTTCTATTGCGCTGGTATCTGCACTTGCAATGGTTACTAGTTTCCTTCCTTTTCTTAACCATGGTAACTTGTTCGAGTTTTTAAAAACTATCTTTTACTTTAGAAGCACGGTGAAGTCACACAGCATTGTAATTAGCCCTTATAATCAAGTAATAGTTAAATTATCTCGGAATATCATTTTGTACGAAACACTGCTTCCAAATTACTGAAATTTAATATGAAGATAATTGTAAGTAAGTAAATCTTGAAGTTCAGCCAGGAATTTTGATTCCTTTTTTGTTCCAAATATTGTAAATCTGAACATGGTTTGAGAGATGGAGTTTGAATGAGACGATTGTCGAGACGGCGGTTGTATTTTCATTATTCTTCCATGCTAAAACCTACCAGTAAAAAAATGACAGTTTACGACTCTGGAATTGTATGTATACTGGCTGCATCATTATTCGATTCCAGTTGCAGAATTTGTTTCGATTTACGATGAAATGCGCTTCATATTTTGTTGCTTTAATCACCATTCATTTGATGGAAGTTAACCAGTAATTTAATACGTTGCAGTACATAGTCATGAAGCATACTTTGCCACGCTGGATGTGTATTAATGGCATGTGTGTGTGCAGGCGACGGTTGTGGGCACCATAATTTTCAGCGACATCCAGGCAACGGACGATGATCAGAAAGGTCCTTTTTCAACCCTCAAGTACACCATCGGGCCGGGGCCGCACTCGGTCAGTTCAACGATATTTCTTTTATTTCCACTAAAAAAATCTATTTTAACGTATTTTTGAAATTGTGATTTTGGTTGTGTTATTATCGTAATATTACTGACTAATTAATACGGGGTTATGTTGTATTTCTGATCTTAAGTTACTCATTGAGGTTCAATGGATTCCCTACTAGGGTGGTGTAACTGTAAGCCAGAGGTTACCAAAGTTGAGGCCTCGCTTTTTGAAAAGCTGTGTGTATTCAGTGTATTCAGCATCACCACACATAGGTACTTTTAACTCGTATATGATTACACTCACACGATTATGTGCACGTTAACTTTGTGTATATAATCAGAGACATCGTTGTGTATCAAATTCACATCCAGTTAAGGTGAAAGAAATCTTTAGAAATCCATTCATAGATGCTCATGTTCCAATTTATGAACGTAGGTTGCACAAGTTTTATTAACAATTTTTTATCCCTTTCTGCGACTATCATTCCTTTAAGAAATTTACTTGTATTTTACTTTCATTTCATGTGACGGTTGCTTCACCTTATTTTCATCTGAAAGGATTTGTTCGAGTTTGAGTCACCACTTCGAGGTTCTTTGCGGCTCAGAAAGCCGCTCGACTACGAGACGTCGCCGGTCTTCAACATCACCATCGTCGCTCAGGTATGTGAAAACATGGTTGCAAACATTATCACGTCTATGTGAGCTTGTACCCATCAACATCTTTAATATTCGTCGTTTTCTGAAACGGCTCGAAAGAGGGCTCTTCGAAAGAGACGGTAACGTAAGAACCAGAAATAAAGGTCAAAAACTATTACTGAGAAACTTCAAGACATCTCAAGCTATGAACTTTTTTCCCGTTAAAATTGCCGCAACTTGGAACCAGCTGCCAGAAAAGTTTCTGCTGGCACTGTGAACACATTCAAAAATCGTCTCGATAAATTTTGGATTACGAACCCCCC
>VCRD01000809.1:0-16432 GCA_006783055.1 Trinorchestia longiramus | reverse complement strand
GGTTAAACCTAACTTGTGCCTGTGGGTTAAACCTAACTTGTGCCTGTGGGTTAAACCTAACTTGTGCTTTGGGTTAAACCTAACTTGTGCCTGTAGATTATACCTAACTTGTGCCTGTAGATTATACCTAACTTGTGCCTGTGGGTTAAACCTAACATCACCAGCTTGGTCGACTGGTGAGCGAATATGCTTGCGAGCGGGAAGACCCGGGTTCGAATCCCGCTGCCGACATGGTTGTTGCAGCTGGAAATACGGCATGGAACTTTGGTAAAACAACCGAATAATTATCGAAGTAATTATCCGACTCAAGAATGGGCCAGAAGGTTCGTTCCTATAGCCTCATTCTATTCTATTCTCAATGGGTCTCAGCTACGTTTAGCTGGGATTCAAAAAAATATTACTGTTTTCTGTAAGTATTCCTACACAAACGTTTTCTGTTTTCAGGATTTGGGCTCGCCACCTCAGCGGTCCAAAACCTACCTCACTGTGCATGTTGCGGACAGCGACGATCAGAATCCAGCGTTCACCAGACAGCGCTACATGGCCACTCTGCCTCAACCTTCTATACGGGTAACCTGACCGCTCAATCACTCGGTTCTAAGTTCTTATCGGGTCTTTTGAGCATTGAACAAGTCAGCCCCAATTATACGGGTCTTCTGAACGCTATATCACTTTGCCCCTGTCATGTACCTAATACCTTCAGTTTAGCTGCCTGGATTCATGAACCTAATACCTCCACTTAAGCTGTTGGTATTCTCGTACCTTATATCTCCACTTTAGTTACAGATATTCATGAATCTTATTTTCGACAGGGTGCGCAGGTTGATATTCAGCCGGAACGCATCTGGGCTGAAGATCGCGATACCGGCATCAATGCAAAAGTCCAGTACTCACTTGCTACAGGTAAAAAAAAACTTTATTACCAATAGTGTATACAGTACATATACATTGGTTTTTAAATTCTTAATGCTACATCTTACGAATGGTGAAGGTTCTTATCGATAAGGTCTTCAGAGAAGTAGCGATGCTTCAAGCGAGATCCCCGTCCTCTGCGCTGCAGTTTGAAGTACTCGAAGAGGCTCTTAGGGGCGTGTCGATGAGCGTGGTTGAGGTGTGGCTTAGGCCAAGCGTCCAGTGTAACAGTTGCTGGACATGTTCTTTTTTAGCTGTCAATGGCCAGGCACAAATAGACCGTGACAGCTCCCGGGCACGAACCCGTTGCCTTCCGCATAGCAGGCGGGTAGCCTCACCAGGAGGCCACGGTGCGAATAAACACTACGACGTTTAATAAATTCTTCTTAATTTGGTGTGTAACGATGAACACTTAGAGTATGATTACTTTTCTATTAAGACATTGCGGTAGCAGTTAGTTTTCGAAGTAAATATATATTACGATATGTAAAATTATTATAGTAATAAGGGTTTAGGTAGCAACGAAAGAATGGGTCATTCTGCTCGTTCCCGTTTCCATTTCTTTTCTAATATTAAAATAATCCTTCATAATAAAGTGTTCATTTCGTCCATCTCAGATGTTCCAGAAGCAGATCTGTTCAGCATTGAGCCCATCACAGGGAACGTGTACCTAATACGTGACATCACACCGGATGTCATTACTCAGCCCGTCTCGCTCTCCGTCTTCGTAAGTACTGATAGCCATGGGCTATTTTTCATGGCCTGTGGAGGGCCATCTCTTGGCTACAGTACCCAATAAAAGCTTCAAAACCCATATTTCTGAAAACAGTAAAAAATTTTATAATAAGTCCAAATGAAGGCCTATTTTTTCTGTCTACTGTGGTTATTGAACCTGAGGGTGGCAGTAAATTTTATTTCATTATGTGGCTAATCACTCAACTGATATTAGGAAAACGCTGGTCAGAGCTTAACAGTAACTCGGGTTCATAATTTTCCTTCTCATATTCTTTATAGTTAATAAATATATTTCATACCTGCTAAGCTTCGTCTCACATGTTACGCTTAATTTTAAAAGCGCCAACACAAAAAAAATTCATGCCTGCATTCTACTTCTATCTCAAACGCTAGCCTTATTTTCTAGTGCACACAGCTGTGCACTATTGGTATTGAAGGATTTTTCTCTGTAGTATTTAATTCTTTATGGGATAACTCTGAGGCTACTGTTCAATGTATTCTTTGTACAAGCTGACTAAATTATAGTCAGCGTATAAAATTAAGCACCATCCAGACCACACGATGTTGAGAGGTGTTTTGCCACTAGGATCAGTTATTGTTCTTCTAGATACATTTTGTCTCATTTGAAATATTCCACCAAGTAAAAGCTTGTCTGGCAAAGCAGAATATCCAGTTAGCACATGATAATTTCATGATTCTCGGCCCAGGCGACTCAAGTAGACAACCCGGACCGCAGAGCTGGCACCATCCTCACAGTGTCGAGACGGGGCTTTAGATCATCACAACTCCAGTTTGTCAAGACGTACTACAACGTCTCCGTGCCTGAGAACGTTCCGCCGGGATCACTCATCACTGAAGTAGTCATCAACAGAAAAATTGATGAGGTATATCATAATGGGTATTAATGGATCGTCATGCTTTGCTGGCCGTACTTTGTATAATACAGGGTGTCCATAAAGTCTCTTATAAAAGCGTCTCATAAAGACTCAACAGCACCTCTTTCACAAACAGGATCTCGAGAATACAAATGCAAAATGTGATTAAAAACTTTAATAAACACTAAATACAATACAACAAATCTGAATGAAATATCTTATCAATTGCATTCGTAATAAATTTTTGAAATGGTAAAGAGACTTTATGGACAACCTGTATATCTGCATTTGAATAAGCTTAATCGACGATTATGTTAGGTAATACGTAAAAATTCATATTATGCGAGCGTAGACTGTGTCATGACGAATCTTTAGCAGTGATGGAGCAAGGTCCAAAAACTAGTCTGATTTCAACAGCTTCGTGATTTTAGAAATACTTTTCAGAAAGTTCTGACGCAATATTAAACTATAGTGGCATATCTTGTAATTACTACGATGCTGTACATTTCTTTCATGAAATACTCTTTACGCTGAAAGGATTAAGGACCTTAGTCGCCTCAAAAATTAAAATGCAACTTCTAGTGCGCTTTTCTAAGAAGTAAAAATACATCCGCACTGATTCAATTTCTGTCTGGGCAGAATATTCGCTTCAGATTAGACGACTCGGCCCGGGGTGTATTCAGGATTTCGCAGTCGGGTCAAGTAAGACTCGAAACCAAACTCGACTTTGAGGAGCTACATCATCAAGAATACGACTTCACCATTTCTGTCACCGACGGAGAATACGTGAGTTTATTCTAGACTTCTTCGCTGTAATTTCGAACTTCCTTTTGGAATTACGGAGCGCATCTTTCAGAAAGTAGTAATCTGTGTCTTCATAACGTTATGTCATCCATCATTGTATTTAGTAGCTAATGAACACGTTTCATGTCTTGTAACTAGAGGGTTGCTGCTGTCTTTTTGTGTCGACAAATTAATAACTAATGTTCGTCCGGTTTCTACTTAAAATTGTTCCATCTGAGTTAATTTCATAATACAACTTTAGGCTGCGTGTGGTCCAGTCTCTTAGCAAGTTTTTTAACCATTCTTAAGCGGAATTATTTCACTTGAATGAAACAGCTTTTACATTGTTACATACTTCTCTTATAACTTGCTAATAGAGTAACGAAGCATCAAAATTGATGTGTAAATCATAAATTTTTAACCCCATTGTGGTAAGCGCCTAAACCATCCAACAATGCTTGAGAACGGCACAGAAAGTTCAGGAATGCACGCACACATACTGTCTTCCCGCTAAAATTTCACTTGTTTGAGCAGCAAGACACAGCCACGATTCACGTGATGGTACTCAACGTAAACGACTGGGACCCGCGGTTCCGCTACCCACAGTACGAGTTTGTGGTGGGAGAGGCAGTGGAAGACGGCGCACTCCTCGGCACCGTAGAAGTTGCTGATGGAGACACTGGGGACACAATTGAGTTGACACTTCTCGGAGACGATGCAAGGTTAGGGATATTTTTCGTTACATAGTAACAAAATGGAGCTGTTGATGATGCCGAAGGAAAATAATTGTAGTATAGCACTCAAAGTCGAATATGAACTGGTGAATGTCTAAAACATGTAAAAGAATTTTGTTTCTTGTATGTAATTGGTGGCTAAGAGTAAATAGTTACGCTTCACTTTGAAAAAACACTTTTGTTTGAGGTTACACGTAATAAGCATCTGGAAACAATAGGAATTATAGGTATACAGGATAATATATGTACATAATTGAATGTGTTTTTAAAAATGTACCTACGTATAATATATCAATATATAAAATTATTTCATTAAATAAACTTCACAAAAGATACGTGAGCAAAAGCTCGTTGAAGACAATCTGGCAGAAAAGTAGTATTGCTAGACGCCAGACTGAGCTCAGTTACGTATATATCAATAATTACTATGCTGAAAATCGAATTTACTGATCGGGTTGTTTCTACTCCTCGAATCTAATGTTTAACACGTTGCCTCCGATTGCCTGATTGGTGTAAAACTTCACTTTGTACGCATAGTCACTAGAAGGATCTGAAAAAATTACAGAACCTAACCTAAGTGGTACACATACGTACCACTTCGGAGTCAACGTGTTAACAAGCAAATTTGTCATATCTCAGGTACTTCAGCATCGACTCCTCTCTGGGGCAACTTCGGCTGCTCAGCTTAGAGGGCCTTAACACTTCAGAAGCTCACTTGGTGGTCATGGCTCGAGACTCAGGCAATCCTCCCAGACAGGTACTTTTGCTGCAGCTGCCCGATTTCTGCAACCACTTTCCATTTGTTCAGTCAATTTCTATTTGTTATCTAGAGTACATGAATTACTTGCGGTATTCCGAGGAGCAGACACTAGTGTTAGCTACGTCACATGAGGGAGATAGTTTAGTAAGTGCGTTTTCTTTTTACTCATATCCAAGAAAAAGCTAGGCGCTTTTCTCCGGTTTCGAAAAATTTCACTCATTTCCGATATTTTTTCGCTAAGAAGCCATTTTCATAGATGAACTGTAGTGCCAACTGGCTTCATCTGCTGTTTTTCAGGAAAAATGTATTTTTACACGGAGCATCATTTATCCACGAGTTCATTTTTGAGGCTTGCTTCTGATCCTGTAGTGTAACAAGCAGGACCACTAAGTCCGTTGTGTCCATATTTATCATTGTTCTTCCCTGCTCAAGAGGAGAGACCCATGACTAGGCCGAAAAGCTTTATCTGTTTGAGGCACAAGATTTGAGGCCCACCGTGTAACAAATGTATCTAAATTGGTGGGTTGCTTAATATCCCACTGTCATAAAGGGTTATTCTGTGTTCCCATAGCTTGGCTCTCTTTACATGCACGTTTTGTTCCAGACTTCAGTGCCAGTCACAGTGAAGTTCCCTCGTGCTCTGGCAAGCGCGAGTTTTCAACCTAGTTGGTGGTTCCTGCTGGTCCTCATCTTCGGGGGTCTGTTGGGCGTTCTTATTCTGATCGTTATCTGTCTAGCAGTTTACATCCATAAAAAGTAAGTGCTCTCTGGACATGCATTCTGTGTGGTTGTGCCGCTAGGTCGCAGCTTCCAACGCCGGGGTGACTTCTTATGAATATTCACTCGAGTTTTATCCTAAAACTGCCTGAAAGTAAAAATCTCGAAGTCACATAGAAGTCTAAAAAATGTGAAGCCCCTGATATGGCTAATAATGTGAACACATGTTCAATGCAATACATCTTTGCAGTACCTTGTGAGATTATAATGTTCATTAACATAGATTATATTACTAGCAATTTTTACATTCATATGATACCTTAAAGTTTGAGTCACTATAATGCAGAGTACGCATTTATTAGAAGAGAAAAAGCTTAAGTTTCATTACTTTCAGCTCGTTTCAAGCTCCAATAATTGACTCTTCACTTGAAAGCACTTCAACTTCGCCGAAAGGCTTGAATTAAATTTCTACTCATCTTTCAAGTTTTCTATGCAGCGAAAAACGTAGTTTTCAGTTTCGCTACACCGAAGTATGGTCGAACAATCGTGAGGTGTACAACTATTTCGTGCTTTTGAACTAAACTGTAATTATTAGTCTGTATACACTTATAGCTGCCGGTATGATTCTACCGTTCCCAAACGTCCTACTGCAGTCAAACACTTTCTTTACTACTATGGTAGTGATCTTGAATTGATCTTAGTTTCATATGCTACTCACGAACCCTATTAACCTCTTTTATGTTTCAAGTATCTAGCACTGCATACTCGCCATTATTTTATCACTATGCTACTCTATGAAGATGGAGCAAGTCTATCAAAACTGGCAACAAATATGAACTCCACTCAAATTCGCATACAACACGAGTTCAATATTATTTTTCGTTGATGCCTTACTAAACATATTCTATCAGAGTTCAAACTTTTTTAGGAAGGAATGCGATACGTGTCAGACAAGCGACTCATTTTGTTTTAAAACCCCTAAATTATGAAGAATATTCCATTCCACCGAATAAACATTTAAAATCTCATTCTGAGCTACAATAATTGGTCTTAATTCACTCACGCAACGGTTATTTCTTCAAATTCCTTAATGACTGATTCGTTTCCTGTGCATTTATTTTCCCATATATTTACTCGTTAATGACTACATTGTATAACTCATAGTCTCTTTTCATAGCAAAAAGTTTCGTGAAGACCCATCGGCAGCGCTGCCTACGAAGCTCAGTAAACTCGTCCATCCTGCAATCAATGGAGGCAAGGTGGCGCCTCTTACTACGGCAGAGGTAATTCTGCTTGAATTACCTTACAGAAATTGTATGCTAAATTAATAATTATCTTCATCACAGAACTTTTGTAAAATTAATTTTTAGCTACGAAATTCAGAAGTTGTGAACCTCGTTAAAATAAGTTTTTCATTATTTTATAAAGCATACATGACAACAGGTTTTCTGTGCCTAAAATAATTGTTATATTTTTCAGTCTCGCAATGGCAGTGGTATTAACGAACGCAACGCTACGCACATCTTCAACCAGACACTGATGAGTAACAAGCACTCCAGAGAAAACAACGGTGAGAGAACAGTTCCATGAAGATATACGCTTTTGTTACAGATTCAAGTTCTTATTAAATTCTAGCTAGTTCTTGAGCCTGTAACAAATCTTGCAGTTACTAAAATTTCCTACTACCTGATCAATAATATCTGTCAATATGAACAAGAGAAATGTGCGTATACACTTATTAACTTTAGCTGTTTCAAGAAAAATGTGCGTATACACACTAACTTTTAAGTGTTTCAAGAAAAAATCGAGTTTACCATAACGGAGTTCGTTCGCTCAGGTTTCACGTGCAGTGAGGCAGAGGACGACGACAGCCCTGATTTATCACGCTCTAACCACCGTCGTTACTGCAAGAACAGCGTAACCTCACAGCCCACGCCCCACCACCACAGCAGCAGCAGCAAGAGCAGCAGTAGCAACAGCAGCGGCGACGGGGCATCTCTGAACGGCACTTCGTCCACGGCTTCAGTTGGTACTCCGGAGTTCCAGCGCAGCGATGTCATTGGGTAGGTTAGAATAGAATAGAATGAGGCTATAGGAACGAAGCTTCTGGCCCATTCTTGGGTCGAATAATTACTTCGATAATTATTCGGTTGTTTACCCATGCCGTATTTCTAGCCGCGTCAACCATGTCGGCAGCGGGATTCGAACCCGGGTCTTCCCGCTCGAAAGCAGATTCGCTCACCAGTCGACCATGCTGGTGATAGTACTTAAACAGTACTTCCTTTTTTTCCCTTTAACAGTACTTGTTGATACCTTGCTTGAGATTGATTCTCGCGATGTTTGTAGTCGAAGTCATTGCTTCACAAACTTCGAAGAATGCCAGAATCACGGTTGAAGCGCGTGAAGTTTACAAATGGAAACATTTTCAAAATTTAAATTGTAAAACTGGGGTCATTCGTATACTTGGCATACATTATTTTGCAGTGAGCGTATAAAGAACTCGGTATGGAAACATGATTTGTTCAAAAAAGAGGAAACTCCAACATAAAAATCAACTTGTACAATATTAGATTACTAAAATATCACAGAATGGCAAATATAGGAAAGATAAAAATGACGCAATTAAGAATTTCGTGGCAGAAAAAGGGTACAAAAAATTGTGAACATTATTGAACTAACTCCAATGTCCTAGGGTAGTTGTTTAACCAGGCTTGGTTTTAAAAAAGAATCATAATGCTAACATTAGTTTTGAAGCAACATTTTTAATCGTACAAGTTTTTACTTGAAATCATTTTAGATGACACGCGTTTTGTATTTAAATGACATGCTGTGTTATTGCTAGGAAATGATCACTATTAAATGAGTAACGGTGGTTTCATTACAATTCTATCACTCGATATAATATACATTCAATGGACTTTTCTTTGTGCAGTCTGTCGGACGGAACTGCCCGTGCTGCAGGTGGTATTCCCTCGCACCGTTCGTGCGGCAACATTCCACCTGCTCCCCCACCACCTCCTCCAACGGGCACGGCGTCGCCGACGACGTACATTTTTTCCAACACAAGCTCATCAATGAGTCCTAGACACCGAAGTCCTAGTCCAGCCTCCCCTTATGGAGAGTCTATGTCCACCTTCTCTCCTCACGTCTTAAGGCCACCCTCCGCTTTTTCTTCAGGTAAGCGAAGGATTAATGAATGGCGCTAGTTGGTCGTGACTATTTAACAAGAGGCAACTAAATATCCTCATCATAGCTGTCATGGGATTAGAATTACAACCCGATGATTAAATTAGGATGCAAGCACTGGTGATCATGTACACCATAATCAGTATCATGTGTGAACTAGCTGCAGGAAGTCGGTATGGGGCTTTTCAAGGGACGATAAGCACTTTCCCGTATCTTTATACCGTGATTTTACTTGATTACAATCAGTCAATCTAAAATAGCACAATTTGTAACTATTTTCTAAGCGATTATCAGCAAATATTTATTGGAATCTTTTACATAATCTTTTTTTTTGTCATTGCGATGGGAAAGAAACTTTTGTAGCCTGTTTTGTAGTTGTCAAAGAGCCATACTTTAAGTACCTAAACAAATGTTGTCTGTAGTTCCCGATTAAACTCGTATATCCTCTAAATTTCAAGTATATGCCACTGAACTTGGACTCCCTGGTAGGTTATACAATATACTGGCAGTTAGGCTACATTACAGCAATAACATGGATTCATACCGTTCAGCAGTAATTAGGTACATAAATCAAGGCATATAAAAAGTATAAAATCATATTTTGTTATAATAATATTATAAAATACAGGGTGTCTCAAAAAAATGTACTCACCCTTTAACCGTTGCTAACATGCTGTCTTTTTTGTGTTGCAGGTGTGAGGTTCGAACCTTTGTGAACATGATTCTTTAATCACATATAATGATGTTCGCAAAGGTTCGAACCTCACACCTGCAACACAAAGAAGACAGCATGTTAGCAACGGTTAAAGGGTGAGTACATTTTTTTGAGACACCCTGTATAACACCATTACAGATTCAAATATACCAACTTCTGACTAGGTTTCAAGTACCGTGTTTTATGCCCAATTCGCACTCGCAGGAGGCGTGTCTCTGGTGTCGGAACACGGCGCTGTCAACACTGCCCTCTACGATCCCCAACCGTCACGCTGCGTCTGGCCGCCGGGCTCAATACCTAAGCGCGTCAAGAAACTTTCGTGGCAGGATGAGCTATACAGTCAGGTCAGTGCATCATGTTAGTCGATTCGGAGCTCTGGAAAGAAAAGATTATCTCTCGACTGACAATTGTGTACTACATATGCTACAGTGAATTGTACAGTCTCCCGTATGGGCCTTCCCTTCTGCGTGCGGAGTTTGTATCACTATTGTTTGAATGTCCACATCACGTAAGGATTTATTGGCCAAGGACAAAGTAGACCGTTTATAATTCACATGTATAATCCAATTCAGCTCGTGCTGTTTCAGAGCATTGATAGTGCCAACTTTACTGTCATGGCCTTTGCCAAATGCATTTTCATATTACACCTGATTTTCTTCAGGGTGCTAAGGAGACTAAGGAAGCTATGCGTTGCTTTAACCCTTTCGCTACTGTCGGGTCAATATGTCCGAAACAAATTTAAAAATCAATCCCTTCAGTCCCATATTCTAAATGTTTCGTTCAAATTACAACAAAATTACATAGAGATAAGTAAATATAGGTGGTAATTTTGTGCAATATTTTGATCAGTATGAAAATAATTTGGTCATGAAAGGGTCAAAAGTGATAAAATTAAGGATCTATGAAATAAAATATATTTATCAATTTCACCCATGGTACCATCAGATCCTGAATATTTTTTATGACTGTATTCAGGAATAAATATTCAGGATCTGATGGTACCATGGGTGAAATTGATAAATGTATTTTATTTCATAGATCCTTAATTTTATCACTTTTGACCCTTTCATGACCAAATTATTTTCATACTGATCAAAATATTGCACAAAATTACCACCTATATTTACTTATCTCTATGTAATTTTGTTGTAATTTGAACGAAACATTTAGAATATGGGACTGAAGGAATTGATTTTTAAATTTGTTTCGGACATATTGACCCGACAGTAGCGAAAGGGTTAAGGCCAAAGGGAGCAAATTTTTCGCTCGTCTTCATCAGGTCCAAAAAGCTGTACGTGTGCACACCTGATTTTCTTCAGCATGTAACATTTAAGGACTCTATGCGTTGCTTTATAGTCAGAGGGAGCTAATTTTTCGCTCGTCTTTACCAGGTCCAAAAAGTTTACGTTGCTCTATTATGCACGATATTTCGAAGACTGAAACAGCTTACCTGTATTACAGACTGAGTTGGATCCAGAAGTAAGCGTGACGCCGATGCCGCACAGAACAGCGCAGCACCAACAGCATCATCAGCATAGCAACGACAGTCCTGGTCTCACCGTGTACTTCTGATCATCTGTAATAAATTATTCGTATACAATATTCAATTTGCACGCTCATTTCCGCTACAATATTATAACTCAATGATGCTTACCCTCTCAGACTCTTCTGTGTTAACAGAAAAGTTCTACATGCAAATACACACTAGACCAGCAATACAAGGATATACAAGAAATTGAAATTGCCTTGACTATATGGGTATTTTTTTAAACAAAGATTACTCAAGAATACGTTTAGTAAAAAAGCTTGTTACTATTTTCAATAAAATAGGACCATTGGAATTAATTTTAATTTCCAATTACGAGTAAAAACGTTTTGTAAATGTCCCTTGGTGGCATAGTGATCGAGCAAAAGAGAAACTTTTACGAGTGATGGAGTCAATTCAGTTCGGCAAGTCATGTAACATAACGCGGATTTAAGACTAAATACACATCCACGTTTAATGATTTTTTATAATAATCAGTTCCTACTAAGGAACAAAAGAAGTATTGCGCCTCTCACCCATATGATAGATCCTTCTGATGAACGGCTATCATAAATGTCGAATACATTACTTTTAAAACGTAATGCAACCCAGCATGCACGAATTCTTCTACCGTAAACCCTGAAGTCAAAGGTACACGGTTTTCTTCCTCACCGAAAGCGTTAACCGTAATGAGATTAAAGCAATATTAGTTCTACGAAATGGGTTACTTATTGGAATATTGAGCCAATAGCATCCTTAGAGTAACATTACTGGCATAGCATGCACTTACGAGCTCAACTTCTAAATCATTAACATTTAAATTCAGTACTCAAAAATTGATCAGTTCTCACAAAATACTTGGTGACGCTCGATCGTAAACATCACATATTTTGGAGTCTAAATGTGGCTAGTTGGCGATGTTTTCTGATATTACTACAACGTTGTTCCATAAATTAGCGATTAATTTGAATCCGACTCTTTACCTAATATCGGAAAATTAAGCAAGGCGGTCAACATGAAAAAATTCGGAACCTAAATCGCGAATAGGAACAATAGCAGAAGAGATTATACATATATGCGTATTAGTTACAAATTTCCCTTAATTGCTTTTAATAAAAATTTCGTGGCGTGTTCACGAACTCAAACTATAAATCAATATTACTGTGAAATTTTTCAGAAGCACGTTACTGTCCAAGAAATTTTTAAAAGAAATAATTGCCAGAGGCTAACGAATAAGCTTTGCTAAATATATCTATACCCCTGGATCTAACCTTCAGCATGACGCTGATAATTAGTCAATCATATATAACTGTTCTATTAATAACTGTTAATATTCGAATGAAAACAGATATCTGAAGCGATCAACTCTTTGTGATATACATAAAGTCTCTTTACAATTCAATGAATACATTACAAAGGCAAAAAATGTAACAATTTGTATAAATTATAACAAAATAAGTACATATCAAATTTTCCATGCTTCATTTAATAAACCCATATGGGCAGAATTACCCTCAAACACATCAGCCTCATCAATGCTTCAATGGCATCCGCAATTTTTGGCTTTTGGTTGTTGATGTTCCGTATTTATTTCCAATAACGAGTTCTTGTTAGGACTTTGTGTACTACTACACTTAGTAGCTCTAGCTATTTGTTGATAGTAAGGATAGCTTTAGTACTAAAAAGCTCTTTTCACGAGAGCGATATTTTCCTCAGATTATTATACTGTTCCACTTTTTACTTCATTGAATACTCTATTTCCATCACTGCTTGTGCCATGCACATCTTGACGGATGTGACAGTGGATCTCTTTCATAATTATTCGTGTACTTTTGTCGAGTTAACGTGTCCAATTTTGTTTCACTGAACCACGATACATATACTGCCTTTCCTTGAGAACTAGCCATGTTTTAATGTTTTATTCGATAAAATTAAAATCAAATTCAGAGATACGATCAAAATTTTTTGACAACTATTGCATATATAGAGCAAATCTGATCAACGTATCCTATTCATTAATTGCCTTCGTAATAGATTTTATCATTTTGTAAAGAAACTTTGCTGTCATCTGTTTTTAATTTTTTTCCCACTCTGAAATTTGTACATAGTTAGCTAGGAATATCATACGTACTTTTAAAATTAGACTTATCAATAGTTAATATGAATCTGTGATATACATAAGTTAGTTTCATGTCCGAGCAAAATTTGAATATGTTACTAAAGTTTGCATACCTGTGTAAGTTTGCAGTAGGTGCAAACTGTTGTGGAGCGTTCCAGTCTTCCAGAAGTGCCCACAAACCTGCACAATCGAAACATTATTTATTATCGAATTATTTTCGAAGCATTGAAACAAATAATTTTCCATGAGCCCACTATTTGAACAACCCAAAACAGAGAAAAAGTAGCGATATTTTAATGCTTGCATTATATAGACAGGTAACACACTGTCCGGACCTTTATACACATGTAGCACACTTCCGTGAACTTAATCATATGCGATTTATGGGAAGCATCAGCTCTATAGTTTGAAAATACGACGGAACATAATTATTTGAAATGATTTTCGTTACGAGTTCAACACAACTGTTGGCAAAACATTTGTGACGGAGGTTCCGTCCTCACTTCGATCTAAAGCTATATGAATTGATGGCAAAACTTCGTTATTTGACTGATAATTTAATTTATTTAAATCATTTTAAATGATCTTCGTAACCCAGTTACTGCAATGTTGATATGTTACTGTATTTTAAATGTATATATACTTATAATGTACTTTTGTAAATAACCTTGAAAATTTGACATTCGTATTTCATCAGGCTTTCAATAAAGTGTTCCTGCTTCTAAATGTATTCAATATCCTATAAGTGAAAGAAAAATACTAAATATTAGTGAACCTGAATTTTCTCATGGTGTACGAGAGGAAAAAATAAATATAAACATTAGTTTCATATACCTAGTTTACAGCGTGTTCAATAATTATCGTTACAACTTTTTTTGCCCACATTTATTAATTAAATCAAATTATACCAATCAAACTCAAACATGTTATTAAACCATTAATATTCCCGAATATTTATAATGTATTAAATATGCTTTGCATCAGCGTCGATCACCTGCTGCAAACGTTTGGAGAATGCTTGACAAGAGTCACGAATGTTTGTTCGGGGATTTTTGACCATTCCTCCTCAGCTTCTCCCTGGTAGATTTTACCATTTTGATGTTCGAGGGCGACCTTGCCCTGGCCTATTAGCTACCTTCCCAGTCTCTTTGAATCGCTCAAGTGTTCTACAAACCAGCATTCTGTTCACATTTAGTGATTTGGCAATGTTCCTTGGTGACTTTCCTGACTTATGCAACTTTACAATTGCTATTTTACTATTTAAATTTTTAGCCATTATCTGGTAAAAGTTTAGATTATCTTTAAACATAAATAGAATAATTTTAACGATAAATATTGAATACTCTGTGTTTCTGAACCATCACTCGAACTTTGATCATTTGATTCTCTTTTACTTGTTTCATTAGAAGACTTGGAATTGTTCAGATAAAAAATGACGCAGCATGCAATTACCTAGTGAACCACAAACAGTTACAGGAAGCTATCCTCACGGGACGTGAACAAAAGGAATATTAGATCAATCCGTGCTTAGAAGACCTCTCATAACGAGAGCAACCAGTTCAGAGCAGGCAGCTAAGAACAACTGAAGAATGTCAAATTTTATAGATACGCTGACTTCCTGGCCCCACCAGCGAAAACTCTCTTGGCTGACTGTAATTACCTACAGTTACGTCACAGCTACGTTGACATTTTGCTACTACTAGCGAAAACTCTCTTGACTGACTGTAATTACCTACAGTTAAGGGCTGAAAAAGTGCCGATACTCTAAATAACTCTAGGGATGAGAAGTGAATAACTCTAAATAATGTAAACAGTAAATCTTGTGAATGGAAACCGAGACGAATAACTTCACCCCAGCGCAGTTACATCGTTTGCTACCGAGAATTTCAGGCACATGTTAGAAATGCTACAGGGAACAAATCGTCAGGGAATTGAAGTGCAATAGTGAGACCGAGGTTACTTGGTTGGTTACTTTAAGTGCTAAACAATTGTAACGAATTTGCAACTTTTACTTTTAAATGAAACCCAAGAACTTGCAAAACTTTAAAACAATACAGATACATATTACTCTCGGTTTGACACCACACACTAGACAGAAACCATCTCCAACCTCATTTTCCTTTATCAAAAAGTAATTGACTTCAAACAATTATTCTTCCCAGCACAACCAGAGGGTCGTGTGAAACAAGTTGACTAAGAGTAAGACAGGCACAATGAAATAGACATGAAGGTTTATCAGAAGCAAACTCGTCATACGTACATTTAAACTAGCTTCTGGTCACCATGTGATGGGTGACTATGTGACAATAGGAACATCCTGGACAATACACAAGTCCTCCAAATAATATAAAATTAAGTCCTTCACAAATCTTATATAGGCTTGAGATGATTTCAAGACTCTAATTCAAATTTGAATTGCCAAGAACGAAGAATATGAAACACGAACTGAAGTAAAAGAAATATGATTAGAAAAGGGTTTTGTCATACTAAACTTCGCATTAAAACAAACAAACGTATTTTTAAACTTAACAGTTATCGGTCTAAACCAGTGGTGCCCAACCTTTTTGTGATCAAGTACCACTTTGAGGTCCTGTACAGTCGCCACGTACCACCTGGTTCCAGAGAAACTAAATTCGATCAGATATCACTTTATCTCCATAATTGTTCAAGTAGAACACGCAAATCAACTAAGATTTGCTAACTACAAATCGTTGCCAGATTACCCTATGTTAGGCAGTAAACATTTTGTGAAGTAAAATATAACAAAATAAAAATTGTTCATGACCCCGAAAGCGTTCGCGTACCACCTGGAAGGCCCTCGCGTACCACTAGTGGTACGCGTGCCACAGACTGGGAACCACTGGTCTAACCGGTCACATGTAACCAACCAAATCTATATACCTACCCTAAATTTAATACAATTTTTAGCCTTTTTAAGATAAAACTTACAGAATGATAAATACATATTTGTGTATTCTCCATAAATTTGTTAAATCCAGAATCAAAAGACATTAACTAATAACTAATGAACATGCATGTAGTATACATCACAATTTCTATCTGGATCGTTATGGTAGCCATTTAAGAGAGAAGTCTCAAAGATAAAGAAGCTTAGTCCTCTTAATTTTAAAGATAATCTGTCAAACTGCTTTACAGATGCTAAACTCACATGCACAACATGACACTCATAGATTAATTGCTCAGCTTCAACAATTCCAAACAAATATTTCTATTTTTATGAAATGGATCAACAGGACAAATAAAAAAGTACTTTACCATAGAAGATGAGATGTTCTGGACACCACTGTCATGTTGTGTTCTGGAAACTGCAGGTATGGCTTCTCTGCTCTCATGGTGTCAACATCCTGAAA
>VCRD01000808.1:159005-205622 GCA_006783055.1 Trinorchestia longiramus | reverse complement strand
ACACACACTACACTGTCACACACACTACACTGTCACACACAGTACACTGTCACACACACTACACTGTCACACACACTACACTGTCACACACACTACACTGTCACACACACTACACTGTCACACACACTACACTGTCACACACACTACACTATCACACACACTGCACGTTCTGAGTGCTGTCTGGACGAGGTCAGCGGGAAATGAACATTTTCCCTCCATTGTTTTCATTTTGCGTAATCCAAACAAATCTAACATCGGGGAGCACTGTGTTTCCAAAGTGGTCATGGTCGTCCTGATGGAAAATGTGTTGAGGTTCAGCAAATTGTCGAGAGCCATGTAATGTACATATGTAGTTCCTCAGTTGTGGAGAAAAACCATGTCTCACTGTGTAGCAATGCTTAGTTATTATTTCTACTCGCTATATATGTTTATAGCTATATTGTACGTGCATGAATCAATATCATAAATTCATGTACATCTAATATATGTGCTATAATTATAAGCATATTATATATTTTCTATAATATATAATATATATAAGGTATTATATAGACTTTGAAGCTCAATTTTACTCAGGAGGATGTCTTCAGAATTATGCTCACAGATTTCTTTGAATGCACATATCTATGCGATCATTGCTGTGTGATCTCTCGCTATGTGAACTAAAAGAATCAAATAACTCCGTTCAAAATGGCGTTGCAATACACGAGGAAAATACAAACTATTTCTCTTCGATCTCGTCTTATTCCTCTCCCACTCATCACATTCACATTCACATTCCTCTCCCACTCATCACATTCACATTCCTTCCTTATATTTGCATCCTACTACACCAATATTATGCACACTCATTTATATTCCATCATATTCATGTTATTTTTTTATATTTCTGTACCATTACATTCCCATTATTCCTGTTCATTCCGTGTTATTACAATTACATAATTTACCTTCATTTCTATCCCATCACATTCACATTATCTCCATTTATTTCTGTCCCAACATATTCCCATTATTCACTTCCATTTCCGTTCCATCATATTCACATTATTCACATTCATTTCTGTCTCATCATATGCACATTGTATCCATTCATTTTTGTTCCATCACATGAATAATAAAAACTTCCTTGATTTTTTTCTAGCCAGTTTCGTCAAAAATTTCTTGTTGTACGCCAGACTGAGACAATGTACATTAGTCCCTTGTATCTGACCAGATTATGACCACCATTAGATTATGACCAACACCAGATTATGACCACCATTAGATTATGACCAACACCAGATTATGACCAACACCAGATTATGACCAACACCAGATTATGACCAACACCAGATTATGACCAACACCAGATTATGACCTACAACTTAATGAGAAGAAATTTCAAAATATGTTCCATAATTCAACTGCAATACGCTCGAGAAACACAAATAATTTCATTCAAACTCCTGTGTTACTTTCTTTAAGTGTAACCTTTAGGTATCACATATTTCATGCACAAATTTTCCCGCTGTAAAGATAAAAGAAATACAAGTTGGGACTGTCCCACTAATAAATATCACTTAATTCCCATACTTGTGTATGTAGAACCCATAGTCGTAGAGGAAAATAATGATATAAGTAGTTTTTTCTGATAATCTTCTACTTTATATTCAAAGTTGGCTGACCCAAGCTTCTCTGTCCACTTTTATTTGCGTTTATTTCATATTATTTCGTCTGAATTAGTTAAAGACCCAAAAACTGCACTTCGAATATTTTATAAGAGAACTTAATTTCGATGCACAGATGTTCTCAAATAATTCCCCCAATAAAAACTGTGAAGAAAATCAAGCCACAAAAAAATGATGACACTCAATACTGTGCTTGAGCACAACGTTCAAATCAACGTTTCATTTCTTACAAAAATGTAATTTTCTTAATTGCAACAATGAGTGAAACATTACCCACAAATATTCATCAATATAATTATTTGTGTGTCATAAGTACATGATAGTGAACGTAAATGATTAATATTCACGTATTCAATGGTCAGCATAGTTATTGCTTGTTGTTATTAAAATTATTCATCATTGTTTTTATCATAGTTTCGACTAATAAATTCATCGTAAAGTAGATGAACCATGATGATTTATAGATAAATAGCTATTTGTTTAAAAAATACCATCAAAATTTCAATCGTGAGGCAAATCCATATCGCAATATGTTTTAAGGGATTTTTGTATTCATTCTAAAAATAGAAATTTTTCTTTTTTGGATATTTTTATGTGTCAATGTTTTGGTGATACAAACACTTTTATTATTTCACTTTGAATGGAACAGAGACACACCAATTGATTTATCGGTGTTATTGCGCTATGCCCTTTCGAATATTTCGTTTGATTACTCTATCTCTCGAATTCTTCAGATTTTCTAAAGCTTTTCGACGAGCCCCGAGCGATATTTCCCATCGAAAATTTGCTCCACGTAAAAAAGCTTTTCCTTAAAAAATCTTCCATTTTCCATAAAAGGAGCCTCGCTCTTGGAGCGGCAGGAGCGCATGCCTTTTTTAGAATATTTATTTTTTATTTATTTTCTTTTTTTATTGGGGTCCCCTGCAATTGACATGAGGGTGACGCGTTAATTGAGAGGCTGCTGCATGAAGTTGAGTCAGTGAGACTCCTTTATTTGGCTGCTGCTCTACTGTTCTCTCTTCAAGTCATCAAATGAATCTGAGTGACAGCAAGTGTGCTACGGTGGGATTCAGATCACAATTCCTGCACAGCGTCAATTAATGAATAAATAAAAATCCTTAAATACAGTACATGTACGGGGATCCTGAAATAAATAATTTATTGACGATTCAAAAATACATGAAGTATCTGCTGAAAATATTTTTAAAACTAAGATGAGTAAGCGCTACATGAAATCGCTGCTTGGGTTTGTAATAGAAAGCCCATATGATATTCAGGGAACGAAATGTGTATAAATGTGCATAAACCTTATCAATTTGTTGCTGAGAAAATACATTTTATTTTCCAAAATCTTTCACGTTGAGTCATACACGTGCACTCTCCCTACACTGTTTAGGAGACCAAGCAGGAAAACCATTTCCGCTTCCTATCGTATAAAAATACTTTTTAGGAAATTAGCTTGCCAAATATCTCACTTTCTCTACCTAAAAAACTTATTTCATGTAATATTAAATGATCTTTTACGACGCATGCAACAGCACGGAAAAATATATTTACCAAACACCATAATATTCTCTCGTGCTTTCTCTAAAGAAATTTTTAATAAATGCTATAGAATAGTCCTTGCTTATGAACGTCATAGATATGAAACTTGTGAAATACAATATCCTTAAAAACTTTATTTCTGGTCCTAGTTAGCACACATAAATAAATTCTTTGCAATATAATGATCTTCATAATTTTCTTTCTGATTCTAGAATGCTCTGAACATAAATTCATACGGTATAAAGTTATCTAGCTCCTATTTCGTCCGCAACAATTTACTGATCTGTATTCAGAACCGAGACTAATTCTCAATCTTTTTAGGACTGCAACGTCTCAAGTCAATAAAGGGATAAAATAATATTTGTTATTACTTATAAACGTGTTTGTGCAAACGATCATCAGAATAATCAGAGTTTTCTGTGAGTCGTTTTTCAAAGCAAGGTCCTGCCGGAAATCCTTTCTTCTGGTCTTTTGGTTCTTTGAAAGAAGAAGAAGAAATCCTGGATGCCCTTCACTACTAAGGGTCAGTGTATATGTCAGAGCTAACGACCTCCCTGTCAAATAACATCCACGATATGGTCTAATCTCGAGAATTTATATACTGGAGATATTTATACGCTTCTCAGTGCACCTGATTGTTCGTATCGAAACTAAATAAGGCGTCTTCACAAGCGAGGGAGTGGGCGATGCGAGTAATGGACCTAAAGCAATGCGCTGCTATCCCCAAATACACAAAAGCTGCACAATATAACATTCATTAGATCATACATCCAAAACATTTAAAAGTGGTTCTTTAAAGATATATTGGCAGTAGAATTTAATATTCGTAGTAGCGTAATTTTTAACCAATTATACCTCGTAGTGAATTTTTTCATTCGACGAAGTTTGCCCTTCATGACTTATACTGCCTCCTCATGCCCATCTGAGAGCCTGTGTGACAATTTTATGAAGAATAGAAAAAAAATTCATTGTATAACTCGAGATGACACTCACAGCTGATGACGAGGACGAGAGATCACCTACATATTACTTTTAGGTGGTTGATGATCTTAAATTTAATCATTACATGAACACTAGACATAAAAATAATATTAATTTCTTAATACGGTGCTCAGCATTAACGGATTGTTACAACAGATTTAACTCTACCTAAAACGTATTTGTAGTACATTCGGAGATTTGTACGGAACAACGTTGCTTCCTTCTACTGAACCAGCAGTCAGTCGCTGCGGTGAGGATGGAGGAGACACTCCGCATCTCCGTCTTTGCTCTCGCTTAATTGTCATTCCTTCGTATCTGGAGACTGTGCTGGCCACAGAATATGCCTAGGAAAATTCCGATGACCTCTGAAACAAGATTTAATATTTTTAGGCTCATGTCTGGACATATCATATTTGAACAGGGCCTTGCTTATCATTCATATGAGTCAGCTGCTCATTGCACGGGCTTCATCACTAAGGGATATTCTTCCTTAGTAATGTAACTGTTGAGGATAATAATAAATCCAATAGAATACTACGAGACACTAATCTTATGATGTTAGAGTTAGGAACTGAAACCCGGATGTTATGTCATTCTGAATTTATGTTTTACAACAAAGTTGATTTACATTTTTCTAAGATTATCTTCCAAATCAGAACGAAACCTCTTCCTTGCTGGACGTGCGTTTGGACCACAGGCTTTAGACCAAAGTGAAAGTCAAGAATGGCTGCAGAGGCAAGGGTTTGTAGTACACGGAGTACTTTTTATTCCAGTGAAACTAGCTGCAAAAATTTCTGTAACGGAAATTCTTGCAGCTGTCGTAGCAATGCAGGGCGTATCGTCTTAAAAAATTACGTTGATCCTGAACTAATGAATCTAAAAACGTCGTTTATATTCTCCCCTCCAGTGATTGCTAGGCTTATTGTTTTCCACTTTATTTATGGTACCATTGTTATCATGCAGGGACCATAAGGCTTATTGTTATCCACTTTGTTTGTGGTACTATTGTTATCATGCAGTGACCATTAGGCTTATGTTATCCACTTTGTTTGTGGTACCATAGTTATCATGCAGTGACCATTAGGCTTATTGTTATCCACTTTGTTTGTGGTACCATTGTTATCATACAGTGACCATTAGGCTTATTGTTGTCCACTTTGTTTGTGGTACCATTGATATCATGCAGTGACCATTAGGCTTATTGTTATCCACTTTGTTTGTGGTACCATTGTTATCATGCAGTGACCATTAGGCTTATTGTTACCTAGTTTAAGAAACCACACAGATGAGTCTTTTGCTCACTAACTTACTTCCCTTAAACAGTTTTGTAATTCATGTCATAATAAAATTATTAATTTTTTAATTGTCACTGACTCGAGGTTTGATTAACTCAGCATACAATCTGTGTGCCTCCCAAGACAATAGAGTGCCAGTACGAGACTTTTATCCATCATTGTATGAACTTATATCATCAAAGGCACTCCCATAATTAAGTTCACTTCTGTTCAAACGCTCCCTAAGTTTTCCCTCCAAGGAATTAAGTGAGAATTAATTAGACAGCATCGACGAGCGATCAGTTTCGCAGTTTGCTTTGAAGGAAGTATTTAAACGTTAGAAGGAATTTCTTCCGATTTGTTTGGAAGGTTTTGCGTAAGTTATTGTGATGAAAACACATCGTTAAATAGATACTTATTATACATATTTTACTGGTAGAAACATCCATCCACACGCAGTTTTATGTATTCAACACCAGAACCACAACGTATGCTCTTGGAATTGCTGATGAAAAATGTACAAGAATATGAATATATTTTGATAAAAAGTAGTAGAGCAGTAGTAATATAAGTTGGCTAATATATTTGGACACCATTATACAGTCATACAGCAACATTGTTGGCATGAATTGATGGATTGAATATTTTAGCTTTATATTTTAATGAATATGCCTACGTTTAGCTTTAATAGCGTCTTCTAATCACCCTTAAAATTTTCCAGGAACGTTTATCAATTTGTCTTTTTCCTGCTCCACCATACCTTTTTCATCCCTGCCTATGGTCTTCCTGCAGATCTGAATGTTTTATGACTAATTTATCCCTTCAAATGAGACTACAGTAAATATAATTGTCAGAAATGTTGAGATCTGGTCTTAATGGAGCCACAATGTTTATGAGCAGAAATTCATCTTTTCCCACATCCACTCAATGAATTCCTTCATCAATCGACATGGCGAGGACTCCAGAACCAGAATCTATTCGAATATATAGCATATTTTGCCACCCCACGGGGCGATTTTGCTCTGTGAAACCCGGACAATACTACTTTCATTGACAGATTATTAAGGAACACAAAGAAAATCGGAACTTTCATTCTGTTATGTCTGACAGTGTCAATTTCCGGCCTGCTCTCTGAGTGCCTAGTCCTGGACGTTTCACAAAGCAGGTATTGTACTTTGATATGCGTAATTAGGATAAGGTTACTTTTTGCTGGAACAGAACCGCTCAATAATTGTGTTAAATTACTCTACTGCAAAATTGCAAGAGTAAAACGTGAATTAGATCAGAAATGTTTAGCCTACTGTGCGCTTCGCTGCTCGATCGTCTTTAACTCGAAAATGTTGCTAGTGACATGTTTAACTTTATAGTTTTTAGTCACATGCTTGAACTTTATAATTGAACTAGTGTGTATACCCGTTAAAAATAATGGATTTTAATATTAAAATTCCACCATTTAGATTTGACTAATTTGCAATTATTATATAGACGAATGAATGGAAGATTTACAACGAACTGTTGTGTTCTAAATGAATACTTTTCATTAATATATGCAAAACTTCGATTCTGTATCTTATCTACCGATAACATGCCCCAGATAGTACTCGTTGAAATTTCTTGGTTTAAAAGTGATAGAAGTCAGGATCTATAAAATAAAATACATTTTTCAGTTTTACGCTTAGTATTATCAGAACCTGAATATTTTTCATGAATGTATACAGAACATCTATTTTCTATTTATCCACCGATAACATGGCCATGTAAGAGAAGAAAGCTAATAACGGAAAAAATGGCTTGGTTTATAATGATCCGGCGCCTTTGGTATCCACAATATAATGTTTATAATATATGCGTATCCGTTCTATTTTCAGTTCAATTCAGTCGGATACCAAATAAATAAATAAATAAATAAATATGTATATATGTATATATATATATATGTATATATATCTATATATATATATTTATATATATATATATATACAGGGTGTCCCAGAAGTAACTGACCCTTTTGATTTGCTAATAAACCGAAAACTATTAACGCTAGGATATTGAAACTTGTTTTATTCGAAATAAAAACCTTTTTATGGCACAATAGGATACTTGGTATCCTATTTACGAACCAGCTTGACATTTGATTTTTGCTTCATTGCAAACCCTTAATTTTCATCATGTCCCCATACGGCAAAGAACAAAGAATAAGAATTTTGCAAATCTACACACGGACAATGTCAACAACAGAAGTGCAACGTGATTACGGAAATTATTTCAGAACAACAACCAGTCCTTCGAAGAATACAATTAAATCGGTGTATCGACAATTTACAGACACTGGAAATGTTAATGATAAACAACGATCTGGAAGATTCGGAATAATTAACGCAACTGTGATAATCATTCGGCAATAACTGTTGGGTTAATTTAATTTTGTAAGGATATAACTTCAAGTATTTTTTAAGAATGCGGTGTAATGTCGATCGGGAAATGGATAATTGAGTTGAACGTTTTCTGGTGGAGGCTTTAGGATTATCTGTAACACTTGCAGAAACTCGCTCGATTACAACTTCAGTTCAAGTTGATTTTAATCTTCCAGATCGTTGTTTATCATTAACATTTCCAGTGTCCGTAAATTTTCGATACACCGATTTAATTGTGTTCTTCGAAGGACTGGTTGTTGTTCTGAAATAATTTCTGTAATCACGTTGCACTTCTGTTGTTGACATTGTCCGTGTGTAGATTTGCAAAATTCTTATTCTTTGTTCTTTGCTGTATGGAGACATGATGAAAATTCAGGGTTTACAATGAAGCAAAAATCAAATGTCAAGCTGGTTCGTAAATAGGATACCAAGTATCCTACTGTGCCATAAAAAGGTTTTTCTTTCGAATAAAACAACTTTCAATATCCTAGCGTTACTAGTTTTCGGTTTATTAGCAAATCAAAAGGGTCAGTTACTTCTGGGACACCCTGTATACTCGTATATACATACAGGGTTGCCCATAAGTAAGGTACCTTTTTAAAACTATCTAATACTAAGAATGACCGTCGTGTGTTTGTATATTTTATTTATATATTTATTTATTTATATGTTTCGTGTCACTTTAAAAAAAATGAGAGAGATCCAGAGCCTTATATACTCGAGTCCGTATCGTGGATACCGAGTTCGGCGGGGTATTGCCCTATGATTCGGGTACATTGTACCCGAATATGACACGAATTGCAGCAGTTGAAAACTAAGTGTCTTAGTTTTCACTAGGAATGTTGTCATTAAAGAAATACTCAATTTAAGCGTTAATCCTTTGTAAATATATATAAAACTAATTATATTGCATTACGTTCTTATATGTAATTATATTTAATATCTTTCCAACAGTATTTGTCATCATTTTTGATAGTACGGGTAATATCACAAAATCTCTGCCGTCATTTTTGACGGCTTTGTACACTAGTTATAGCTATAAAACTACAAATGGTAAAACGATATGGTCAATTCAGAATGAATGAGGAGATTTCAAAGTTTTCTACCAGCGCATCAAGTTTACCGACAATCACAACATATTGCCCAAAAAATTAATAAAATCCACCCCTCAAAATAAATCGCTACGCGAAGGAACAACGAGCAAAAATTGTGAAACTTTTCTTCCGGTGAAATTGTTTGGTTACTGCAGTTCAAATGAATTACAGGAATATTGATGGTATTGAAAGAAGTCCTTCGAAGAAGTGCATAAAAACTGGTATTGAAATTTTGAGAAACTGGGGCAACAGCAGACAGACAACGTTGTGGCAGGCCACGGACCATACGAACTGGTGCTTCAATTCAGCTTGTTGCAACGAGTGTTGCTGATCGGCCCAAAACGTCAACTAGGAGACGTTCAATTCAACTGAGAATGACACGTACCTCACTGCAACGTGTTTTAGGAAAAGATCTAAAGTATCGTCGTATAAAATTCAATTAAATCAAGAACTTCATCCTACGGACTACCAGAAGCGATTAGATTTTGCGAATAGATTTCTGTAGCTTGCAGAAAATGAAAACTTTGCAAAGAATTTAATAGCAGCTACCTAATACTTAGCAGTAACCTACTACGCATAGATAATTGAGGAACAAGAACATTTTCATATACAGTAATTTTTAAAGTATTAGGTGTACATAGCATGCTTTTGAACCCTAAGTGTCAGATTAACCAATGTTTTATTCTCGCCTTAAACTCGTTCAGTAATTCATGTTTCCACTGTGCGCTGTGACTTACTGAAACTATTCGCACTATTTAAAACAACACTCTGATGCTCTCAATGTTAAAAATGATCTACATACTAACCGTTCACTGCCAGCCCTTTTCTGTAAAGCTACTCAGATTTATAACTTGAAACCGCAATAATACTCGAAACTTTCAGGTCTAGCGATCATGTTCTTGATGGCCTACGTCAAAGAAAGGAAATTGACCTTGTTGTTGAATGGTCGGTTGGGACCGAGCAAAAATGCCTTCTGTCTTCAAATTGGGAAAAACAACAGGATGGATTTGCCAACTCGACTGCTAAGAAAATAAAGTCGATGTTAAAGTTTACTTTAGACGAAAGAAACCTGTGATCTCGCTACAGAGATTTTCTTTCTATTCAATAGATTTTCTAGATTTTCAGAATTATTATGGGAACGTGGCATGCGTATTATTTGTTCTACTGTCTTTCAAATTAAATACAGAGTGTATCTTTGACTATGTGCGAGTCACTCACTCAGGATTTTGAAAGCTTTTCTAACATGGAATGAAAATTGCAATACTGAATAATAATAAAAATTTTATTTTAATAAAAGGTTAACTCTTCGACGGCTTCCAGGAAGTTCAGACAGTCGTATTTATGTTTTTAATTAAGGTGTACTCACTCTGGTCGGAAACAGTTGATGAAGAGAAAAAAAGTTTAAAAATTTCTCCTATACAATATACTTTCAACATAGCAGATAATATTTCAAGAAGTACAAGGAGGAGAGATAAGGAATTAATTTCCTTAAAAATTCATTTACATTGACATCTACTATTTTAGGGTTCATTGAACTTATAGGATTCATTGAATGTATTGATCAGGACAGAGATGGTATACAATTTGCTGGAATCTTATTTCCATGTGGCTTTGACTACCACGAATTTCCATCCTTTAGCTGTTAGTTTCCTAAATCTAATTCATATCAGAAGCTGGAGTTTGTTTTTTACATGCCTTTGTTGTCTTAGGTTGCTAAATTTAGTTATAAACTTCATCATAACGTCTTCAGACACCTCCTTGTGACTCAAGCAGAAATCTTATAAAAAATTATGAATTATAATAAAAATTTACCTTTTTATCCAATGATAATTTACCTGCAATGAATTATTGTCAAGTGTGATAACTATCTATTATTCAAAAATATTTTCAATAATTTTTGTTAATGAGTAGTTAACCAATAATCATACTAAGACCAATTGCCACCTAAGTCATCAGTTTATTTTGCGTTAATCTCACCGTGAGCTGCGAGGCCTTGTTCCAGTGTGCTGGAAAGGCTCTCAAATCAAATAATATTTCAGTAATGTGATCTTTATTGCTCCAAAATTAAATAACATTCCAGTAATTTTCTCTGTGATACATCAAAATGAAATACCGTTTCAGTGATATGGTCATTAATACATCAAAATGAAACAGCACTTCAGTAATATGGTCTAAATTACATGAAAATGAATTGGAATTTCAGTAATAAGGTCTTTAATACAAAAAATGACTAGCATTTCAGTAATATGGTCTCTAATACATACATCAAACTGAAATGGCATTTCCGTAAGATGATTTTCAAACCATCAAAATGAAATAGTATTTCAGTAATATGGTCTTTAATACATCGAAATGCGTCCTCTCGAATATCGGGGGCCATTTTTATTTTTATTTTCTAAATAATATTGTAGAACGACGAGGAGTTTTATGGCATTCTTCATCGGCATTCCTGTTAAGAAACTAACTATTCCACCGCGTGCTTCCTTCAAAGCTGACGCTCGAGTCAAATCTTTGAAGCTGAATCGGAATCCTGAAATAACTTCAGAGGAATTTATGAACCCAGACAAGTATTGGAAGACAATTTATTACAAAGAAATATAAAGAATGAGCATAATAAAATGCGTAGATACATAGCTATGTCTCTGATGTGTTTCATTGAGAAACTTTCTCGATGTACATCGGCGATAAAATATAATTCTTTCATGATTCTATTCTTTTTATTTCCATCATAGAAGACTCAACACTTCAATTACGTTTCTACTTGATTGTAGCTACTTATGCTTGTGAATTTTGTTCTCATTCAATATAACCTGAATGGTATGAAATGATATTGAAGGCCTTAAATAGATACTTTCACTCAAACGTTATTCTAGTGTCTCTATAAACGGCACACTGAATACCTCTTATGTTCCTTGAAAGCCATTTGTGCTTTGAAAAATAATGTACCATGTGGTTGTGTTTTAATATTTCCCGTGATGATAATGAAGAAATTATTACTAATTGAGGATAATAATGTATAAATTATTACTAATACAGGATGATAATGTATAAATTATTACTAATGGAGGATAATAAGGTATAAATTATTACTAATGTAGGATAATAAGGTATAAATTATCACTTATGAGAGATGATAATGTAAGAATTATTACGTATGAAAAATGATAATGTAAGAACTATTACTTATGATGGAAACTAATACATTTACCCCCACCGAATGAGTAGAGCTTCAAAATACTTCTTTTAACGTGACCAAATCACTGAAGGAAATCTGGAACCCAATTGCAAAAATTGAAGCATGAGGCTGAAGAATCAAATCTTGGAAATGATAATTGGGAACTAGATACTACAGAATCGAAGGCAATTCAATTCGTTTCTTCAAAGTGCCTTCAAATGAGAGAAGAAAAACTTCACTGGCAGGTCGCAAAAAAAATCTGCGGGACCGCCTCATCCGTTTTCAACAACGCCAGAACCTAATGGCATCGGGAGCAGAATTCCGTGGGCAGAATAACGAAGGCCTGAGCGACGAAATTGAGAACGGGTCTTGACTTCAGAAAGAGCTGATGCCAAATTTCGAACATACGAACTTGGCGCAAAATGTTTCGCAATCCAAATTAGGGAACAAATCGTGCATGGCTTCCTAAAATATACTAGTAAATAAAGCTGTTTGTATGTTACTATGTAAATCATGCTTAGAGCGCGATTGTGCATACGAAATGAATTGCTTTGAGGGTTAAAATATATAATCCGACAAAAACCCTCCGAAAATCTCGAAAATCCCTCACAAGCATGACAATTTTTAAATGAACGTAAGTTCGCCTGAAAATTTAAAAAATGTATATGTTTCCTCGTTCCTACTACTTGTGGATTAAAATAATTATGAAAATGTTTTACACCATTAGTCATCCATTAGCAGCAGCAAATCAATCAATACACGGCGGCAAGAATTCGACTTTTTTGACAGTAAATACATTAAAAGAAGAGGATGCTGTCTGCCGATTGCATTCGCAGTAATGAGATTGTCGAGGCTTTTCCAGCTGTCTGCCGATTGCATTGCCGATGCTGTCTGCCGATTGCATTCGCAGTAATGAGATTGTCGAGGCTTTTCCAGCTGTCTGCCGATTGCATTGCCGATGCTGTCTGCCGATTGCATTGCCGATGCTGTCTGCCGATTGCATTCGCAGTAATGAGATTGCCGAGGCTTTTCCAGCTAATCAAGCAAATTGCTGAATCTAATCATGTCAGTCGACTAAGAAATTCTTCAACTGTGTCAGAAACGATCATCATAAGATCTCTAGTTGATAAATTAGTTGTTTGACTAGTTATTTTCAGAGGAATTGATCTATGATACAATGTCATTAACCACCAATATTTTACCCATACATCAAAAGTGCTACTCTCAGTTTCCAATGTCAGTACTCACAACAGTGATAAAAAATGTGCCTCTTTATTATTGTTGAAATTGCATAGTTAGAGTCCATAATTTCGTGCTGAGACAAATACAAGCGAAAATACCTATTTTGATACATATTTTGTTTGCTAGCACTAAAAAAAAGAAATTAAGGCAAATGTAAGATTCCAATTGAGTCAGAAGTATTTATTTAATCACGTTTTGCATGCCAATGCAGTGAAATTAAGAGGCATGTACAATTTTTAATACTCCTACAGTGTTGATTACATTTTTAAAACATTGCTTATGATAGTGTCACATAATCAAGGAACCAGTAACTTTCAAAGTTAGACACTGGCAAAATTTTCAAAGTTGTGTTAATTCTGATGATACAGAATTCAAGGAATGGAAGTATCATTGATTTCAGACATGAATTAAAATTTTTATGGGAACTTTGAGTTAGTGTAATATTTAAAGCTTTTGTAATTACGGTGACCGTTCAAACAAAAATTATTTTTGAAATACCTGATAATAAAACACGAGAATTGAAGCTTAGCTAGCTGTCAAATCCTCTCGGAAGAAGACCTACCTTGTTGTTCTTAATTTAAATTTTTTTATACAGGATGCAGCAACAAAACTCCCTTTTTTAAAGGAGTTTACTTAAAAAAAAGAAATTATGTTATTGCACCCTATATTATACATTGTTGAACAAAACGTGCACATTCCTAACTCATATATGGATTTAGACAGTAAAATAGAGACCAATGTTTTATGAAATTCGGTACCCCTTCATCGTGTTATGTGACGTGATGCCCTTTTAACCGAGGGCAGGTTCCTCTGTTTGAAGAACATTGAAAAATAATAACTTTGCAGCGAAGGATTTCAGGATTTCTTTCTCTATGATTTTACTTAATAGCAAAGCCAACTTGCTACTTTAAACGTGCAAGTGAATGCGCGACGTGCAGGGGCTTCTAAAGCTCACCTACATTGAAGAGTGATGTCGGCGGAAGCTGTGTGGACGAAACTCATTCGTTGTTCGCTGTAAACAGAGATGTAAAATTTCTCTTCTACTTTTAGGCTTTCTTCACTAAAGCTGATGACGAAACTGTCCCATTTTTCAAGACGACCACTTTATGCCCAAGACGACGACACCGCACGTTTGCTTACTTTTCTAGGAGGTGTGTGAGATTTAGCTTGTATATCAGACAAGTCTCTTAGTTGTGAGAGAGGAAGCGCCTTTTCTTTAAACTTACAGGCTTGCGCAGCTCGTATTCTAAACGAGATATGATGAAGCTTGAATAGAGAAGCCCCTCTACTTCTCTGCCACGACATGATCAAAAGGCTTGCTTTGGTGGCACAGAAGTTCGTTCAGATGGGTGAACTACTATTTTTATAACGCAGCTTTTACACCGTCAGTAACAGTTGGTAAAATATCTGCAGTAACTGCTGAAACTAAGCAGCAGTTTTATGTACACTGATAATTTTATGGCAGTGAATTGGTGGAGATCCTAATCAAAAGAAGATATGAATTATTTGTTGGGAAAACTTTGTGTTTTATTATTAGCTTTTTTAAATTTCCACCACAATTTACTACGCAAAACAACTAGCATTTAATTTTATTATATTACTTTGTCAAATGCTGTGTGCCAAAATTGACATATTTACCTTGAAACTGCTGTTATTAAGATTAATTCCAATTTTAAGCCATTATTAACTTAATTTGATTGACTGTTTAGAATTATACACACCTTCATTTCCTTCATTTTATAATGGATACTGTAAAATTTCGCACAAAGCTGGGCCTTACAGCATACATGGCACACGCTACATTTTCCCCGTTTAAAATGGGATTCAGTTATTGTTTCCTCACCTGGTGACGACTTGCATCAATAAACACTAATCCAGAGAGAATAATTCATCTTTGAAATACCAAAAAAATCAGTGCAAAAATAAGTAAGTATTCATAGAGTACAACTAGTCTTATGGGAAATGGGTGCAAAATTTAACTTCTAGCATGGGCGCCGACCAATGACAGCCTCTAACTACTTCCTTTACTGTAAAAAAGGAGCTGTAAAAAACGATAGAATTTTTATGACTTCCAGTAATGATATAAACAGAAGAAGGGAAAGCGTGAATAAAAATTACTTTATTTACTATCCACGTACAGAAACGCAATATCAGGTGTCAGGGTTTATGATCTTGTTGGTAGAATAAGTATAAAATGTAAATCTTTTTTTCAACTTTTTCTTCCCATTTAGCGCTTCAAAGGAAGGGTGGAAGGTTTAGTCATACTTCTATGGAAATTTGAATTAAGATAGACTATGCGCTGCTGCTTTTTACTCAAAGAACTAAAGACACAGAATGTGCATACAAAGAGAGCACGACTTGAATCATTAATTTTTTGCATATGAAAAGAAAAGCTCCTCGACGGCAGCTATGATATTTTTCCAGAGCACATCATCACACAATGCGTCTCCAGTGTCATACATTTTATACTGAATGTTTTATTTAATTAAATTTTCAGAGGTAAGTGAAAGAAAACTGCAGTAGTTAAAAACCTCACTTGAAGTTATTCATAACTAAACTTGAGTTAGAGTTTGAAAGGGTGTGTATATTGCCCTCAACCTAAATACTGGAACACGAAAAGAATCTTAATAAACAGTCCTCCAATCCTTTAGCAGTCCCATGTAGCGCTGATTCTCTATCCATCGTATTATGTCTCCATTGAACGAAGGCTACAAAGCAATGACTTTTTTGTTTGAAAGAAGGTTCAACTCTCCAGATAAATTTTTTTTATTGCTGACTCTTTCTTTAAAGATAATTTGAAGCAATGTATCTAAAGCTGATGAAGGCCAAGCACAAGTAGCATAAAATTTAATCCATTAACTTTTTGTTCTCATACTAAATTTTTGAGTGAGGCCGTACGGTCAGTTAAAATAATGATGAACCTGAAACCGCGAGAAACCGTGATCACGGCCTTTGCCAGACCTCATTTCTTTATGCTCTCTGTAAGAATTGCTACATCAAATCGTATGTGATTTACCTTCTTGGCTCTAAACTCAAGGTAGACCCGTCCAAAAAATTTAGCTACATGTTCGAAAATGTGATCTTTACTGTTGTGATGATCACTATTGTGGAGATCTCGGTTGTGAAAAATGGGAGTTTCACTGTTCCATTTAATAAGTCGTACTGATTGACTGACGATTCATACGAGCCACTATTCGACCAATGATTGATTTTAAGGGCTCAAGTCAAACGAACAACAATAGCAAAGCTTCTTAGTACACACGTTACATCAGTGATCACTTGCGAAGATTAAACTGAAATTCCGGTACCTCATGCTTTAAATCCCCAGAAAATTCCGACTGAGGCTATATTTACACCAGACGAAGTGGAAAAATGCTGAGCATTTTAAATCAATATAAGTTGACACGACCAGACAGTTTTTATACTCAAACAAAACGCAGATGTAATTAGCCATCCCCTAGTAAACATCACTCAATCGCTTGAAACTGGGATTGTTCTGGAAGATTGGAAGCAGGCAAATGACTCTCCTATTTTCAAAAAACAAACAAATAAACATCCAATAACTGTCGTCTAATCAGTCTAACATCTGTCATCAGTAAAACAACAGAAAGATTAGTCAAAGTCTGTATAATAATCACTTCCAAGACTAGACGATTTCCAAGACGGGGAAAAGCGTGCAGAAACGGAAACGAATTCGCCAAACCTTCTCAACTTCTTAGAGAAGTCAACCGCTTATATGACTGTACAAATGCCGTCGACCTTGTACAGCTCGACTTGCAAAAAAGCTTCGACCAAGTTCCCCATGAAAGGTTCTAGTCCAAAGGAGAAGCGCATGGAATACGAGACAACTACTCTCGATTGGTACGAAACTGGCGCACTGGTCGTACTCAACGACTGATGAGTCACGATCAAGTCAGTCAGTGTTTCGACGCATGTAACATCAGGAATTCCCCAAGGGGAGCATTTTAAGTCTGCTCCTCTTCATCATCTACATCAACGACCTTGACGTTGGAATCATCAGTAAAATCAACAAATTCCCCGACGACACGAAACTGTGTTACAAGGGGTTCACCACAAGAGACAAAGTAACTATTCACTCAGACCTGAACTGTCTTCTACAATGGACCAAAATCTGGTAAATAAGCTTCAACGGTAATAAACGTTCAGTAATGGATGTTGATGCAAATAACCTGCATTTTCGATGCACGATGACTGACATACCTATTGAAACAGTACAGCAAGAAAGAGAGTTAACTATTGTTATCAATAAAAATCTCAAACATGATAAACAAGTGGAAAAAAGAGTCAAAACGCGAGCCGGATCCTTGGTTTCATTGGAGGGAACTTCGAATACATGTCAATGAGCATAATATTACTGCTTATAAAGTGTTTGTTCGGCCATATCTGGAATATCCTGTGCAACTCTGGTCTCCTCAAATAAGAAGAGATTAATAAAAGGGAGAGAATTCTGCGTAAAGCAACGAAAATAATTTCTGAACTCCGCAATCTCAGCTACGAAAGATTCTCAAGCAGTATCTCCCTAGAACAAAAATGACTGCAAAGACAACTTATTAAAGTTTATAAGGATCTCAACGGCCTGAAAGATGTTACCGTGGGAGGGCTTTTCGAAACAAGCGGTAATGTGTGAGCCAGAAATAACAGCCAAAAACTAACACTGATAAACTTCAAGACATCCCAAGCACTTAACTTCTTTCCGCTTGAAATTGCCTCAATTTAGAAACAAATGCCCAAAAAACATCGTTTCTGCTAGCACTGTGAACGCATTCAAAAATCGTATTGGATTAGGGACCCACCCAATATTATAACGTACTGATTCTGTGTCCCCAACTACTGAGGCCAGTGTCTGATTGTGGTACATGTGCGTGGCTGAAATGTCTGTGCGTAAGTCAAGTGCGTGTACATGACTGAATCGACTTTTGTGATTGAGGTGTACATGTGTGTTTCAAGCATTTACTCTCGATGGCATGGGACTTGGGTAGTAACCCAAGAATAGACCAAAAGGCTAGTTTCTATTGTCTTATTCTATTCTTCTATACTATACAGTTAATTGAGGTGCCACACGATGTTGCTCACAGCTCTGCGACTACTATTTTATTTCTCTTCAGCTTACAGAGTTGCCCGTTATTTCAGCTCTGAAGTTGGTAGTAATGAATGTTTCACAAAATTCATCACTAAGGGCTAGGATGTTGCATTTATAAAAGACATCGTCGACAACCCCTGTTATGGGTTCAGCAATGCTATCGTGCAGATCATGAAGATGCACAACGTCCCTTCGATGCCCAAAATGATTTTAATAACGAGAAAGTCAGACAAAGCATTAAAGAGTTCTCTAAGTGGTCCACTATCTCACAAGTTTACCTGACTAACGAGTTTATGGGCGGTTGCGGCATCCTTCTCCAGATGTACGAGAACGGAGAGTTCATTGATGAGCTGTGGAAAATTGGTTATTCTTGACCTTATTGAAGCCGAACTCTCTAAAGAAAAATCCTCTGCGAAAAAAATAACTTTTTAAAAAATGCTTAGGAATATTGTATGTTACCTTATTGGTGCTATTTTTCCCCTTGTACCTACTTTTGTGATACGAAAATAAGCCGAATGACTATCTGTGGACAACTCGTCGCTAAAAATTTTTTATGCAGGTGTTATCAGCATGCCTCTGATTATTGCATAAGAATGTTTTCTTAAATTAATTCAAACGTTTATGAAAAACTCGCGTGTAAAAGTCTTTTTCGTTTACCGATGCAAGTTCTGAACAACTGTCGTGTGTAAGAATGATGTCTTCGTTTTAACCAAATAATTGAAGTTAAATATGTTTTTAAAACTAAATTTTAGCTTAAAATCATTTTCCTGTCATTCGCATGAATACAACTATTTGAAACAAGGAATGTGAAAATTATTTGTACCTCAAATATTATTCTTACAGACATACATGAAATTAACCTAAACGAACTTATTTTCAACCTTCTGTAAGTGACCTCTCTGATACTGGCCTATTGATAGGGAAATTAGTATTCCAGTTCGTGATTAAACTTGGAAATTATCCAGAAACTCTGCAGTCCCAGAGTTTCAGTATTTAATCTTCACTAATTTGTTGAATGAGCAGTCCTCTACGACGTGGAGAGCCGTTTGAAGGAGGACCCTACAGCTTCGTGAGTGGGATGAGTACTTCTTGTGGGACGAAACGCATTGATAATCTGGCACAAGACATCCTAACCTCGCTGGAGTTCACCTTTTCGAACCTTTAGTAGCGCTACCAACAGTCCTGTTCATGACAAGCAACGTTAACTTGCGTGACGTAAATACGACAGTAACGAAAAGAACCAAACGCGCTCAAAACGAGCAACATTTTAACTTACGTGAAGTGAGGATGACGGTAGAGAGAGACTGCCAGTCGACACAGGGTCTAGCACGACTGGTAAACTTCATGGGATGGTTAGGAACCCTGTATGTGATGGCTGCTCTAACAGGAATACCGACAACTTTTTACTCCCCTGAATATTGGTGGATCAGAGAATTGCAGGAGTACAGGATTAGAGAACTGAAGGATTGAATTTGAAGATTTGATAATTGCAGAATTGGGGAATTGCATATTGAGAGATAGGGAATTAGAAGATTTTTGGACATGAGGACTGAAGCATTAGAGGATTAGAGTCTTTGAGAGAAGATCGGAGGGTTGGAGGATTAAGGATTGAACTAGTTAATGTTAAGACTATTAGTGAATCAAAGGGTTGAATTAGTGAATTTATGGATTAGAGAATTGCAAACAAATATGCGTACCTCGTGTTCACACAAGCGTTCACTGATCATTCATTGACAACTAAAAAAATATTCAAAAGTTAAATACAAATTAATATCGTCAACTAAAACGTCTGCTTGAGGACCAAAATAATTAAGAGATAATCAACTCAATAACAAAAATCTGACATGTTGAACTTGCGTCTCAGTTAAATGGTTTGAAGCTGAAGATGCTCTAGAGCACGGACTCCCAACTTTGTCCTGCCACTACACGAGCTCCTCACGCCTGTCGCAGGTCTCAACGAACTGCCAACTTTTCGGAACACGATCTGAGCCCAAGTTATAATATAATAGCCATAATAGGGCTCAGTAAAATATCAAGTTTGCACTTGAATGATATTGCAATGAGACATATCTCTCAACCTCTTCCTGATATACTCATGCATCCCTTGAGGCTTCATGTAACCCAGTTAAGGAGCCCATGCGTATATTGACTTCAAATTAGGAGGTGCTCTTTAAGTTGAGAAGGTGGGAGAAGAATTAATGCCCTACACTTCACTGTGCTGCTGAATAAAGCTGGAATATTGATAGAGCCTAACTTAAGACGCCATGGAAGCTCTCCAGCCTCTTGACAAACTCTAATGAGAATAGGTCTTTCGAAAAATATTAGTCATTTCTTGCAACAAAGTTCAGTTGCAGTTTTTTCTGAAAGTTTTTGGTATCAGATAACTAACATTTTCAATACCATCTATCAGTGAAACTAAAAATGTTCGTCGACAAGAAATTGTAATAAGCTTTAACAGGTGAATCCGATCACGTGTAGACTGATTTTGCAGTAGTCTGTAGCATTTCTAAAAAGTTGCAGTTAAATTTTTGTTCAAATGTATTGGAGCTCCTATAACGTTGTCTTCATGTTAATTATTAGCAGAGATTTTGAGCTGAAATTTCTGCAAAAAAATTACCCCTACTCTGGCAAAGTCGAGCTGAACAGCAATCATTTGTGCCTTATACCTTCGAATCCCACGATAATTTAAGTGTATTTATTCGCTTATGATTTACTGTTTACTCTCCCATTAGTTAGCATTTACTTACCTATTACCTGTCCAATACGTATCTATTACATGTAAGTTACATAATCTTTACGAATCGGTAAAGATTATGTAACAATGTAATAGATACATTGACAATGTATCTATTACAATGTATCGGACAATGTTATCATTACGTGCCCATTACGTACCCATTATGTAGTCATGGCGTATTCATCACGTAGCCCATCACGTACCCCATTCTGAAATCATTACATTTACATTAATTACCTTTTAGTCAGTCATTACTTTTTTGTTTGCTCAATCATTAATCATTCACATCAATCACCCATTATTTATTCATTATCTAGCCATTACTTAAATATTTGAACAAAGAGAGTTGTCTGTTCAATCAGTGCATTCAGATCACGATCAGGTAATGACAGAAAATGTTTTCAATTATTGAAAAATATCTATTTCTACCTGCATTTTTCTTATCGTAATTGTTTCTTATTTACTAATCACAAAAATTCTTATCTTGGTGTATAATTTTGTTAATTAAATCTCCAAGCTAGTTAAAACCTAGGTGTCCGTATTTTTAACTCGCAGTTTGATAACACATACTTGTTTTTGTAGATGTGGTTCACAGAGTTCTACGAGGAGATCATAATGCAGTAAAACCATAACTGACCTGAGCCAGGGGCTCATAGTCAACATGTGATCTACATAGAAGTATATTAGCATTAATTTGTTCGTAAACCAGAAGACAATTTTGTCCGAGGTTTTCCTCTAAACAAACACGTTTACCACCATAAACCTGCCCCTGTTCCATGTAGCCACAGTTTTCTATTGTAATTTCTCCTCAATCAATAGGATTTCATTTGTAGTTTGGTGCGCATTGGCTTCGTAAAAATTCATAAAAACTCTGAAGCCATCAATTCATGTTGATTGAGTATTGAAAACTAAATTATGATGCATTCTAAATTCTTTCACTCGCACTTCTGTGAGGTGAATGCAATGATTACTCTAATTTGCACCAAGCGATGGATGTTTCTGAATTTCCAACACCTTGCCTGTCACTTTTCCAATGCAGTTTCCGCCTTTTTTATAAGGAGTTTCGGATTTATTTCACAGGCCTCACGATAAATACTTACGAGTAGAACCAACTGAATAATTGTGCGTTAATTCATACGCCTCACAATAATGAGTTAATAATAAACTAACAGCCATAATAGTTTTTATAAAGGGAGAGCAGTGTTATTTCACACTAGATGTCACACTAAAGGTGCTCAAGAAAAACTCAAACGGAATTTGGGAAGAACAATTTAATTTCAATCATTCCTCCTGCATGATGCACCAACAGCTCTAAGAAAATACTTTCATATACAAAATCAAAATAATTATTTTCAAATTTCAACTTAAAGTTACTAGGTAATTTTCCATTTCCAAACAACCATGACAAGCAAATGCCTCATCATAATAAAACTTCCACCGTAAGTGAAATTTGAATCAAAGTTTTTACACAATTTTTCATTGTCATACTACCTGCTTCTTCATGCATCAACTTCTCAAAGAAAAACTGAACTCTCCATCGCACGTGGAATTTAGATTGAAGATGCTACGTCATTTTTTGTTTCGAAAGTACTCTTTCTGAGAAGCCAGAAGCCTAATATTGATTTGGCCCACCCTCCAGAAATTCAGGTCCATAGTTAGCCACATTAACCCAACTGGGCGGAGTGCATGCACTAGGAACATCGCTGAAGCCACATTAATCTTCCTAGGAAATTAGCTAACTACACTCAGCGAAATTAGCAATACATTGGACCCTCTCTCAGCCATGGTGCTCTTCAGTTATGTGCTGTTATAACAGAACGCGGAATGCATGAACACTGTTCTAGTTTAATATGGATTCTAGCAATTCTGTATAAAAGTTGTGGGCATGCAATTAATTGCAGCCAGGTAGCAAGAATAGGGAAGCTTTTTTAATGAAATGCAAAGCCACGGAAAGAAAAACGTTCTATTTTACACGCATCAGTAGGCGCTATGCACGAAGTAAGATAATGAAAAGTTTTGAAACTTAAGTAAAGAATATTTACGAGTAGCACAACAAAATATGTCATTCGTTATCCATATTTACAAATCTCACATAAACAGTAATTCCGACTGTTTTCTTCTACAATGCGATAAAAATAATTACGCAAAGGAGTAAATGCTTTTAAATTTATATGAAATTATTTCGAATCTGTTCCCATGGAATATTTCTTATATAAGATGACAGAACTTGATGAACACTTCCCGCTTAAAAGGAACCTTTGTTATCCACTCGCCTACTTTTCCGTGCGTTTTCAAAACTGACTTTTTTCTCAACGTCACCATTTATGAGGGTAGAAAATCTTACGCAGATAACTTCCATTTTATCCAGCTTGGCGAGTTGTCAATTATCAATAAGAATGGACATAAAAATTGTTTCGTATTTAACTCTCTTCGTAAGTGAGATCTACTCAACAACATTTCTCGATTCATTGTCCTTAAAATTTATTATCCTTATCAATATTGGTCTTTATACCTGATTAATTACACAAAGACTTTGAAACAATGTTAATAATCCTCTTACTTCTAATTCTAAAAAGTAGGATATTTATGCAATGTGCACGAATTTTTCCAGCTCGTTATTTGCTAAGAAATTTGGTTTCAGTTTTGAAGTACGGTTTTCAATAAACAATTAATGATCTTAAATCTTAATGGTTAATTTAACCATTAATAATTAATTAAATAATGGTTAATATTAACCATTAAGATTTAAGATCATTAATTGTTTATTGAAAACCGTACTTCAAAACTGAAACCAAATTTCTTAGCAAATAACGAGCTGGAAAAATTATAACATGAATTATAATTCATGTTATAATAGGACATAGTTCATGAACTCAATTTATTGTCAGAATAAAAATAAACTCCTGTGACTCAGAATTTCAAATACATACATTGACGGTCAGTACAGTATTTTTACTGTGTTGTATTTAGACAGGGACGTTCTAAAAAATATGTTTCAACAAATTATTCCACACGAAACTTTCTTTCGTGGACGCTGCTGCATGTCGAAGCTTCCTACAAGTTCATGGATGCTGTGTGAGAACGTCACGTACAGTCAGACAGCACGTCACGTACAGTCTACTGTGTAAATGAGAGAGGAAACTGCCTAACTTTTTTTAGAATGAGTGTTTCACGGCTTGCTTTGCAGGCAGTGACAAACCCAATAAAAAAACACTTTGTAATAGTTAGAACTCAATATCAGAGCTTGTGACTATTCCTTCACAATCTTTGTGTAATGAATACAGAACAATAACGGGCACTTATTTTTGGTGAGTTAATAAAGCACTGAGGTAAAGAACGTATTGCGTCTCATACAATTGCTGTTCTTCAGAAGGAAAACAATTCTTCAGAAGAAATGAATGCATGAAAATTACATCACTGCACGTGTGTCAAAATTAGAAAAATCTTCGGCGAATGAATGAAGGTCATCTTCATTTGCAAGAAGCTCGATAGTGCAATTTGTTGAAACTATTCGCCCTCGTAACTCTTATGAAGCACTGCTTAGCTTCACAAACTACAAGCTTTGCAGTGGAGACCTGATGGAGTGTCTTCAGACAGCTATTGATCACATGATCTATTTAGTCTACTCTAGATTGTACGCTTGTGCCCTGAAGGATCATCGAGGGAGTGGTCAGTCAACTATTATTCTTGTTTTCGTTCTTTCATTATGGAGATTATTATATAGATCAACTTGCAATGGAATTTTGTGTCTCAAAATAGAAGCTCGAGTCTCTCCCTCTCGTTCTTTTTCTCTCTTTTCCTCTCTTTTTCTCCCTCTCGTTCCCACTCTCTATGGTCCAAGACATAAAGCAGTCAGAAACATTGCTTGTTCTTCAGGTTATATTAACGTTGCAAGTTCATTTATTGTAGATTAGAGCCCTATAATTTTTTACCAGACATTCGCCTAACAATTTCAAGCATCTACTGTTCGTTTTAGGATCTGAATTAAAAAAGTAAGAGCTGAATTTTAAAAAAGTTACAGAAGTTCATGATCTGCTATTACTCTAAGACTTGGATTTGCTTGCCGATGCATTTATATATTAAATGCCTCAAGGTCAAACAATTTTCAAAAATAGTGCTGGGAAACATTACCCCAAATGGATGCATACGAGGTAATGAAAAATTGTAATCCAGATTTTCAGAATTGTTCATGGACGTAAACCTCAAATCAAACAACAAAGGCCGCTAAATCAGTTCTTGACACACGGGCTTCATGTTCAAAACATCTTCTTCCTACACGACATTGTTTTATAAAGCCCAAACATTAGTAAATTGCAGTAGTCCGAGAGGCTTAATTTAAAAAACTATGAAACCTTTAAAAAAGTAGGAATAAAGTGGAATTTATCAAGTTTCTTCAAACTATACCCGTAAGATATAATTTTTTCTTTTCAGAATTCTTCCCTGTGTACATGAAGTAAACTCAATTTTGTTCATTCGACCAAAATATGCGAGTATGTTTCCCAACACGGTGTAAATGCCATCGAGTCGCAACCTCCTGAACTGTGTTTCAATTATCTTGCACAATGGACGCGTATCTGATCCAACTCAGGTGTGTCTCAACACCATCATCAATGCTGTCAGGTTTTCTTAAGGAACGTAAATCTTCGAGCGTTTTATTTTCCAGTTAAAACTTTTCAGATATTTTTTGCGTCGTCTGCTGACTAACTACACACAATATAAACTACACAGATTTTCTGTTTGGCTAGTCCTAAACTGAGCTCACATTTCCCCAGGAAACTTACTCTTAAAGTTGACTTCGTTACGACAAATAAGCTCCTTGTAACTTCCTTACAGTTTCCTCAGACCTTCTGGTCGACTCCTGAAGAGCCGTGACGAGTACCGTGACGCAGACGAAGCGTAGAACTGGATTGGCCGCCGTCTGGTTACTCATGTTTTACATTTCCATGTGTGGAGCAATGCACCATGGAGTCACTGCAGTTCTAACTAAACCTAATATCTACTGAAATTATTTTGAACATTGCCGGTTGTTACTTTACTACTTATTCTTTTGTTTTTTATTTTATTATTTATTATTTTCGAACACCGCTAGTAAAGTCAATTGTCGTACGGAATGTGTTCAATACTCGTTTGATGCGAAAAATTGTTTTAATACTGAATTAGAGGAAAACCATACTTCTGTTCAAATATCGCTTACATGTAACACTATGAGATAATGAGTTTGAGCAATGAAGGGCCCACGGACACAAACAAAAGAATACATCTCTTCTCCCCAGTGAAAGAGAAGTCGTTCGTTCTACTACACAGTCCATTTCAATTTAACATGATATCATTAATGATCTCTTCATGTTTGTGGTACTCCTTCTTCTTGCATACCGACATTTTTTAATATTTGTTTCTATAATAGTCACATTAATACTCTTCGTTGTTTGTGAGCCACAAGTGTACATGCTTAGCTTGCCCTACTTACCGTTGCAAAACACGTCCGGTAAGGACAGTTTTGCTGTCTTACTGAAGACATTAGGGCATAACAAAATACACGACCTGGCAACAAATTTCTTCCATGCACATTGCTTGAACCTACGACTTTATATGACGATTTTATTACAACACTTTGGGTCTTTAGAAATCCGAGCCTGCCTGAAGTGTGAGACATATGGGATCAATTATACTGTTTCAATATTCAGTAACACGAGTGTACGATACTTTTGTACCCACAACCGGAATTAGCCTAATGTCACTGTGAAAATAGATCAGTTTTTATTCCTCTTAGAGGATGAACATCCCCAAACATTATATATGAAAAACATGACAGTTTACATCCCATCAAATTGAAGCATTTTTCAAGACATAACAGTGCTGTCTAATCATCATAGTTGTGCATGAAAGAAGGAAGTTGCATGCATGGGCCTTGAGGAATTTCTTCTGAATGAGCTTCCCAGAAACAATTACCTCCTTGGGATATGAAGGAACTTTAAGATTGCTGACTTACGTAAGTGTACCCTGGTATGCAAAGTATGCATCTAAAAGATAGAAATAATAACTCTTTCACAAATGAAGTTTATTGTAATTCTGGCCTGTTGCAGCTCATACTACTTCTTCTGAATGTACTGCCAACAATTTAGAGTTGTTGATTGAAATGTCAGTTAAAGAGCAAAGGTTTATCATTCTAGCACCGTTAAATGCTGTCTTTATGTGAAAATGTGTCCATTTCGTTTTTGAAACTAAAAAGTTTAGCTCTCAAGCCGTCTTAGTGATAGAGTATCGTGCGATCTTCTCACATATCCTAACAGTAAAAACAGCCCCTATCTAATCTAATACTAAGATTGAACGTCGTGTGTATATATTTATCTATTTATTTATTTATATGTTGCGTGTCACGCTCTTAAGAATAAATCGGAAGAAATTAGCACTGGCGGTCTTGGTTTCAGTTCACTGGTAAATTAATCCACTCATTTTCGCTGTACAGGTGCACTATAATAAGTCACTTTCAAAAAAATTAGAGAGATCCAGAGCTTTATATACTCGAGTCCGTATCGTGGATGGGGAGTTCGGTGGGGTATTGCATATTACAATATACATACACAAGCTCGCAGTTGCTTTCAGTAAAGCTGAATTTCTGTACCTAGGATATGACACGAATGGCTATAACCACTTCTACTGCGGCTCAAAAATACTGTATTCTAAGTGTTTATTATACACTTGATTTGCCATCATTTTTGATGGCACGGGTACACTAGTTCTCCATAAAAATCTTGACAGTAAAAAAGTAAAAAGCTACGTGAATTTACTCATTCATTTCAAGTGTCCAAGTAAATGTCTTCATCAAAAAGGAGGAAATTGAAGCCCTTAGGTACTAATAATACTTATTGATTTTATCATGACATTTCTATTCGTGCAGTTTGAGACAAATATATATTAGAAAATCGTGTTAACAAATTTAGAGAGAAACGAGGACAATTTTTTAAGGTAAATAAAACAGGTATCGTACTTCATTCACACACTGTATCTAATATCATGCGTGAGTTACCTTGAAACAAGTTGTTCAATATCATACGTACAATATGGGACTTTACGTTAACTTAATTAGGGAGATACTTTTATTGAAAAACGTCCCTTGATATAATATTACTCTCTATCTTGCGTTGCGTACGAAAAGTAAGTCACGTAGAATGTATTGAACATCTACATATATAATAGACAATGTATCTCCATCTCGCTTTCTGTATCTGTGTGTCCGTCCCATTACTTCCCATGTATTACTGAAGAAAAATTATTGAACTGAAATCTGAACGGGTATGCATGTATTATAAGCATTGTATTGTGGATACCAAAAACGCCGGATTACTATAAAATACTAAATTTTTTCCGTTATTAGCTTTCTTCTCCTACACGGCCAAGCTGTCGGTAAATACGGAACATAATAGAAGTTCTATGAATATTCATGAAAATAATTTCAAATTAGTCAGATCTAAATCGTGGAATTTTCACGGGAACTGGCTAGTACTGTATATTCTAGCTCACTGTCCTTGCCGGGTGACTCGCTCCAACGCCGTAAAAAACCTTAAGTTAATTTTAATACACTCATGACTCTGTAAATTTCTTGCTGAAATATTGCCTTCTAGATCATTGCAATGAAAAACAAAAAAGTATTACTTCATTTCAAGTCATGTGTGTTGTTAGATAATTAGTTCTGTTCTGTTAGATAATTAGTTCTGTTTCTCTTAACGAAGTTAACAGAAATTTGCGCCGCGAATAATTAATTGGTTCACCATATTTGACTTTCACCTCAGAACAACGTTCGTTTAGTAGCTAAAACATTAATATTTATTGCCCGGAGCTTACTTCACTTAGTACAAAATAATTCTAGGTAAGTAAAATAGCAGGCGAACTGGAAAGCTGCTTCTACTTGATGAGCTTGCTTTTCTAATGAAATACTTGTATCCTGGCTGCACATCTCCAGAGAATGCCTAGCTGCGTAATTATCGTTACTCATGATGCAAATGCCATTATCGAAATATTATGTTCGTGTTTTCACTGAACGAATAATTACTAATGTAAAGTAGGATTAAGCATCTGAGTCCATCGACCATGCGTAAGAGCCAATGGCTGAAGTAATCGCACGTGGGAAAATTAATGCATCCATGTAGCAGTATTGGAGGATAAGTTGCCGATATTGCATCTCGTAAAATATTGTAATAGGTTTTCAGGAAATTAAATTGCGTCAATATGCTCTGAAATATTACAATATTTTCAATGAGATATTCATTGTGATGCGAATGAAGGCTGCTACTTTCAAAAAGCTACATATTTTTCAGGGGAAAATGTTCCTGGTACCATGTAAGGCTTTTGGCTCGTTTCTTCATGAACTTCTGTGATCCAGCGACTACTTCTATTTGCCTGATAATTATGCTCCTTGAAACTTTGAACAATTCAATGAAACTCTATAATAATTAAGCTTCTCCTTTGAGTTACTAATATATTCCTAAAGTCGACATGAACAAAAAACATGCCCTCTAGAATGTAAAACAGCTGCTGAACATGTATGGGTCCTGACTTGTTCCTTATAAGCTCTTACTTTTAGGTAATTTCTAAAGGTCTTTTTCGTACAGCATGACACTTTTATCAGAAGAAGACTTATCATCGTTACAACCAAGTAATCAAATTTAGGTCGAATTTATCAACCGTATTATTATCATTATTCCCACCACCACCATCATCACCATCCTCATCACTACCATCATCATCATCATCAACATCATCATCATCATCATCATATTTGTCACAGTGTTCATTTTTTCATCCCTATGAACGTGAAATCTTAGTCACCATTTAAAACATTAAAATATGCAAATAATTCTCAAATACATATTTCATAATGTATTGAATTATAAGTACACGAAATATGTAAAAAATACAATACCTTCAAGCGTATGAGTTTATTCAGCAGTGATATCAATAAGCTTTCTATTCTGGCAGAATCCACTAAAGTCAATATTCGAGTAAGTAAATACATTCATAAATTGCATTTACAAAAAAGAAAATTTTATTTTTATAAGAGAACATCCTCAACCAAAATCTCCATAGATTTTCTCTCATTTCTACATTTCAGTAAAGCATGTATCTAAGTATGTTTGTACGGTATTGTCAACGCATAAATTTTGGGACGATGCTTGGGTGCATGACATTCAAACTCTTCGCACCTGACAAACCACAATCCAGAGGTACGAGGCTGACTGTCCTCTATGCATAGTTATACGTACTAGAATGAAATAGTGCTAGAAGATATTTTCTACAAACCAGTAAAGAGAAATTCGTTAAGGATGAAAAACAACTGTGCCGAACTAGACCACTGTGGTGTACAAGTGAACATTTTTGCAAACAGCATCCAAAAATTAAGAAATCAGATCCTTTAACTTGGAACTGAGAGAATACTAGTAAATGAAACATATCTAGTGAGTCTCACACCTGAAATAGTAAAGGTTTTGGTATACTCTTTTGAATGGGAAGTGCTCCTTGCAAATTTTTGTAAACAGGGAAAACTTCGACTCTACACTTCTAAATTGAGATGCTCTATGCATACTCTTTTAAACAATAGTAAATAATAAATGCTCTGTCACTACTTGTTTACGTGGGCAATTTTTTTATGCAAATTCTTTTAGCAAAACTAATGATTCCCCAGAGAGTCGTTCCTCATTAAAATATTCTCATAGAACATTCGAGGAAGACTCAACAAACACAACCCTGAAACAATTTTCCCAGAAAGCAGATGCGAATCACAATTACAGTAACTCTTTTTCGATCCTGGAATTCTCAAAATCATATCAATTGCTAAAACCAACGAGCCAAATTAACAATAATATTGAATGACTCCATGAGTCTTCACATTTTTTTGCTATATAAAATGAGATCCTTGAACATTTCAACGACAGCGAAGCCGTTTTGCAATACACGAATAATTTCTGGTCATTATTAGAGCGGCAGCTCCCTCCGAAAACTGAATTGAACAAGTCAGCATTTTGTAAGGCATCCAATCTGCACCTCGCCGTACCATTCATTGCTGGGGTGCACGTTTCCATCTGTCAGTGGCATCATGAATAAAGCACCATTTATTCAGTATTTATCAATAATATATTTAATCAGTTCGAAGTTCATTATTGCAACATCCGAGATAGCATTCTAGATTTTCTGTGCATGTGACATGTTTAAATGCATTTGAGTTTTTTAAGAGCAGCGATTTTACTTGTTGAGCTGATGTAAACAACTTGAGAAAACTGACATTCAAGTTTTCAACTTTCGGCGCTCGAAATTAATATTCCCTGTACAACCAGCATATATGATCAACAAAATTAACAAGAATGATTTCACGCTCCTGAAATTTTGATCTGTTTTTCTGCTAGAAAACGTTCGATTTACACGCAGTAACACAAAACACGTCTATTTTCGCTCGACATAGAATCGACAAAATCAGGATTTAGGACAGCGCTGATTGTCCATTAAGAAATTATTTCCACAGCATAAAATTTTAATTACAGTACATCAGAAAGCCTTGTGTGAATTCCATTAAATAATCATGTTCAGGGACTGTCGAAGATGATTATTTTTTGAAGAAGGAAGCTCGCTGCATGTGTATTTACTTCCCCTAGGATGTTCACGGTGTAAGATCCAAGAGCCAGCTTTACTGTAAGCTGCAGGCCATTAGATCAATACTTCCGGTATCTCCTAATGAACTCTGATTAGAATAGAATATGGCAACAGAAACGAGCCGTTTGGCTCATTCTTGGGTTGCTAGCCAAGTCCCAAGCCTAGCCGGGCTTATTCATAATACTTGAATACTTGCTAACATTATGGCATTGATGAACTATATCAATGCGTGTGTACTCATGGTTGCTAAGTAAGCGATATGAAGGTGACTTTTCGTGGCGGAAGAAAAACTATTTTTCTTGCTATCAACATTTCATTTTCTACGAACCAACATTGAATGTATGTTTCCGCTTGGCTTAAATACATTTCAAATTTTCAGCACGGTTAAATAAAGCGGAATTAAACGTAGGAAGTGGATGTTCAAAGTTAATGAACACGTTAACTCACATTATTCAATCAAAAGAGTCCGTAGAAAACTATTGTTATATACAATAATAACGATCGAGTTTACTTAATTTTTAATGTAGTAAAGTCTATGCTGAAAAGCATTATGTTATGCACATAAACAGTTACTGTTGTGACTGAAAATTATGAGAATTTCCTGGTAACACATAAAGATCACAATAATTTTGAGCTTCAAAAACCTTCACTAGCATAAGACTGTTGCTTCCATTCGTCATTCATGTAACTCAAATTTTCATCAAAGCATCCATAAGCAGCGAAATTATAACACTAAAATCAGAGTTTATTGTTAGCTTTCGATGTTCGCATTAGAAACATCTGTAATTCCAGGGTTGCAAACAGCGTCTGATTTCCTATTTACCATAGGTAGAAAAAGCATTAAAAACACATCGTCTATTCATCAATACTATGAGACACCAGTTCCCATAATTCTCAAGAATGTATGTATTTTACTAGTGGTATCCCTAATTTATCTCCAGCGCTAGGAAGTCACCTACCAGTAATTGTATTTTAAGTTTGTTTAATGTGTGAGAGGAAGCTCATAGCGTCAGTAGTTTCATCAAATCAGCATCAATTTCTTTGGATTCTTCATGTTGCAATATGATACTTCTCAGTATATATTAAATTTATACATAAGGATATAATACTTAATACATAAGGATATAATACTTAGGTTACTACATAACCTAATACATAAGGATATAATACTTAGGTTACTTGTGTCCCCTTGAAGTAGGTATAACGGGAGGTTCCTAGTGTCCTCTTGAAGTAGGTACATAACGAGAGGTTCCTAGTGTCCTCTCAAGGTAGGTATAACGGGAGGTTCCTAGTGTCCTCTTGAGGTAGGTATAACGGGAGGTTCCTGGTATCCTCTTAAAATAAGTAAATGGGAGGCTCCTAAAGTCCTGTTGAAATAGGAATAACAGACAATATTTTCGCGAGAAAGGGTCGTACGTAAAACAGTGTTTGTTGTAACGGTATTCATGATACTAGCATACGAGGTGAACTCCGTGCTCGTGTATTGAAGGCAAATTTTGATGTCAATTCTACGCAATGATGTACATGGAAAAAGATTTTCTTCTATAGAATGTGTATTATCCAAGTACTTTACGAATATTTGCCAAAGTTTAATAAGTTGAATAGTTTCAATCTATCAATTTGTGCTTATCGTCCTTCCATCTCTTAATTTTCTGGTTCAGCTAAGTACATCAATCGGTTCATATGTTTTGTCAACATTTTATCAAGAAATTTTCAAGTCATCTTTTACAATAGTGAATTTATCATATATTCAACTAACTATTACAAGCTATAACTGAGAAATTCATACAAACAGTTATTATCTTAACACCTTCTCTTGGACCGGTAAGAAACAAATATGTTGCCTTTCTACGAATTGCATAACTTTGTAATGCGTTCGAAGTAAAAAATTCGCAGTTAATAAAAATCGAGACCATGACTAGGGGCACATTCATCTCGGGGTGTCCCCGGTCATTAAAGAACAAAAAATAAAACAAATTGTCGTTTCAAGTTACCTCTCACTGCCTCCCTGCGATGCTTCAGTAACCACGCCGTTGCTTCTTTCCCAGAGCTGTAAATCTTTACCCGAGAAGAGACCCCGAAACCGAGCTACTTCTTTAAAGCGACCAACGGTTCCATAAAAAGCTCTTGTCAATGGCAAAAGATTGATTAACTTTCCTTCGGAAGCTCCATTGTGTTGTGAAATCCAAGGTTCCCATTTTTTGAGGAAGTGAGATGGATGCAGTTTGCTTCGTTTGTATTGCGTTCGGAGATAAATCTTTTCGGTAGAGTGTCCTTTATTTTGATGGATAGGATCCAATTTTGTTTCTGTTCCACGTACAAGTGAGGAAACTTATTGGATGTGAGCACGAATGGAGATCATGTGACTTGTAGTTCTTACTACTTCTATTGAAACATTGAAGAACAAATACGCGTAAAATATGTACCGGGATGATTCATATATGTTGTTAAACATCCTTGATTTCAATAATAAACATAAAGCCTTGTGAGGTGAATATATTGAAGTTTAGTTTTCTTTCTCAAGTAAAATTTGATGTATGTTTGTACTCTTCCCACTAAAATTACCAATACGTAAAAACTGTTCACCAGGTTTACTATCAGTGTTTACAACCTGGTAACGTGTCTTTTCTTGATTTTTCATCTAACAATTACAGCAAGTTGCATGACAAGCAATTAAAATAGTATCGATGTTATATACAGTGTTACTATGTATCGAAATATCAACCGGTGCAGGGAATTTAAGATCGTGCAAGAACTGGGCGTCATGCATCTGAGCTCAGTCAGGACTTCCAGGCTCGAGAAAGTTATCAGTTTCAGAATTTCAAGAAATCGACGTCGCTTCGTGAGAAAGATATTTACCTGCAGACCTGAATGTTGCAAGAGAGTCTTTAAGCAAAGTCGTGAAAAGTAACTTTAGACTTGCTTCTTTAAAACATAGGAAAGCTCAGCAGCTAACAATTGCTTCAAATTAGAAGAGACTTGCCAGAAGTCAGGCACTAATTGAGTGACTTTGTAACTCAGGGCTTGGAAAACTTTCTCCGCCAAACAGCCAAAATGGTTTTCGCGGCAAATCGTCTGCTATGTCCTGCAGATGCTAGAAACGTCTACTTGGCACAAAAACCTTCATATATGATGGTCTGGGCAGGAGAGACGTCAAGGGACAAAACTCTTCTTACGTTTTGTTTCTAAAGGAGTAAAGATCAAGGTTACAAGCTATGAAGAACTTATACATGAGCCTGTGGTGAAGCACTTGAGCCATGACTTGTTCAACAGTGGCCCATTTCTCTTCCAGCCAACCCTCAGTGCCAACAAAACTCTTCGTGACAACGTTCCAGACTTCTTGTCGAAGGAAGAAATGCCTTCACGCTCTGACCTTAACCTGATGGACTTCAACATCTGATCCATTATGGAGGCCAATGCTGGTGCAGTCTCACCGTTCAGAATTGGTTTTGAAGAAGCCTCTGGAGCATGAGTGAGACAAAATATCAGAAGCATAGCGTACTGCTGTTGCAGCTGTGTTTGGTAACTTAAGACTGCAATACATGAACGAGAAAAATTTTCGAATAAAATATTGCCGTAGCATTGCTAAAAATGTTGTGAACATGCATACATAATTTGAAAATATTCCTGGAAATTTGACAAAATTATTTTATTAAAACTTTGTGACAGAGTTTTTGGGTCATCAAATTCTATTCACGTTCTTTATATGTACTGGTTGAATTTTATACCTCCACTGTAATTACGATAAATACAGAGTGATCGGAAATTTTGATAGGTGTCATATCTTGATTTTTGTAGAAATAAAAAGAGACTACAACTATAACTAGTTTATTTTGTTCAGAACATAATTTCGAAAAATGATGGTAATTGACCTTTCCTTCTTTGTTCTAAAGTATGTGCTCGAGATGACCACCATTCAGCTCAGTGCATTTCTTGAGGCGCAGCACAAAGTTGGTAAAGGCATCCATAGAACTATAAACAGACCAAGGAATGGCTCTTACTTCCTCCCTGATGACTTCCTTCAGTTCAGTGATGGTTCTGGGTCTCCCTGCATAAACCCTTCAGGTAGCCCTAAAGGGTTAAAACTGTGGAGCTAAGGCCTGGGCTGTGAGATGCTCACTCAAAATCAGTCGTGAGACTGATCACACGGCCTCTAAATTTCGCTTTCCACCAGTAACAATAACAATAACAATCTTTATTTCTAATAGAGTACACAGTACATAGACATTTATTACATTGGTTTTTTCAAATTCTTAAGGTTAACATTCTTAAAGTAGGGGTGATGATGAAGCTCCATGATCCCGGGAGGTTTGATGGGCGTGTCCATGGACCATGACTGCTTACCCAGTAAGCCTTACCGATTTGTGCGAGCTCACGGCACGAAGAAGCAACGAGAAACATCTCGTGTTCATGGCCGGGTTCGAACCCGCAGTCTTTCCGCAAGAAGCAGAGACCTGATACACAACACAAGCCGTAGACCACTCGACTACGGTGGCTACCAGCCTTGGGTAAGCTTGGAGGTGTGAGAGATAGCTCCATTTTTATATCGTTTACTTGTGCTCTCCTGTACTTTTCATCCGATATGCCATGAGACTGAGTTCGCTTGCGTACAGAGCATTTCGAACTGTGTTGAACTGACTCTCGTATCCTGAGTGCCTTGGACCATTTTCACTGGCTGCATTGAGGTTCTCGATCCATGGTCGTATACTTTTCAAAGTGGTACACCCAGTTTTGATTTCTGCTTTTGGAGGAAGCATTCTCACATTCGAATTGATACACGAAAGTTTCATGGGCTTTATTGATCGAGCCGTCATGAAGTAATATTTTATGCAGAATCTTCTTTTCTCGGGATTCCATTGAGGCCTTGTTGCGTGTACCGGCGTTGCTTCTGCCATGTCCTGAAAAGTAAATGTGATCAGTGAATGAATGTAAGAAATACCACGAAAAAATATTCACGGGCCATATTTTTGGGTCACCCATATACGTAATGTTCAGTTCAACGGAATACTTCATTCAAATATTTTTGTGACACAGTTGACGTTGTAATTCATGATTTGCTATGCATTGCGATGTTTCAATACGTGAAAAAGATATGAGCTGTGTCATGAACTTCGAAATAAGTTTGAGTGACATATATAAGACTGTAAAACTCTAAATTGAATGCATGATTGCCCTTAATTTTCTCAGTTTTTTAAATTTTCTTTTGATTGCACCTACCACCAAATAGTGGAAAAAATTTTGCATGGGGTTTTGAAATTGTGTCCGTCCCAACAGTAGTTGCAAAGAGCTCAACTCGACAACTGGTGTGTAGCTTCAAGTGCATCATCGGGTCAGTACGAGTTTAGTCGAAACTTGTCTTGCTTTATACTTGGTCAGGCACACAAACTTAACTCTTTATTGCTTAGGAAGAGGGTAGCGAGAGAACTGAAAAGCCTCAGATATTCTACGAGCTTGCATTCCAAACATTGTATGCATATACAAGCGACAATTCCCCAAAAAAATCTAAGATACTTCGATTTATTGTTTTTAATATTATTATTATTATTATAACTACTATTTTACAGTTATGGATTACAGAAAGTTTACAATATAAATGTCAGTGATAATAATTTATCTGATACGAATACGATTTTCCTCGGTACAGAACACATGCGTACGAAAATGTAAAAAAATTACAATAAATTTTGAATTAAATACAGAAAAGAATATTTGCTAACACGAGTTTCTATAATTCCCTAGCAGATTCAGGGTTCACTATAGTTTTGGATACAAATTTTACCACTAATAGCTTTTATCTCTTTTCTTCAAATCTTCTGAAGGTCCATAATGCATTGATTCTACTATAGGTCTACCCTAATTCAACGGAGCGAATGCCGCTTTAATTTGATGCCAATTTTAGAAGTCCGAGGTCGATTGATGGACGGTGATGAAAGGAGCTCATCCTTTTTCACACAAAAAAATCGCGAGAAGAGACTCATCAGATGCGAAAAAAAGTTTCAATTTCCTGTGGGCACTCCTAATTGCCTCGACAAAACATGTGAAGGGCTTTCAATTAAAATCCAAAGCACCGTGCACAGACCTTCAAGTAAAACGGAGGTCTCGCACTCGTTTGCTGTCTTTGATGAAACTTCTAATTAAAAATCACGGATTGAAGCCTTGAGATGGTACCAATTTCTCAAGTAAATTCCGATTTAAGCTCCTAACAACAGTCCAGATCATCGCCTGTTCAACAGCCCAAAAAAGTCATTGAGCGCAGTTGGAATGTATGTACTTTGTTGCTATTATTGTTAGGCTGTAGTTTATCATAACTATCATATATATATATATATATATATATATATATATATATATATATATATATATATATATATATATATATATATATATATATTATATATATATAATATATATATATATACATATATATGTGTGTGTGTGTGTGTATGTCCTGTGTTGGTGTTTGTGATGAGGGGAAAAATTAATAATTGGGGTTTTAATGCAGAATTAGGAGTTTTGAGCTCCATCGTCATGAGCTCTTCAACTTCTACCTAAGGGAAAATCGTGATGGACTCAAATTATATATAAAATGAAGATTCCCTTTCGGCCAAACGACCGTCAGTCTCATAATAAGATCTTACATGAAATGTTGCAATATTCCAGGATATATTTCATGATCAGTGTTTAAATTAGGCCCATGCAGCCCTATTCCTGACGGTCACTGGGGGGATTCTAAATGCAGCAAGGAAGAAATTATTTCTGAATTAACGTTGTAATCAAAATCGTTTTGACACATCTGCAAGTTCCATTGTAAGTTTTGTCATGTACGTAAGCGTTCATGTTCCAATTTTGCAGTTTTTGTTGAAACGATGAATGTAAGGCCATAAAAATTGTATATATTGGTGAAATAAAAAATGCGAATCATAAAGCCTGGACAGTAAGGTTTCGTCTTGCAAATTTGGATATACTGGGGTTAGACAAAAACATGGACACACCTAAAAAAAATGTTTCCTTGCCTAATATCATGTAGGAAAACCGTTGGGCTTCAAAACAGCTTGTAGTCTTTTCGGAATGGATAAATAGAGTTCATACATGCTTGAAAAGAGAAACTAGTACCATTCTTCCTGCAAAACGGTGGCAAGTTCAGATAACGACGATGGCGGTGGATGGCTACCACGCACTTCCTTCTCCGATGTAGACCCCAAAATTTCAATGATGTTGAGGTCTGGTAACTGTGATGGCCAAAGAAGATATGAAAAACCATGTTTGTGCTTAGAAAACCAGTCCTGGGTGATATGAGCTGTGTGAACAGAGACTGTCGTTTTGGAAGACACCATCACCATTGGGGAACAAAGTTTGCACTATGGGATGGACTTGATCAGCCAAAATATTCACATAATTGTTGGCAGTAATGTTCCTTGCCGAGTTATCATGGGGCTCACAGAAAACCACGAAATGGTTCCCTAAAGCATCACAGAACTCCAACCATGTTTCACTCTTAACAAAAAGCAGTCGGCATTATAGGCTTGGGATGGTGTTCACCAGACGTAAACTCGGCTAGAAGTGGGAAACAGTGTGGAAGAAGATTCATCGGGCCATATTACTGTAATCTGTATATAGTCCAGGCTCTATAACTTGAAAACCACTTTCTCCTGTTTGTTACGAGCATTATCATCACTGATGATGTTTTTCTGCATTTCAAATATGTGGAATAAATCTTCGATACAGTACCTCTTCCAACATTAAACACCTTGGCTACCTTGCTAACAATAGCACCCACCATATGCGCTCTGACAGTTTGCCCACGTTCGAATTCTGTTGGCCCTGGCATGATGTAATTGCAACTTCACAGAATAGTGCTCCAATAACGACTGACACTGACCTACACAGCGTATTCACGGTGTAGTATAGGTGGCGTCAATAGGCGAAAACACCTGCGCCATCTACACATTTCACTAGAAAATAAAATTGTTTTTAAGGATGTATTTCACGGGGTGTTCCCATATTTTTGTCCAACCCCTGTATATTCGACAGGAGGCAAATACAGGCAAGATTTACGAAAATTTACTTATATTGTCTATATAATGTTGATTCATTTATCTTCATCACTCCGACCAAACTTTTGAGGTATCATGGAATGCTTGAAAGTAGAGAACTTGAGCGTTGAGAACTTAGTGTTTGTGAGAAGTCAGTGTGAACGAGATGTTCCTTCGGCTGTGTGGTCGTGGTTGATGGCCCGCTTGTGGAAACAAGCATCAATCCTGCGGACGAAAGCGCCTCAATGGTTCAGATAGTGGTCACGCACGGATGTAGTGTCTGTATAAACAGATCTCCAGAGATTGTTCCGTGATAAGCTTATATGGGTGCAGTTATCCTGCTTTCCCGTATGCATGCTGCTGCAGCACCTGATGAAGCCTCATGGTTCCGCTCGGAGCCAACAAGGAGGTTGGTTCCAGTGACTGGACCATATTGTATGTAGTGTGAGCTTGTCATGTATTACAAACGCATTCTTCTTTCCCAATTGATTTTCCTGCATACGGTATTTTTCTTCCTTAAAATAGAAATATATAAGAATTGAAATGAAAATATGAATGAAGCTGGCAAGCATAAAGTCAAGCCAGCACAAGAGTACAGTAACCTGTAATAATGAATTGACATCCCTATTTTGTTGTCAAATCTGTTGGATTACTGATACAAAGTATTTTATCGTTATACAACACACATACATATACTGCTATACAGTATGCATATGTATACTCAATTGTTTGGATTTGAGCTCGAGCTCGAAGCAGTAATGCTTAAGGACAAAATAAGCGAACTGCATTCCGTGTTCTAAATCCGGTTTTAAACAGCAGAATAGTTGTATCGACTTCGGTCAGGACGATTTAAAGCCAAATTACAGGTAATCGCAACATGCCACGGGCTTGTTCATCACATCTTGTATGAATGAAATTAAAACACTTGCATAAGCAAGACAGAAGTAGGTTTAATTTTCCAGGAGGCATTTTTTGGGCTCAGATTTTAAAGAAAATATTGCATTTTTTGGTTCTCTTCGTTCTGACAGTCGCAAAAAGAACGATCATCTCTGGGATAGCGGAGATGTGTAGATAATATTATCAAGATGAAATTTCAAACAGCTTCGCCTTATGTTTCATTGTGTATTTTTTTCATGACAAACTCCATTCCACCTATTCCAACTTACATATAACAAAAAATATAAAATTTCACCCAACAATGAAGGAAATAATGTCTAATTACAGTCACTGTGGAGCAATTCAACTTATCCTGTTTCGTCCATATTATAAAGAAAATTTGGGACGTCCAAGGCAATTGTTCCTATTACAGAATTATTTTGACTCATTAAACGTCAACAAATACTCAACAGAAGAGTACACAACTCCGTCGATACGTTGTGTTGTAGAGGATGGTAGTAAACAAAAAATAACGAAGCAATATAGAATTTAACTTTCTGAATGAATAAGTTATCCGTAAATTTTTCATGATCAGTTACCTTGATGGTAAACAGAGTAAGTGTCTATGCTTGATTCTGACTTGACACTCAAGTATTATTTGGATACGCATCTCAGTCAAGTTCATCATTTAACGAACACGTAATGAAGGCATAAATAAAAACCAAACTTTTCAACGGTTCCAACAACAGACCCTATGGTTTTCGAGACTCGAGATATAGAGGAGTTGTTCTATATTTGATTTCTCTTGAAAATATTTCTATTTCAATATATAAGTCGTACTGGACACAAAACCTCTGCTGAATAAAGTGGCTTGTCTTGCTGTTTGGTAATGGTTGTGTCTTTTATGATACCCCCATTGTTATCGTTTGAAAGGAGGTATTTTTAATTCATTTGGTTTTCAGAGTAACTTGAAAGTTGGACAACTATAGCTCAATTTTGGAGAAATTTTAAAGTGACGAAAGTAAATAGCAGGGACCTTTTTGTCAAAAGTCATTCTGCTCGTCTTAAGAGAACCTCTACTTTTGCACAACTTAAAATGAGCAGGGTGTATAATGAAGTGTATGAGCACAAAAACAAACGTTGCTCCTATACAGAATTCTTTAATTTCCCTTCCATTATTTCCTCATTCGCTTGGCTTGGCACGTCCTCAAGTAGGCAGTGTAGAGGAGGTCGCGCAATACTGGGGGGCGAGAACTAAACTATCAAAACACAAGTTTTTTCGTATATTAAATGGGAAGTTTTCTATTTTCAAATCCATGAGCTCAGGAGAAACTTTCTTATTTGCTAAAATTTATAGAAAGTTGTGAATTTGACTCTTTTGATAATATTTATTGAAAGTTGTTTCTGATACAAATAAAGAACTTGTAGTAATTTAAACTTTCAATCTTAAAAGGTGATTATGTGTCATGGCATACTATAAACTACATTATGACTGAATTTACAAAAATTTTTATGCTCTCTACCTGATTTTACAGTAATTTAATAACGAATGTTATTAGGTAACATCTGGTGCCTGCTCCAGTTTACGGCTTTGAAATATAATTGATACGGTTGCCATATGTTGCCATAGTGCAGTCCTTGCTCACGTATAATCATTCTTGCTCGTGTACGATCTTCTTTACTCTTGTACTATCTTTTTTGCTCCTACACTATCTTTCTTGCTCTAGTACAATTATAGTTGCTCTTTGACAACCCTTGATGCTCTATAATAATCTTTATTACTCTAGTATGTTTTTTCGCCCTACATGATCCTCGTTGGTTTTGCTTTCTTGTTGGTCGACGATCCATGTCTTAGAAGAGTATCCAGGAAAACGCTCACACAATCCGCGTCCTAAAGAGCTATTACTGGAATCTTCCACTCACCGCTGGAGAAAGGGCCAAAATTTGTAAAATGATGTTTTAATGAATTGCTGCTCATTTAACATTCGATGAAAAGCTTTGTTAACTTGAGGTGAATTTCTCAGAGGCATTTGCTATGTATGTATATAAAAAACTACCGGTAATTAAAGGATTTCAAAGTAAATGTGACATGTCATTTTAAATCTCCAAAGTAAAGCTGCATAATGAAAGTTTTTAAATTATTTCCTAAATAATTACTATTTCCATGTAGCATCGCTTTATCGTGGACTACAATGAATGAACATATACAGTAACATCTCAATATTCGGAGAACATTATTATTGCAATTTTTGTAGACCTAGGAAACGCATATTAAAATTCCTGAACTGGAGTTAGATTGCTCACATTGCTCACTTTTCTATCTATCGCGCAGCATATTAAACTGGTTCTAATTACACGCATCATAGTGAACTAGAATTCAACTAGATAATCTTCAGCATAGTTCTCCTGAAGCATAACGAATATGAGTTTTTCCACGAAAACTATACCAGTAAACCATGACAGTACTTCAATTAACATCAGTGAAATGACACCACTGCTTAAAAATACTATTGTAGCTGCCGTTTTCAAGTTCCTGTACCGTCACCAGAGGCTAAAAAATTGTACAAGCATAACATCCAGATTTTCATACTTCAGTTTCAGAGGTATGCGTAAATCAGAATGCAGAATTCAATTTTCTAGCTTGATGTCATATGTTACCTGATTTTTCTCAAATTTTTTAGAAACCTAGCGTAAATCAATAAAACAACATGTGTCTCACCATAAAATTTCAATGTTAAAACATGCGAATTACACACATCTACTAGCGGAAGCTAACATTAAAATATTTGAATAATAAATACGATTCTTTCAACGTTCTATAAACACGTACTGTAAATACTTGAATATACTTATGCGTTGATGCACACAAAGTTTGTTTCAAATCTTTGAGTGCTCGTCGTCTCGCTTTACATGCTCAATCTTTGACATCCACTCACCATTTGCAACAACAGTCGGTTATCTGATCACAATCCTGAAACCTTCGTGTCAGTGATACCAATGCTTTAGAATAACAAGTAGGACTTTCGCTCCAGTAAACTCTATTTTAGATCAAGCAATGTTTCCGTTTTTATAACTGGTGTCACGTTTCAACTTTCTATTCCCATTTTATATTCTCTTTTCTTGGAGTGAAAGGTTAGACTACATTAAATGCAATGAAGTTTTCAGGTAATCATAATAATACAATTAAATTCATCATAATAATACAGTTAAATTCGATTGTTATCACATTATGGCGAACGATCAGTGTTCAAATTAAAGCTTCTGATTCAAAGTTTCACCCTGTTTCGTCTATTCAATTTTTAATCACCATTTTACTTTGTTTCATGTCAATAACATTGAGATTCTAGCTTAATACTAGAAATAACTATTTTGCATGCTCTGTATATCAACTTATTTCCTTCAACTTTTTCTCCAAGCAAATGTACTCTGTTGCTAAGGAATTATGAAGGGCGTACCCTATTTATTCTCATAGTCGAATGCTTTATTCGAATCACAGCATTAACATTTATAAGTGTCATTCATCTTAAAATATTAATGATTCAAAAACCGGTGTAATGCCTGCTTTGCGTGCTTTAATGGAATAAATGTTTGTTGTTCTTTAACAAACCTTGTTGCTCCTATACCATGCTTTTTACCATAGTACAATCCTTTTTGTTCTTTTACAATGATAGTTGCATTAGCAGAATCTTCATTGCTCATCTACAATGCTTTTTTTCTCTTTTACAATTCTAGTTGCGCAACAACAATTTTTGTCGCTCTAATTCACTCTATGTAGCTCGAGCTCTGACTTGTATTGTCACAATCACTCGGTGGACAGACAGCTGCTTTGCAAGATGCTCTCAAATTCTTTCGGAATAAAACCTGTCGGGAACTTTATTCCAAGAATTTTTTCATTACATAAGCAAGAAGAAAAAATGTTTTTTTTTAATCGTAAAGACCTTGAGATTTCACGCTGAAATGTATTACGAAATGTATTCATGTATTAGAAAATGTATTACTTTCGTATTCATTTCAGCTGAAATGAATACGAAGCTTTATCGAAAATTTCCATTCAGATGTTAGCTCATAACGCCAAGAAAAAAATGAATGTTTTGCTATCAGTTTAGATCTCCCAAACTGTGTTTTTTGATAGATATAAACATTCAAATCTTAACAGAAGTGGATTTATAAAGATACTGGCTAATTGCTTAGATTTTTTCCTTGACTTACTCGTTGTAATCAAAGCGTAGAATACTGAGGAACATAAAGTATTTTTTGGGTGACATCACTAATTTGATTATCGGTTTTTATATCTACTCAACAGTTTAATAGAACTATTTTCAAATTTCCAAAAGCAAAACTACGCTTTTTTTGTTCAGAGCATTTCCATTTTACTGATATGAGACTTTTACTTTATAAGAGCCCCAAAAATAAAGGTACGTTTTAGGAAAATTGAGAATACCAAGAATATATAATTATTCGAGTTCAATCACGATTCATAGGTTTTTAGCTTGGTCTATGTAAATTCAAAGATGTCGATCAAATTTGACGTCAGGTTCATCTATGCAGTACATTTCCATATCCTGTGTAGAATCACTCCTTAAAGATACGTAGTACCTAAGAATATTGATGGACTCATATATATGAAATCAAATATTATTACACATATCTATGTTCATTCATTTTTAATTTAAACAAATTTAAGTGTAACTTCTTGAATTCTCTCCGTATAACAAAAATAATGAAAATTTGTGTCCTACCTCCTGCTTGCAAGCACGTATGAGGGCAGAATTCTGTATTTTAGTTACACACACTCAATCTTGACATGTACTGTATGTTGTAAGACACATGGAACATCTAGTCACATCATCAGCAGCGTGTAGTCATGGACACCTCCAATGCACGCCAAATTGAGTCGCACAGCCTGATATCCCTCTTTTTACCCTATAGCTAAAGAATGTGGGGCCTAATGCCCCGACGAGCTTCTATTTATCTTTGCCCAGAGGCCTAGAGCTCCACGTCCTGGTGCACTGTTTAGTCAATGCAACAGAGGAGGACAGCGCTATTATCTGGCAGAGAGTGTTCAGATCGATGGGCTGTTGACCAGTTAATTGCGCCCTGACATCTCATAAATAGCTCCTGAAAAATAGCCCCAGCAGGGCTTACGTGACAGCTCCGGTGGAGAGTTGTGGTCACTTTAATCATGAGGGCCGTCCGTTGTGATGGTAGGATCATGCGTGTGTACTCTGAAAATATGCATGAAACATAAGGCCGATATTCGTAGTTATCTACGGTATTAATTTAGCAAAGAAAGCATTCCGGGGACGTATTTGTTAACCGTTACAAGCTCGGGAAAAGAAATATTATTGCTATGATATGAGATTTTTCTAGGGAAGGGGAGAAGGGGTTTAGATGTTTTTGATAATGTGCAAAGTAGAATTAATTCGTCGGTGCTTATAATTGCAAAAAATTGGTTCATTTGGTCTTTTGTATGCTGAAATTACAAAAGGTGACCATCATGATTACCATTGATCACATTCGAAAAATATATAAGATATTTCATTTCATAAGTAAACTAAAACATTCTGAAGTTCAGAATGAAAGTATAAGAAGTCTTAAACTTTTATGAGACAGTGAACACCAGAGTTGTGCCACTGGAAAAGTCTCACTTACTCCGTCAAGCTCTGGTGTTAATTTGAAAACTTAAAAGATGACTTTTAAAACACCTTCAAGTTGATCTCTCGTTGGCGTAAAACGGTCGATGGCAACTGCACATGTACTGGTCGTAAATCCTGTTAATTTAACCAACTCAATGTAGAAGAGCAAACACAAAGATTGGCTCTTCAGACTCACAA
>VCRD01000808.1:91392-157758 GCA_006783055.1 Trinorchestia longiramus | reverse complement strand
AAAATTAATCTATAGAAAAGAGTATACAATAAGTCGAATGATGGTATTACTGATACGGGAAAATAAATACTCGATTCGGGTTTTTGTNTATATATATATATATATATATATTATACATATATACTAGACAGTTCTTGTAGAAATTCTGCGATATAGATTTGACCAATTTGAAATTATTATAAAGATGAATACACTTAAGATTTACGAAGAATTATTGTTTTAAATGAATACTTTTTATTAATTTCATTCAGAACTTCCTTTCTACATCTTATCTACAGATAACAAAGCCCAGATAGTACCCGTTGAAATTCCTTGATTTAAAAGTGATAAAATTAAGGATCTATGAAATATAATAGATTTTTCAGTTTTTCCCGTGAATATTTTTTATCAATATATATAGAACTTCCATTCTGTATCTTATGTACCGATAAATAAAAAGTTAAGAACAAAAAAATTAGTTTTTTATAGTGATCAAGCACCTTTGGTATCCACTATACAATGCTTATAATACATACGTACCCATTCTAGTTTCAGTTCAATAATTTTTCTTCAGTAATAGATAAGAAGTAATGGGACGCAGACGCAGAAAGAGAGACAGAGAGAGAGAGAGAGAGAAAGAAAGAGAGAGAGAGAGAGAGAGAGAGAGAGAGAGAGAGAGAGAGAGATGGAGATATACTGTCTATTATATGTGGAAATAAGTATAAAACATAGGTAACTATATATTATTGTATTTCCACGTACTGTTATAAAACTTATTCCGTAACTCTCCCACTTAGCGTATTCTACATGCATCGTACTTTATTTTACCTATAACAAGCAACTGGTATCAACCTTTATACATAAAATGCATGCGTACACACAATCAATGTTTTAAATCTCTACAATTTTCAAATTCCTTAGCACCTTCGAATTCGTTAAGACCTTCGAAATCCTTAAAGTTCTTAAATTATTTAGGACCTTTGAAATCTTTCCAAATTCTTGAATTATTTACGACCTTTGACATTTTTAAAATCCATGAATTCCATGAAACCTTCAAAAGCTGTAAAATTTTCAAATTCTTAAATACTTTAAAATCTTTTTAAGACCTCGAATTCTTTAAGACCTTCGAAATCTTTCAAAATAGTTGAATTTTTAAATCTTCGAAATTTTTAAAACCCTTGGATTTTTTAAGACTCGAAATCTTTAGAACCTAGAAAATATCGAAATTCTTTAAAAAAATTTTAACCTCACCAGTTATACTCAGGAGAGCGGAGTACGCAAGTCTTAATTGCAGTTCTGATCGTACGGAAGATAAATTACAGTAAATCACTGAAGTGCAATCGATGCAAATTATCTTAAATTCAAACTGTGCGATGTAAATAAAATGAAAGACAAATCTACAGCTAAATACATGGGTAGATATTTTATTGTTTGTTCGATTGACTTACGCATTGCAAAAACTCAAGCAGCTCCAAGTCACAAATTTAGACAGAAAACATTGCCCAAAAATGAAAATGTTTCGGTCTTAAAATTAAAGTTTCTTATGTACATCTGCTGAATTAAAAAAATCCTTATAAAATGACCGATTAGCTCGTGCTTTGTTGGTACGGTGACGGCATATAAAAATGACCGGTATTTTTTAGAGTCCATATTTTTAGTGTAGGGAAATTTGGAGGGTGGAGTTGACTCACCTCTCAACTGGCATAACAGAGCGTTCTCCAGACGCTTGTAGCTTATGAACATAATAACTGCTGCTGTGAGTGTAAGTTTATATTATTTATGTTTCTCTTTTTCAAAATTTCTGGTTTGAAGTGCTATGTAAAATAAAATTATTACATTTCATTAATATGCCACAAAAACGTGTAAATTTATAGATCAATTTCTGTTACGTATGTGGTGAAATATTTTCGTCACAGAAATGCAGTTTCACGCCTCTTGAAAAGACCATTATTTTGATGTAAAGGTCGGAGACCAGGATAAGTCATGGGCTTCACATATAATTATAATACAACTCTTGTTCAGTTGTACTATGAGAATGGATGAAAATTGAAAAACGATCTATGACTTTTGCTGTGCGTACTGGTCTAATGGAAGTCTGCAAATCATACAGATGACTGCGACTTCTACTAGACTCTCCCAATAAAGGCATGATTGTCAATGACGATAAGACTAACAGTTCAAAATTGAAATCTTCTATCTGCTATTCAACCTATTTTCTATCCAAAAAGTTTACCAGTTACTACTACTCCTCAACATTATGAGCCTGATTTAGAAAATGAAGACAGCGTGGAAGAAGAACCCAACAGACCCTACGTATCCTATGACCCAGATTTCTAGGAAAAGGATGACACACAGCACCGACTGAGTCAAGCTCAATTGAGCGATCTCATTTGAGACCTTGGCTTGTCAAAGGAGAAAACAGAAATTCTTTAACGTGATATCAGCGTCTCACATTATGAAGGATGTTAGAGGGATCTGCTTCCTTTTTGAAAAGAAAAACAATTTAGTTTTATTCTTGCGACGTTAATGGCTTGAAGAAATGTTTGCATTTGAATCATTATCCAACTAAATAGAGGCTATTCATAGACTCCTCTAAGCTTAGTTTGAAAGCTGTATCACTTCACAACGGTTACCGTCCTTCTTCTATTCCTGTTGGTCATGCAGTTTACATGAAGGAGACTTATGCAAACATGACAGCCCTCCTCGACTCAATCAAATATGCTGAACAAAAGTGGGAAATCTGCAGCGATCTCAGTCCTCGCTGTACTCCTGGGAATGCAACAAGCGTACATTAAATACCGCTTTTTTATGTACCTGGGGTAGTAGGGATATTTATTAAATGTTTCATGATATGCATATATATATATATATATATATATATATATATATATATATATATATATATATATATATATATATATAACGGATTCCAATACAACAGTTGAAGCTAAAAAAACTCGTTTTAAGATTGATTGGCGGTTTTTCTACTCCAAAGAGTATAATGTGATCGACGTACACATGAAAACAAGGCCTGCAAACATGTCATCCTTCACAAAGTCCTCTCGAGTTACTCCCATTCTTTCAGCCACGCAAACACACGAAACATTTGCCCGAAGTCGAGCCAATTTGTTCAGCAATATATGATTTGAATTAATTTCTTATTTATTGGTGAGCATTGAGGGAAAGGATTCATTACTTCCGTACTTTCAGCATATAAATATTGTGAGCTGTATCATATTGTTAAGAGTAGTGATGCCACTCACAGCAACAGGGCTTGCTATTGAGTTTTATAGGACGTACGTGCCTAACATAAAACGATGAATTATAGTAATGATGATTGCATGATGTCGTGTGATTTTATATCAAAAGATTTTATGATATAATATGATGTTATATTGTAACATATAATATATATCACACTTACAGGGTGGGTTAATGTATAAAAGTTGAGTTTCTTGATTGATTTATTATAAAAATTAGATAAGACTATAGCTGCACATCTCCAGCTTTTTTATGAAATTACTACTAGTTAGGAAATTTTAGCTTATACACCTTACAACGCTTGATAAGTTAAGCTTTTAAGCTAGCAAATTTTTCTTGCATATCAGAAGGGTGGAAGTTATAGAATTGGAATCTATAACACACAAAAGCTCAGGCTTCTCAGTTCTCTAGTACTTGAGATCTGGTTGTTGGTTACATCAGAACTCTGGGCCTGGCTGCGTTGTGGGCAGATGCATTTCTTGAACGATGAAAAATTCTAACAATGATTTGACTTACAACAGTGTAGCATACGAGTACTACAAAAAATGAGTTAAACTCAATTAGAGACCCAACACTTCTTGCTTCGAATGTTTGTGATTATGGAATTAATATGAACCTCCTTCGTCTCTGATTTTTCTCTCCAAAAGGAAATTGGGTGATCGATGAACATAAAATAGAAGATGAACATGCAACGTGAGTTAATGCAGGCAAGCGGAATTATAATTAACGCCAAAAGCTGTAGCATTAATTTCAAATAAATATGGTTCTCACTACACTATCACAACCCTAAATTAAGAAGTCATACCTATTTTATCATGGAGTTCCACATCTGTATGAGATTAGAGCATATGTTGTGTGAATAAGGGCATTGAAATGGAAGTATGTTCTTACCAGAAAATGGTATAAAGTTGCTTTCTAATTTTCCACATTGAGCCATGACGAAAGCGAACATCTCAAAGTGGTTATAAATATATTTACTTTCGATGGCTCAGTTCGTAGAACAGTGAACTGAAGATTATGAATATCTTCTGATAGCTCAGTTCGTTCAGTTTGCTTACGCTCAAATTTGAAAATTTTAGAAGCCAATTTTAAAGCTTTTATTTATCAATGCAAATTCGTAATAATTTATTTTTTTAATAATAGAGACCAAGTTCTCTGACTGTCAGTGATGTTCCATCGCTTTGTGAAATTACGGGTGATTTTCGCTTTCGAAATCAATGAATTTGAGATAATAGTTCATGCATATTTGTTGTATTACTCACAGCAAGTCAATATTGCTGTTTTAGTTCCTCCACTGCCACATCTCATTCAAATCATAATAACTAAATAAATATTCTAAAAATAAATATTCTAAATATAGTTATTCATAATAACTAAATAAATATTCCTACGGCTGAGATTGCTAAAACACCGAGTTCTAAAGTTTTCATCATTGCTTCACCAATTTTCTGCATACTTTTCAGGCAAAGAATCTGTACAGTTAAGTTTTAAAAATAAAATGGTTTCCTCTCGACACAAACACAATGTAAACACTTCCTCATTGTTCTGAAAGGGAGCAATTGCGAGGGAAATTTTGTGAAGCTGAAGGTCAGTAGATTCTAAATCCGGATGATTAAATTCATGGAAGAATTGGAATGTTATTTTACAGTTCAAATCGTACCATGTTGTCTTACATGCAGTAGGTAAGGAAAGGTTAGAAGTACTGGGAATAATTTGTTTTTTAACACATGGTGCATTTTTCCCAGGACCGTCGCGGCTAATTATGACATGAGACTGGTTCTCAACTCTCCAGTTATTTTTTAATTGGCCAATTTTTCACAGCTCTGATTTTTGTTAAATAATATGAAGGGAATGTTTGGTGGTTAAAAAATGATCTATTAATTTCTATTAATTTTAATTAAATTTCGTTTATTGATTTTAGTTCTTTAAAGCTGTAAAATACTTTGTGACTACTAAATCAGTCATGAAATTCTAGTTAGAATACTAATCATTACTAAGGTTCAATCCTAAAAATTCATTATTCATAAAGTAGTATCACATAGAGTTTTTCCTATTTTTAATTTACAAAATTATTAATAACGTCATCAATGTTAATCAATGCAGGAAAAAAACTCGAATTTTCGGCATGAGATCATAAATTTTCAGCCAGAAAAGCTTCAACCGATAATGTGTATCTTTCTGCGGTATAGTCGAGTTATTTAAAAAAATAATATGCCATCAACCTAAGACTAAGCAATTTTAAACCCCGTAAATGTAAACAGAGTATAGCTAAAACTAGGATATCCAGTGAAATATTCCGCATTCCATGAATAAGTTTCATAAGCACCAGTATCCAGGGCCATCAACTGCATGTACTCACTGCTCGTAGCTATATGCACAGCTACCATAATTATCTACCGTATACTCAGAGTCCATTACTACTTATTTTCATGCTTTGTAACTATCTTGATGTATTTCAAATAGTATGAGTCAAAGCGATTAATATCTTCACATTGAATAAGATTGCATCAGCTTGCAGTGTCATTTAGAATATTTTGAATACCGACTATTATCTCTTAACCTTGAATAAAAACATAAAAGAACAGAATTATCAATTAATGATTCCACAATGCGCCACTGCCCAAAAACACAGCAAATTTGAAGTCTTTCAGGTTTCTCACGAGAAAGTTCCGGCAAATAAGAGCCTTCGAGCGGAAGCCTAAGCGTTGACAAAGTCGTAATTATCAGTCGCTGAAACTTTTGTTTTAATTTCGTTTTACGCAGCATAACTTGTGTCATGTAAGTACAGAAATTGTCTAGTACTTGCTTCTAGTCCAGAATTTAGTCAATTTAACTCACTTGGAGCATAGCTTCCGCACAACTTGCTTATTTTTTTCTAATTTCGCTCCGTCAAATTTCTTTATTTTATGTTCTGGTGCGCACTACATCAATTTCAGATTTTTACTTCTGTAATTCAATCAATTATTCACACTTTTTCCGGTTGATTGACCAAAGCCATGAAAGACTAAGCTACTGCATTAATTGATAATCGTAATCTTCGATGAATAATTGATGACGACTTTTCCCTGACGAATAATTTTTGACAAATAATCTTCGACGAATAATTCCCGTGCCCAGCTAGACAACCTGACCTTTCTCCTCTAGGTTGTTTTCTGATGGAATGAGTCAAAGTGAGCATCTTGAAAGTAAAAACGGACACAATCAGTGCCCTTAAGCAAGTTATCTGGGAGCAACTTCTACCAATGACCGACCAGGATTTTTCTGATTGTAGTAACCTCATATTTCCAAACGCCGGTTGACATATGTATTGAGCTATTTCAAGATCTTGTTATCAATAACAAAGAACTAGAGAATATATCCTTTTCTTATGGGGTTTTTGATCTTTGTACATCAATTATTTGTTGAGTTAAAAGCGTTTACTTTTGGTTTGTTTTTTGTGTGTCACATTGTGTTATGCATTCATTCAGCTGATCTTATCCTCGTCCTCTATTCATGCTTGCTCGATGAACTTCTACTGTGCAGGGTATGCTGCAGATAACACATTATGTAGTATGTATAGTGTGTACACATTGCGTGATCTACTGTGCAGGGTATACTGCAGATAACACATTATGTAGTATGTATAGTGTGTACACATTGCGTGATCTACTGTGCAGGGTATACTGCAAATAACACATTATGTAGTATGTATAGTGTGTACACATTGCGTGATCTACTGTGCAGGGTATGCTGCAGATAACACATTATGTAGTATGTATAGTGTGTACACATTGCGTGATCTACTGTGCAGGGTATACTGCAAATAACACATTATGTAGTATGTATAGTGTGTACACATTGCGTGATCTACTGTGCAGGGTATACTGCAAATAACACATTATATAGTATGTATAGTGTGTACACATTGCGTGATCTACTGTGCAGGGTATACTGCAAATAACACATTATGTAGTATGTATAGTGTGTACACCAAGCGTGATCATTCATCTGTATTCATTCACTGCATTTTTATTTTTATTTATTGGTCCATGGGTGATCACGGATTCAAACTATTTAAACTTCAGTTTCCAGGGTTACTAAAAAAATGTATCCTTGGGCAACGCATGGATGCAACCTGAATAGATCTTAACAAGCTGACTAAATCTTAACAAGCTCATTAAATGTAAATAAGCTGACTAAATCTAGACAAGCTGTCACCGACACCGTGACAAACAAAGAGGCACTTAGCAGTTCTATTTTCTACAATCGAGAATAATAAATTCAATGATGATTCATTTTTATTCAGGATATGTAAATTTTGGCGAGGGTACAGCATATTTCTATTGTATTAAATTCCTGCGTTTCATTTTACAAGCACAAAGAAATTAAAAGTCTTTCAGCTGCGCAAAACCTTTTCGGTTAAACAAATATCTAATTAAATATTTTTCACATAATATTGATTCATATCAATAATATCGAATCGATAATAATAATGTTTGATAATATCAAATCTAGATAATGAATACTATCGATTATTCAAAAGAATAAAATCAATACTCAGTCTGTGTTGGAAAAGAACTGCTCATCAGTTCACATGATGCTTACATAAGGATCGTTGAAAACTATTAACATTCCTTCCTTCCTTTTCGAAACATAAGGAAAATCAGTCTCTGAAAGGCCTTAAAATGAAGAAAAGGTCGTACAGGTTTTGCTAGCACACTTGGTAGTCAGAGACTACGGAGCATTTAGCGCCTTCAAAGCCGTCAAGATCGCTCCTCAAATTTAATCAAAGGAATTTTCTGCAGGCCCAAAAAGCCTTAATGGAATTTTAATCGACGTTGCACACTTGATTGCCAGATCAATGGTCAGGGGAACCCAGAAGATGATAAGACTCCTAGAGAGAAGAAAACTATCATAGAAAAATGGAGCCTTCTTGATTATGTGCAGCAGATTTTCATGAAAATTAAGTAACTTTTTCGGAAATGCATTTCTTTTCGAATAATTATAGTTTTTGAAAATTGTTTGAATAACCACTTCATACTAATCGATTTACTGAAGGGGGTAGAAAAACTATTTGTTCAAAGGAAACTTCAGTATGCTAATCTCCTATTCTCCTTCTCCTGACATCAAAGACTGCGTGGTATTCTATTTTCCCACATCTATTGTGTACGATTGCAGAAAGTGTATAAATAAAGTTCTTCAAGCGTACATACTTTTTTGATCAGAATTACCAAATGACGAACAAACCTCGTGTGTTAGGATGACAAAAGTTTCAGCAACTGAGCGTTACACAGCAGAAGAAAAAACATTGCGGAGAGAAACAATAGGGTCCAGAACGTGGAATTATGTTGTGTAGTTTAGAATTGGCTTAATAAATTTAACTTAAGGAGGTAAACCTAATTTTTAACCTCTAGCTACATACAAACCTAACAACATTGGAAGCGTCGTGGCAATAAGAGAATGTTATTGAAAGTTGAAATTGGATATGAAATTTGTAAACCTAATTTCACTGGTCATGAGAGGAAAATGTTCGGACGACTTTAGCTGTTGCACATGAGATGAAATCGTATGATGCTGGGTCATGCTAAATCCTTGTAGCGAGTTTCATTAAATTTTCCTTAACTTTAAATAATAATAACGCCACTTGAAAAGAGTTTTTAAAGGATTTTCCAGCATTTGAGTGTGACCGTCTGATATCGTAGTTCTTGAGTCTGAAATCAAAAAACTGCGCAGTTTAGTTTCGGATACTTGTGATTCCAGCCTCAAAAACAACAGTGTAGATTTTGTAATCTTACTCTCTGTAAACAAAAAGATATATATATATATATATATGTATATTGCGATTCTATTTCTCAAGATATAGCAAAGTAGATGTCATAATAAGGTAAGACATTGTATTTAATTCGCCACACTGACGCCACTATTAACGCTACTAAAGTATATTAATATCTACCGAAAGTTTAACGATTATGAGCAGCACTACCACTTCATTTGTCGTCGTACTACACGTCTATCTTGACATTGTCCATACAACAACATCCTTTCATCGTTTTTACCTAGTCTTGTCTTCAAAACTGCATCGCTCCAGTATTCATAACTTTATCTCCGAGGATACCTATAGAATTGAAGGGTGGAAAGCACTAGTGGACTACTTGCATTTTTTCCCACAGGAGAAAATGCAAGTTGTCCACTAGTGCTGTCCACCCTTCATATATGTAGTAAACTACTGGATCGAAATCGCCTCTGTCTGCGCTGTGTTAGCGACAGCACGGGAGTGGACTAGTTGCATTTTTTCCCGTGGAAAATATATTATATTTATCATGGGAAAAAATGCAAGTAGTCCACTAGTGCTTTCCACCCTTCAATTGAAATCGACTTAACCATGACCTTGCCATGTCCAACTTCATGAAACTGTCACTTCACAGTGACATAAGCTCTCAAATATTTATAAATTTGATGAAAGAAAAAAATTCCCAGTTTTCCCGTACGCAGTATGACAGCTATTATACATATTTATGGTGCACAAACGCGGCTGGGCTAAAACCAGCTTGACAGCCTTGATCAAGTCACACACAAGCACGAGTTCTCAAGCTCTAGACTTTATATAACTCTAGACATAACTCAATCACAAATCCTTGGAACCATCGCTACTCAAAACAAAGAACCGTCATACTGTATATCGTCACAATCAAACCATCATGCGAAACATACTACAAACAAACAGTAAAAACAACTATTACTTTAGTAAAAATGCAAGTACTTTACTGTCAGGTGCTCATCCAGACAACAAGCAACCGCGAGAGAGCGACAAGTGTTCTCACTTGGCACAGTAGAACCAGTGGGCTCCCTCACCCAAAGCAGAGTAGCAGTGAGACAGTGTCACGCGACCCTCTGTAAAGGCATCAGTGTCTGCGTAGCGTGCCGTGATGTGGGGTATGTGGTTAGCTTCATCCAACTGAAACTAGCCTCACCACCAAGTCTCAGTTCATGCGCACGATGTAAGCTCAAGTAGACAAAAAGAACTTCGGTAATTTTGTCTTCGATGCACTTGGTTTAAATTGTTGACTGAAGACAGCAGTGGACCATGTACAAATTTTAGGAAAATAGTAAGAAGTGGTGAGCTCCTTAATTAGTTGTGTTTGGCTCAGTTTGAGCGACTGATGTGCTCGTAGCAATGATATTCAGATAGTAAAATTGTTAGAGTGTCTGAATAGCATTACGATTTCCTTGAAAAATATGTATTTTTGATCAGTCTTTCTTTATTGGATTGATGAAAAAAATTATGTTACTATAAACGAACTTGTACATGATAGCAAAAAATATCGTGAGTGATTTACTTGTGGAGAACTTTCCCCCTCTGAGTGTTTGTACATAAAAGTGCACGAATAAGTTTAAATATACGAGTTCTTGGCACTGATGCGACACCAGACACAAACCTTTATCGAGAGTTGAGTTTTTGCTACTGCACAATAGGGATTGTTTACGAGTTAAGTTTGTGAGTTGAGTTGTGAGTTGAGTTTGTGAGTTGAGTTTGAGTTGAGTTGAGTTGGGGACTTGAGTCAAAAGTTGAAGCCTGCAACTTCATAATAGGGACTTAGCTAAAAAATTACTAAGCTTTAATAGAACTTTGAGGGCAGTTGCATATCAATTTATTTTTTCTCCATGAAACAGTTTGACTGTACCGTTATTCGAAAATTCTAAAAAAGTATGCGTGGCAAAATAAGGATCAACAGAGGTAAAAAAATTTGTTCAACAATATCACATGCTACTATACATACATTATGTAATGCATATCATAGGAATATAAATTGATTTGGCCTACTTTCGATTGTTTAGAAAAGAAGAATTTGTAAAAAATGTTCTGGAATAAGGTAAGTCATTTATAATTCTTTTCACAAATTTTATTTCGCTATAATTTCAATGACAGCTGAAAAAATTACAATTGTATTGTTACTTTTAAATTATTCCCCGTGTAGTTCAAAGCAATCTTTTGTTCTACAATTTCTAGATGAAATTACACTGTGTTGGATTTTAGCCAAGGATATATGTATTTCTTTCTTTGAAGATAAATGACAGTGCCTTTTTGTTTACTGTTACAGAGACACTTAAAGACTTGGTGAAAGGCACACTTGTGGATGGTTCATTAAGAACATGAATTTATTCTTCTCTTCAGGAAGAGGTGTGTGTTAGGTAGAGTGACGATATGCGAGTCTTTGGTTGAGACTAGAGATGGTCCGGATGTGTATCTTTCAACATCCACGGATGTGAATTTTGAATTTTAATACCTATGGATGCAGATGCAGATGTCATACTTTTTTTATATTGAGATATGAAAAAAGTTTCAGCCACAGATAATGGATGAAAGTAATTATAATGTCGTAATAAATATTTTCTTCAATGAATGCAACTAATTAATGAAGTGGTTTAGTAATTAAGTGAAGTTATAAATGGAATTAAGCAAGGAAAAATTATTACAAAAATAGCGCAAATTCAAAGGTAATAGTATTGAGTGACTTCATCATTCGTGTTACCAGGATGCTGGACGAGGACCAAACTTAAGTTTACCCCACCAATCTCTTGCCCCAACTCCCACCCATTCAGAAAAGACTGCTACTTATTTACATTTAATTCTTGGAGCTAACTATTGGAAGGTTGTGTTTTGAAATCGAGAATATATGTGCTCGCTCAGGAGCTAAGCTGGATTTTTTCTCGTCATCGATGATGCCAGATCCACTAAATAGGCGTTCACTGGCAACACTGTTGAAGGAACAGCATAAGTATGTCCTAGCAGGTGTAGCAAGGGAAGGATACAACTGAACATATGTGCATCACCAAAGAAGAGAATTTTCTGACATCTGTATGCATTTCAGTCTTTGATATTTGACAATCATTGTGCTAGTTTCTTCAGAAAGATCTGTTTGGCAAAGTTTTCTCAGTATTGCTATCTGAGAGAGTAAGACACTCATTGTGTCTGCAAAGCTTCTGACGCCACTGGGTACATCTGTCTCCAACAGATCCCAGATCCCTTTTCTTTGTTCTAGTTTTTTATTTCTTCAAATATATGCCCTGAATTTGTAATACACCTTTGAAGCGCACGTGGTTTCAAGAATTCTCCCATGCATTTGTGATCTGGAAAAATTACGATGACGTACAGTTTTTTGTGCTGCAATTTATGGAACCTTGCACTCATTTCGGACAATAACCTACCTTTCATGGCTTTAACACCCTGATCTTGTTCTGTGATGCTTTCCTCACATTCTAAAAACCAATGCTGTTACATTTCTTATGTACCAACTTTATTGGAAATATACGTTTTTGTTTTGTTGTTTGTTGCTTGCTTAAGCATGACTTTCAATCCGGCAATAAGAGGTATAGTCTCTGAGACACAAGATGAGGCAGCACTGATGCTCTAGGCTACCTCATTAAACGGCTTGAAAGCAGCTGTGCTAGCAACCTAATGCAGAAAGTTGCTATTACAGGCAGCGTAGAAACATACAGCCTCTTTCGTTTCATGAATTTTTTCTAAAATATGCGATCTGTTGCCCCAGCGTGTTGCAATGTCTTGAATAACACTCAGTTGCTACACATTTACCCGTTCTTAGATCTTTCTTGACTCTTATTGTGCAACTGCTGAACGACTATTAAATCGAAACTGTACGGAATGTGTCAAACAATGATTTACGTCCTTATACAACCTATCACTTGTTTTTCATCAGTGAATGAACAATGAATAAGCGCATGCAGACCATTGGAACCACACTGTGTGAACACAGGACCACAACTAATGTGACACTGTGACAACTCACGACGCACCCTGAGAGAACATTACATGTTCACTATTGTTCCGTTCAGTTCATCCCTTGCACAAGCACATATCAGTTTTCAACTTCATCCTATGCAACGTACAAATATTACAATAAGTATTTATTGAACACAGCGCAAAGTCTACTTGATTGGTTTCCAATTATCTAAGAAATGAAAGGAAATAAGTCCCTTTTTACTGTAATACTGTAGCATTTATGGCATCCTCACTACATCTGCATTAAAAGTTGTGGCTGCGGATCTGAAAAATTATGCTGATATCCGCGGATAAAGATGCGGATATCTGCACCACTTCTAGTTGAGACCACCCTAAAAAGGACTCCAGTTACAGAACAACTCTTTCAATTGAGCTGAAAATTTATGGTTAATCTAATGTTTTCAATCTTGAAAGGTCGTATTATCGTTTCAAGAGTTGTGACACTTGCAATATTTATTGCAGTGCTTCATTTTTGTCCGGTGACGATATTTGGAGGTCACAAAATATTTTTAAATACTCCTGATGAGTTAATAACTCCATCACAACTGGATTATATTTCTCTATAAAAATTCGTAAAAGGATAGATTGACACGACAGTAACAAAAAAAATTACGCCTGTGGGTTTTATTCGTTTGCTATGTGCCTGTGATACACTGAAACGATATCACAAAAAATTGAAACGTTCGTATCTGATAAAGAATAGGCAACATGAAATAAGTAACATTGTATTTCTGAACTAGGTATTTTGTTTATCAAACCGTGAACTCAAGTTTTAATAAATAATAGTGTCTGCAAGAACTATAGAACTCTCGTAGCATTTTGCCGTACGGGAAGTAAGGATTTTTGTATCCAAAATGTTGAAAGTTTTCCAGTTTCACACAACCTTTCATTCAATAATTCTACTGTAAGCATGAACTTTCTGCATCAGAAAATACTGCAATGTACCTCAGCATTTATGCACGAGGGCTGGAGGGGAGTTGTTTTGCAGAAAATAAATCAAAAATAATTAAATAACAAATGCTGAGACACTAAAAAGTCATAAATCTTGGTCCCTTTCTGTATCAGAGATCGAAGCCCCTTTTGTGGCAGAGATCTTAGCCCTATAAATGTATGATAAAGATCTTGGCCTCTTTTTGGGTCAGAGAATTTGGCCCTTCATGTGATAGAGATATTGGTCCCTTTTTGGGTCAGAGAACTTGGCCCTTTATGCGATAGAAATTTTGGCCGATTTTCTGGTCAAAAAACTAGACCCTTCATGTGTCAGAGATCTTGGCACCTTTTTAGGCCCGAAATCTTGGCCCATTTCGTGGCAGAAACCTTGACCCTTTTTATGACGAAGGTCTTGACCCCTTTTCATGTCAGAAGTTTTGGATTCATTTGAATCAGAAAAACTGACCCCGTTTACGTCAAAGATCTCTACTTTTTTTAGCCATATATCTTCTCCTCTTTTTATTTAAGATCCTTGTTTCCTTTGTAGCAGAGGTTTTGATCCCTTTGATGTGATAAAAGACTGTAACCTGTGTTGAAGAGCGAAATTTTGGCACAAAATTTTATCAGACCGACTCGTCGCAAATGCCTCGCAAACCTGTTGTGATATTTCAAAAATAACGTCTTTTACTGAGTTCTCTAACGAGTCGTTGAACATGTGTAGCTAATCAACGTCTCTATCTTTTTATTTGTGTTTCGTGGAGTGTACCACAAATGCTAATTCACTTTAAAAAATGTTATTGTGCTGCTGCAACACGTGTGATTTTCCATCAAATCAATTACTCAAGCATGGTAGTTATTCTTGATGATGGTGTGCTCTTATTAATGCGAATACAGTTATTAAACTCTTTTGACGTCAATTTAAATGATGTAATAAATATTCACAGCATACATCAGACTGCATTGCAACTGTTATCGTAAAGATAGCATGACAGTTGTCAGCTATTAAATAAAAACGTAATTTTCCTAATTTTCTTAATTTTCTTTATCCAAAATGTTAAATTGTGAACACGTACAAAATATTTCATGCAAAAATGATTACCGAGTGTAAGAACAATTGGAGTTTTCGGATAAGTTACCGCCTTTTCTAACTTTTTTATATGATATTTTATAGCTCGTATTCGAGCGTCCCTCGTGATTCTATATTTAATAGGACATAATTGAAGGTCACTAGGACATAATTGAAGGTCACTAGGACATAATTGAAGGTCACTAGGACATAATTGAAGGTCACTAGGACATAATTGAAGGTCACTAGGACATAATTGAAGGTCACTAGGACATAATTGAAGGTCACTAGGACATAATTGAAGGTCACCTTATGTGTAGTCAATGTTGTTGGAGCCTCAGTTTTCAATCCATCCTTAAAATATGAGGCTTGTCAAAGTGCGACTCGCTTAAAGGGGTTGCATTAATATGAACATTTCATAACATAATAAATCCCACTCATGTCGATCCCATTAGATGGCACATGTTTGCATTTCGCTCAAGTCAAAACGGTTAGATTACTTTTGTCAAAAACCTTTAACAATTTTCGTAATTAATGACCGTTTATGCTAGATTTTAGGCAGAATCACGTTACCAGATGAACAAAATTTCACCAGATGAATCATTCAGTGTTGGCAAGCGAGAAATGTATCGTAAATTTTAATGAAATATGCGTGTGATGTTCATAAATTGTGATATATAATTCAAATATGTCACCCACGCAAGACGGAGCTAGTTAATGTTAATCATGTTGCCGTTGAAGCATCGTGTTCAATCATTATTTAAATGTTAATAACTTTTCGCCTAGTTTTGATTCATACACCAAGCAATGTGAGTTTCCCACTAAGGTCCCAGGAAAAGTATGACACAGCAGTTTCCCAACCTGTTATGAATGCACCTAATCAATGGTCATTCATTGAACAGGTCCCGCTGTGCAATGACATCAAACCCAACAGGAATGTGCAATCTGTGTGAATCTATACCCAATTCTCATTGATTTGGCTGTACGGCTAACTACATGAACCTGAAAACATGAATCTGAAGGATAATTGCATTCCTCTTTGATTCATATTTGCTTTTTAACGCTCATTTTCTATTGAATCATGATTGATTGTATCATCTGAATTACGTCTGCTGCTTTTGTAATTCAGATATGAACAAAAAAATATGTGTTGCATGCAGCTGGACAAAAGGTTGTGTCGGACTTGCACCTATCTTTAGTTTCTTTGAAATTTATTGAAATGAAGGTTTGTAACATTCCGTTCATAATATTTTATAAAGAATGTTTTGCGGCTATTTACTACAGAATTAGCAAGGAATTTTGATAACTGAAAATAGTATAACATAATGACATGAAAATTAATGAACTTATTTTTCTACATCATTTTACCTCACCTTTAAAATACTTATGACTGTTAATAAAATATTAGGCAGTATGAAATTTCGAGTATCGAAATACTTTCATAACTGTCATATAATGATCCAGTTTTATTTGAGCAAAATGCTTTTTATTATGTTCCACTTTAAATGCATTCCATTACATTGTATAATTTTTGCGACAGACTCCAACTTGTACTCCCTGTCTGGATGTTATTCATCTGTCAATGAATTTTATTCATCTGCCAATGAGTATTATTCATGTCAATCTATGAGTATTATAGACTAGAACAGAATAGAATGAGGCAATAGGAACGAGCCATTAAGCTCATTCTTGGGTCGATACCAAAGTCCCATGCCGTCTAAAGTAAAGGCATCGTTTGTTTGTTTGTGCCGTCTAAAGTAAAGGCAATATTTGTCGAAACGATTTTTGAATGCGTTCAAAGTGCCAACAGAAACGGTGTTTTTGGGTCGTTAGTTCTAGGTTTGGGTAATTTCAACTGGAAATAAGTTGATATTGTAATGTCTTGAAGTTAATTATTATTAGTCTTTGGCCGTTGTTTCTAGTCCACACGTTACCGTCTCGGTCGAAAAGCTCTTCCAGAGTAACGTCGTCAAGGCCGTTGAAATGGTAATTGGTCTCATTGTGTTATCCTCGCAGTCTTCCAGCGAGATGAGTCGAAACTGTTGAAGAAGCCTTTCAAAAGTAAGATTGCAAAATTCAGGTATCATTTTCGCAGTTTTACGCTGAATTTTTTCCGTACAACTAATATTTTTTCGTAGGGTTTGAGACCAGAGTTGCTTCTTATGTTTTTCCACTAATTTTCGACATTTCTTGTAATGAAACTAAGGATCCAACTTGTGTTTCTGACGCTTTTTACTACTTGTTTGTCATGCAAGATTTCCAGTGATAATGATACCAAGATCTCTTAGTTGCAGTACTCCTTCAATAGGTACATCATTCATCGAAATGCCTGTTATTTGCACCAACGTGCATTACTGAACATTTATCGATGTTCAAGCTCATTTACCAGGTTTCAGTTCATTGTAGTAGACGGTTGACGTCTGTTTGGATAGTTACTCTGACTATTTCGGTGACGCGCTTCGTGATAGAGTTTCGTGTCGTGTCAATTAATTGATTTTACTAATGATTCCGACGTCAAGGTCTCTGATGTAGATGATGAAGAGGAGCCGGCTCAAAATGCTCCCCTTGGCAGACTCCTGATGTTACATGCGTCAAATCACTGGCTTGATCATGAATCATTACTCATTTAGCGTGACCAGTTAACCAGTTTTGTATCCATCGAGACTAGTTGCCTTGTATGCCACAAGCTTCCACTTTGGCCATTAGCCTTTCATGGGGAACTTTGTTGAAGGTTCTCTGAAAGTTGAAGTATACAAGGTCTACGGAATTGTACAGTCGTATATGAGGTTGAGTTCTCCAAAAAAATCGAGGAGGGTGGGATATAATGCAGCTACAGTTTTCCTTAAATCCATGTTGGGTGTCAGTTATCAGGTTTTGGGCTCGGAGATGTTTTGTTATACGGACTTTGAGTAATCTTTCTATTGTTTTACTGGTGACAGATGTTAGAATAATTAGACGATAGCTATTGGGTGTTTATTTGTTCCTATTTTTACAAATATGAGTGACATTTGCCTGCTTCCAATCATCTAGAACAATCCCAGTTTCAAGCGAACGATTTGACATATTTGTCAAAGATTTGCTAATTACTTCGGTTGTTTCTTTGAGTATCCGGGGATCAAAGCCGTCGGGTCCGGTCGATTTATGAGCGTCTAGAATACTAAGCTGTTTTTCTACTATGTCTACCGTAAATGCACAGTCTGTTAGGTTCCTGGGGATTTAAAATATGAGGTTGCGGGGTTTCAGTTAAATCTTCGCGAGTGAGCACTGAGGTGAAGTATGTATTAAGAGTTATGGCATTGCTCCTGTTGTCTGTTCATGTTAAACCCCAGAATTGATCAGTGGTCCAACAGTGTCTCTTTAGAGTCGTCTGTCTTTTACGTATTTGTAGAAGTTCTTTGGGTTTGTTTTCACTTGTGTTGTAACTAAAAAAAATGTATTTCGCTCTGTAGATCTCATTGTTTGCTTAACGGTCCTGCAGGTGCAGATATGTTTTTGACAATAGGGTTTTGTTTGGTATCCTTTAAGTTTTTTGTACAACTGCTGTCTGTCATTTTTAAAGTGCTTCAAATCTTTTGAGAACCAAGAAGGGTTATTGGTTAGTCTCATTCGTTTTGTCGAGATGTGGTGCTCTGTGGCGGTTGCAATTTTATCTGTAAGTATCATGTAGCATCCTTCTGCGTTTTTATTCCCCATCAGTGTTTCATATTGAAGACTGCCGAGCTCTCCTTTAATTAGTTCGGAGTTTGCCCGAACATAGTTTAGGACGTTTTGTGTTGAGTCCTGGTCTTAAGGTCGTGGACGTCCAGCGCGAAGTCTAACATATTGTGATCCCGATTTTGTCCGTAACTTCTAATAGTGTCAGCTATCAGTTGAAGTATTTGTCTATTAATACACATTCAAGCTCTGATAGCTGAGCTTCATGAAAGGAAAACGTAGTTCGTCCAGTGTCAAGTTAGATGTAACTTTCTTGAATTCCGCATCTTTTTCTGCCAATGAGACTAATCCCTTGAGAAAAATTTCATGAAAGTTGCTTCTACTTATTGTTGCATCAATCACCACTGCAGTTTCCTCTTTTCTCTAAGCATTACCAATTTCCATTTTTTCGAGTCAAGGGGTTTCATGTTCTTAATTTTTTATTAGATTGTATGTACTTTTTCTTGAGATTTTGAAATTCGCGAGTATTAGCATTTGAATTATTTCCTTTTTATTTCCTTGAATTTCATGTAAATTTTTGTTCCCATCTTCCATCAGCAAATGATTCACGAGGCAGCAGCTTATAAATCTCTGAACTTTTTTCCTTAGGTCCATTCCTTTTTTGAACTGTATTTTCAATGAATACCAATTTTATTGTCTCGTCATTATTTTTTCTGATATTTTAAGAAATATTAGTTATATCAGTAATATGAATTCAATATGCTGAAGTATGCTCTTCAAACATTTGATAAGACCTCCATAATTCCTAACAATTCACAAATTTTTTCTCATCACATATTGTACGGTAAATTTTTCCCATAATTGTTATTTGATAGTGCAGGTCTCGAAGATAGGCTTCTTATTCCCTAATAAACTTAGCTCCTTCTCAATTCAGTTTCATATCATACATATTTATCAAATGTTTTGCTCTCTTAAAAATTCTTCAATTGTATTTATTTCTTTATATTCAATCGTAGAATTATTTCAACGAAATTAATTTTGTGGAGCAACAGTCAAGCAGACCCAGATCTCTATTCCCCTCGAGCATTCGTCCCTCCTCTAAAGAATGTTACTCGTTTGTTTTCTTTCGTTTTTTGCAGCTGAGAAAAAAACAGCTGCGATTTTTCCTCGCCGCTTTTTCTTTCTCGCGCGATCGCAGTGAGAGGGGAAGTCTGGGTGTGAGGGGAAGTCTGGGTGTGAGGGGAAGTCTGGGTGTGAGGGGAAGTCTGGGTGTGAGGGGAAGTCTGGGTGTGAGGGGAAGTCTGGGTGTGAGGAGAACATCTATGAGGGTATATGCTTGAAGAGGGAACAGATTTTCATGTGTTCTATTAAGCAAGACTGTACATGAGACAGTATGTATTAAAAATTACGTAATAAAAAATGGAATGCCTCTAATTAAAATGTCATTAATTGCTTAAATGTTAAATCAAATGTGCATGTGAATGAGAAATAAGTGAATTACCTTCAATTTTACCCATAAATTTCAGTCATATTCGACGTCCTGCTCGTAGTATATTAGTGCCTTGCATCAGTTAGGAATATGTAGAATATTCTGCTGCTATTTATTTAGCGTACTTCAAACACATATAAATGAGCTTTACAATTTTATGCCAATCTATTGAGACTTGAGTAGCAACCCAGAAATGGTCTAAACGGCTCGTTTCTATTGCCTTATTCTAATCTATTCTGCGTACACCGTCCAGTTTACTGAACACATAGTTTACGAATAGATTAGACTTACTACTTCAAATATCATAACGTTCACTATCAAACTAAGGTCATGCTGTTTACAAACTTAACTTGTAGTTTTCAAAGACCTTCTACAACCTGCGTTATGTGTGATATCGGTATTGATGTTTTGTAGAAAAGTAAAAGTACAGCGAAGTTAAATATTACGTTTCGCATTATCTTATGACAACTGGAAGAGATAAGAAAAGTTATTGCATCAGAACAAACTCTGGATTTGTCACTATCAGGTACGACCTAAAAAAGAACAACACTCTTAGAGTCCTGAAAATCGTCTCCTAAATTATGGATTTTTTTCCCCACTGATTTTCGAACGTGTCAGACTAATGAGCACCGTACGACGTTAGGATCTTTCATAGATATTCATGCACGAAAGATCTTACTTAGATTCTTAGATTTCTTATATTTTTAGAGTCCAGAACACGGTAGCCAGTGTGTTACGCGAGTTCATCAACAAAGTCTCGGTCGGTAGGCAGGAAGCAATCCATCAGGGCTTCACCAAGGCAGAGATAAAAACACAAGTACGCCTCTCAAACTCCTATACTCGAGCGGTACTCGCTAAACCAAGTGAACGATTCACGAGACCGTTTGTTGTGTGTATATTTCTTGCTCTTTCATCATTCCATTGGACAAAATTTTAATAGGAAATTTCTCTTATAAATGACCATTCTGTTTACTAATGTAGATGATAAAATGAACTAAATGAGTTTCACTTTGACGTACCTCATTCAACTATTTAACTGTTCAAGAAAGATTAAGGCTGTTCAGATGCAACTGAGCCGTAGCAAGCTAGGTAATCTCTAGAACTAATAACGCAGTGGTCAATCAAGAAAGAATGCTATTGATACTTAAGATAACATCTATACTGCCGTTGATAATAATGGAAACAATAGTAAAAATGAACATAATAATAATTATCACAGTTTGGAATTTAATTTTCAATATTTTTCATGTATCTACATGTATGTATTTCATATTCACAATGCAAATACGGCACACTGGTGTAGAGCATAAATAAATAAAGTGTCGAGGAAATATTTTACTTGCAACGAGGCTCCAGATTTTGTCTCAACCAGACCTGCGATCTGCTTCAGATCAATGATACCATCAATTTTATTCCAATCAGATCGTCTGTTCCACCCCAGTCAGACAGTCCGCTTCTCTCTTATCAGACCGTCTGTTTCACCCCACTCAGACAGTCGGCGTCTCCCTAATCAGACAGTCAGTTTCACCCCAGTCAGACAGTCAGCTTTTCCCTAATCAGACAGTCAGTTTCACTTCAATAAATCCTTCAGTTTCCCATAATCAGACTGTCAGTTTCACTTAATTAAACCGTCAGTTTCATCCCGGCCACGACCGTCTATTTTTACACATCACGAGTGCTCCTCTCCAAAATCACAGAATGAATCGTTAAAGCACTGAAGCGTCTCGTATATTCATACAATAGATCTATTATTATGGAGCAGAATCAAAAACTCTGAAAAAGATGAGCCCAGTTAAATAGATATTGTGCAACTCATGGCTGCCTTCAGAAATAACATAAGACAACCAAAATGATTCTGAAATGTTCCTTTAACTTTATTAGACAAATCTTACTAATTCTGCTGTGAGAGAAACGAATATGATGAATAAAAATCTCTATTAACTTTTGTTTCTGTGTTATATATTAGAGGAAAAATTTTATTCCAACGAATGAAGAAAAAATGATACATTTTAATCACATATGCCAACAACCTTGAAAGTCAATTTTTAATTTCTATGACAACAATTACATTCTAAGAGTTCTACACTGATGGATGCATGCCTGACAGGTGGTACGGTGTGAAGAGAATCATGTGATGGCTTCATGAGATCGATTTGTTCTGGCTTGTTTCTTGTAATGAATGCTGGAGCATCCCTACACACAGTTGTGCAAGCAACTTCATTCCAACGGCCCTGAGATCTTTGCTTCATTACAAAATTATAATGATGGAATTTTCCTCCGTGTTCATCACTAACAGATCCACAACGAGGAAGGAAAGTCTCTAGAAAGCAGTGGAGAAAATTATTTTTAAGGCCATGTTGCATCCGCGTCAATGGTATTTTTCCAGAAATACTGACATCAACTGAGTATACTGTAGGTGTCATCTCTCTTCTTGCCTAAAAATTCAAACATAACTTCTTTCAAGGCTCACTAAACTTTCTTATCTTTCTCATCCAAAACCCGTTCAAACGCAAGATCCTTTACAAGTTGTTGAAGTTGTGGCCCAACAAAATACCGTCCTTAATCTTTGTATTCCTCAATTTAGGAAATTTGTCTTCTACGTAGACAAGACGTGTCCTTCCCGGTTCATACCTTTGATGACAAAATTTTTCATCAAACACAACTTTATATGGAGGGGTCCTTCTGGGTCCACGAGAGGCTCGGTAACTACATTTTTCTTGCTTGAGTTAAGATTTCTTGCAGGCACGTTTGCTTGAATGTAATGTGCTTTTTTTATTCCTACTGTCCCACGTACAAAAACTCAGTGACAACTTTGAAATCACCAATGTTTTCAAGCTAAACTTGAAGGAGTCTATGAATAGCATCCATTCAGTAGTATCATGATTCAAATTTAAACATGTCATTAAGCCATTAACGTAGCAGCAAACAACAAAATTGTTTTTCTTCTCAAACAAATGAAGCAGATCCCTCTGACGTTCTCTGTACTACGTGACACAGGCATGACGTTGGAGAAGATTTCATTGCTGTAGTCTTGCCCTTAGAAATTTTGCCTTCTGCTTGGACAAATAACGGTCTCGAATGAGATCACTCGATTTTGCTGGTCTTAATCGGTGCAGTGTATCATCTTTCTCTTTAAAAATTAAGTTATGGAATGTGGAAGGTTTGCTGGGTCTTTCTTCCGCACTGTCTGCATTTTCTATTTCAAGCTCATGAATTTGAATACCTAAAATAATGAGGCAATAATAACGAGCTGTTTGGTCTTTTTTCGGATTGCCACCCAAGTTCCATGCCGTAAACTTATGATGGAGTAGTAACTGGTAAACTAGCTGTTAACTGGTAAACGTCAAGTTATTATTTCGAAAAAACAACACATCAACACACAAAAAATTAATATATTACAAATTACATAAAGAAAAACGTCAGAGTAAAACAATGGTTAATCCTGCAGACTAGGCAATGCATAAATTAGGCACCCCGATGGTTTATCTGACAGAAACGTTGTATTCCAAAAATGCTGGCCCCACTTAAAATGCAGGAGTTCACCAGATGTTTAGTGTTTTTATAGCTGTATTGAAAATGAACTGACCTAAAGATCTCTTGTGTCTCTCATTGATATACTCTCAGCTAATTTATTTTTCCTGTTAACGATCTATGGGCAATTTCATTCACCCATTTACGAACTATGGGCCAACTTTTATGACCCATGTAAAGTGGATGGGCCAATTTTTTTTAGAAATGTGCGAACTACGGGATAATTTTTATGACCCATGTACAATCGATGGGCCAATTTTTATTACAAATGTATGAACTATAGGCCAACTTTTATTACCCAAGTATGAACTATAGGCCAATTTTTATCTCCCATTGACATATGCTGAAATGTATGTATAAAACATTGGTGAGTTTGGACAACTTTGAAATTTTAGAAGACAGACATAAAGTTCAAGGTCGTTCTCTCATACCATTTATCACGATCTCTTGTAACCCAATCATGCTTGTTACAGCTGTTCGATCTCATTTCTAATCAGGGGTCATGAAAATAGTCTGTTCTTGAGTAGATTCATGCTATGAAAACGAAATATGATTCAGAACAAAACTTCAGGGTTCGTTGCTGTGGAACAGATGTGTGCGTTAGATGCACAACGAAATTCAAAGAAACCCATAAAAGAAGCACTCAGGGTTCACACTGTGGTCGAGGGTCAACACGAAGAATCTGAGCAAATAAACTTCAAGATCTTTCAGTGATTCTTCGTATCTATGAATTCTGAAATGTGAAAATTAGGGAATTGTAGCGAGACGAGACGCTGTGTAGCGTCGCTGTAGAATTTCTTATTTTGTGCTATTGAAAGTTCAAAATAATGACAGTCTCTCCAACAGGTTACCATGAAACTTTCCTCGGTTACCATATAAATTCGTACTTTTATTTTAGTTGTTTGAGTGATGGCGTATTATCTTTTTTACGGTGCAAAATAATTCGATTTTATGCAACTAATTTTGGCATACTCGTATAAAAGTCATTTGTCAACCACCTGAATAATTTTTATTTCGAACTTTTAACATTCGTTCCGATGGATGAATTTGAAATGGTGCATGCATGCATGCTGTAAGACGGTAATTAAACTTGTTGCGCGGTAATAACCTATTATATTTATTCTGACTTCTATGAATGAACTCCAGAAACTTTATTTCGAGAAAAGTTTCTGAACAATAATTCATGACGACTATCTTGTGTAAATATAACTGCGCGTTCTAACGTACTCAGATACTTTCCATTCGTATCAGCAGAGCACATGATATGTAATCCATTCTCTGCAATATACTTAATAAACAACACTAAGGCAATGGTATCTTAGTATGCATATACAAATTCTGTACTTCTATGTCAAAGCTTGGAATACTAAATTTGAATCTTGTAATTGTTGACAGTCACAGGGCCAACGTTTGTGATCAGAGTTAAAATGAAAAATTTAAATACAAGGCTAATAAATTTAAATTATTTAAATACGTTTGCCTTAAAGAATGGGACATAATGGTTCATCTTCATGTTAATAAACTCATTTTCTAAATGTATGGATGTCGTAACAGCAAACAAGGACTGTTCTAACAAAGTAATTTCTTCAATCGAACATCGCATAATTTAAGAGACATCATTTGCCTGTTTTTCCTCTCCACAAGCGAAATAAATAACCTATTTAATAGCCCATAAATAACTGTATTTTCAAATGCAGTGTCACCGTAGGACCGGACGTTATGTGTATCACGCAGAAACAGAACTTGAGCTCGCTTGGGTGCCTGAATATTTTCCACATTTCTTAGTACCGTTGTGTTTTAACAAAAATGTTTACAAGTTCTAATCAATAATAAAATTTTACATAAAATGAGCGTAAGTTAATTTCTTCAAAATTAATAGTTTAAGAGGGATGTATATTACAAAATTGGGTAACATGTTATTAGCGCACCTAAAGCAATTTTTGAAAATATATTTAATGTTTAATGTAACAATCGCAGTTAATATAAAGTTGAAGAAGAAAATCGAGTGACCATCATTCAGATAAGGAGAAATATTTCTCAGGCACTTTATATCTACGAAAACAAACGAATATGCATGGAAAATGATCAACTTCAGCATTTTTGCAAGGGCCCAGGAAGTCAGAATACGAGTATCGTATTAGCAATGCTAATTCATAGAATAAGAGATTATTATTAGTTACATACAAGATCGCTTCTTACTTTTCGGTCCCAGTTACTTAATATTGAGAGCGTGACCAAGTAAAACATGACTAGAAAAATTCCAACTGAATATGAATAAATCTAAACGCACTCTAAAGACGACTGACTACTTGTCAATATTGTATCAAAGCATTCATTTCTGTACACCTGGCGATGAAGTTACACTTATTTTCAAACTCCCTTAGCTCCATATTCCGTTTTGCACCCATAACTCCGTCTTCTAAATGTCTTTTATTTTGAATGTATTAACAGTTGGAATATTTTGTAAGTGTATTTTGAAACTATAGCTCTATTTTCTGCTTGCGTTCTGAACGCAAAGTTTTGAAAGATCAGATTTTGTTGAGTTACTCTCTGCTACATAAATTGACAAAAAGACAGGAAAAAATATTACGGTTAACCTTTTTATTAATCATACTTTTATCGAGATATATACTTTACTGCAAGGTATATTTTTGTAGTTGTTGTGTATGGAAATGTGTTATGCACAATATAAGATTATGTGAATGAATTTGAGAATTATGTTAAATGTAGCACAAACCTGGTATTTTCCAGATCTGTTGCACCATGGAGTTTGGATTAAATATTCTGTGTTACAAGTAGTACGAGATATATTTATAAGACTTTCACTTAACCAAATTCTCAAAAAGTTCTTAGTACATTCTCGACATTAATGTATATATTTGAAAAATATCAAAGACTAACTTCCGTCTTTTCATTTCAGACTCAATTGAATAATTATATTGCTGTACTTAAATCTTGCTGATCAATCAAACACTGTGAACAGAAGTAGAACTCTCCCCTGATCAGCTGTTCTAAGTGTAACGTTGAGAAGCCTCTGCATTATGGCTTACAAGCACTTGTTTTATTTCATTGCTGTTAATTTACTTGTCGCTTTGTTTCTCAGTGTACTAATGATTGGTAAGTAGTTCAACATTTTGTAAGCCTATTATTTGTGTTGTAAGCTATTCAAAAATTTGTAAGCATGATTTATGTTTGAAAATATGCAAGTATTCACTGGTACTTTGAGAGTATTTTTAATACGTGTAACGTGTAGAAAAGGAGTATTTGTAGATGTGAAGGATGTGTAAGAAAGAAGTATTTGTAGACGTACAGGGTGTGTAGAAAAGGAGTATTTGTAAATGTACGGGGTGTGTAATAAAAAAGTATTTGTAGATGTAAGGGGCGTGTAGCAGAATATTACATTCATATGGAGTAACAGGAATGAATTTCTTCAGGTATGAAGCTGAGGTTTTTTGATCGGTTTGTTTGAGTTAAGTCTACAGTGTCTGGAGTCCACCAACATGGAATGGCACATAATTACTAGATGGTTCGGATTATTTTGGACATTTTATTCTCATCTATGATGAAATTTAATGCAAAATCGTTGTGTACAAAAAAGAGAAACTTAAGCTACAACTTTAGGTATATGTACGAATCAGGCAAGGTTATTAATAAATCTAAAATGCAGCATGCAAAAACATAATAGATTTACAATCGACTTGCCTGCATGGACGAGTGCGATAAAATCTCCTAATTAATTATACCAGCGTGAGTGAGACAGCATCAGAAAATATAGACGAAGGTGGCAAAAAACATAGATAGTAAATTTCTTGGAGCTTGCTGCCAAATGCAGTGACTTGAGAATGCTAGATATAATACATGTAAGAATACATATTTATATATTTATATGTATAAATACAATATTTGATGTTACTGAATGGTATTATGCGTAATATATGGATGAGGAAACTGCTGTAGCTTCAGGGTTAAATGACAGTATCGGCTAGAACTGATCTTGACTAATACGGACTACGTGAGAGAGTTTTGAGTATTCATGTGATGATAGATGTCTTCTAACCAGATAACCGTCCGTCAGTTGTATTCGACTTCGCATGCAGCGTCATAACTATCGGAATAAACACCCTATATAAAATAACATCGTCCTTTTTCTTCCTTTACAGACTGGAAGTATGTCTCCAATATTATTCATCCTCAAGAACAACTCATTTACCACTCAGAAATGAACGCTGATGATAATATTCATAATCAATTACAGTCGTTGATGATAGGAGAAATTGAACTATCAAAGGAATATGAAGCAGTTAATAATGAACTCCTTCTCATTAAGAAGATTCTCGAAGAAGAAAAAATTAAAAAAGACGTCAACTCTCTGAACCCGTACGAACAAGGTTCTAAACTTAAAATTGTGAAAAATCAAAACCACACTATACGTGTAAAACCTCCTGAGTACAGCGATGCTAAGGAACTGATTTTGCTAGTCAGTTCATTGGGCCGTGGTGGCAGTTCTTGGCTTGCTGAGCTCCTCACCCACATAAGTACTGACACTGTGTACGTATTCGAACCTCTTAAGATAGTTCCCGACTTCTTAAAACTTCGATCAACCCCCGATATTGAGGCTGACCTTCTATCCAAAGTTTTTACCTGCCAATTTACTGACGATTTTTCCAAATTCAATAAACAATGGCCATCAATTTTTAAATACTTCCGTCACAACTGCTCCGGTGGAAATTGCCTCGGCCCCAACGAACTCCGCAGTCAGTGTCGTGCGGCTGAAGCAGTCGTCAGTAAGGTAAATATGAATGCATTTAAGCCTCCAGTCTATGACGTACACATTTGAAAGCGTTTGCAGCGAATTTAACTGATTAGCAGCAGGCAGATTGCTGGAAAATTACATACGCCGGCTCTCACAGAGGTACAGTAGCCAGTTGCATAGTTTGTGCTAGAAATATTGCTTTAAATATGTGTGTTTTATGACAAAGAAACCACCGATATTATAATAGGTTTCAATTTCGTAAGACTTAGAGCAAACTCGACGTATTTGGTGGAATTTTTGTAAAACAAAGGTTGAAAAGTAAGGGTGAGGTAAAATGAACATTAAGGGAAAATTTTGCAGTCAGAATTGAAGTACAACAGATCTATTATAAATCTTGAATCTGTGGATGCGTTCATACAGGTATATGAACGATTGGTGACCTACGTGAGGGAGGTGTCTAGCCAAATAGTAGAACAAAACGAAGTTGAGGCGAAAAAGATGTAACCGAGCATTGATTAAAATGAATAAGACAAAGAGGAGATTCTTTAGAATGAGATGGTTGACATTGTCTGTAGTTCGGAGTAAATCATTATATGGTGGTGGTGAATGAAGCAAGAGTGAAAGATGCTGTTGTTGAAGGTGTGGTATAGGAGATCAGGCAGAAAAGAGGGTTGAGGCAGGGATGAGGTACCAGGCGGAAAAGAGGGTTGAGGGAGGTATGAGGTACCAGGCAGAAAAGAGGGTTGAGGGAGGTATGAGGTACCAGGCAGAAAAGACGGTTGAAGGAATAGATAATAGTTTGTTGAAAACGACTTTCATTCACATGCACAGATCAGATGGCAAAGGGGATAATAATAGTGTAGTTCTATCTCTATACTTGCTGTTATTCCTCAATTACCTCTGCTTCTTAACCTTGTATTGTTAAGCAAGATAGTGAATTACCGATTGATGTGTAAACAATCTTTATTTCCAATCAAGTACACAGTACATAGACATTTTAGTACATTGGTTTTTAAATTCTTAAGGTTAACATTCTTAGAGTAAGGATGATGGTGAGCTCCATGCGACGATCCTGGGATGTGTCCATGGGCGATGAGTTGAGGTCTTACCGATAAGTGCGAGCTCACAGCGTGAAACGAGAAACAGCTCGTATTCATTGCCGGGTTTCGAACCCGCACGCAGTCTTTCTGCACAAGCAGAGACCCGATACAGAACACGGGCCGCATACCACTCGACTACGGTGGCAAACTGTAGTAGCGAATATACCTCCATTTTCAGGCAAAACTTAGAAGCAAGTACAAAAATTGCTGACAGGTGGTGAAATATCGTGTACCGGTTGAAGTACAAAGTTAAATGAAATCTTGAATGTGGAAATGTAGTGAAATCACGACAAAAAATTTGAAGCATCCGGTGAGAAGTAGCAAAAGTGAGAACATTGAGAATAGATACAATCTAAAAATGTAGAGTGGCCTTTTAAAACCTACATTTTAGGAATTATTAAAGCGAAAGGAGAATAAAAAGGAAGTGACAGAACGAGTGTTACATTAGCCAAGGACGGGAAAGTATTTTATGTGATTTATTGATTATAATGACAGTTTAGTCATTGTATACCTCAGCAGACTGCCTACTGGGCCTGATTATGTTTTCAGACCATATATTTCTTTCAAGTATCGAAACATTCACTCTTTTGGCGACTAACGTGAACTCTGGGTCCCAACACAAACAGTTGTGTTCACAGCAAGCGAAGTTAGTTTTGTTTACTCTGAAGACGGCGGCAGCGAAGACTCCTGTCAGCCAAAAGTGGGTCAACACACTGTAAACTTTCTAGAGTTTAATATTCGTGCCCCGGATTTCCAAACAAAGAGAGTTATGATATTATATATTTTAAAATGCTGCTTATGTTTGCAGACCATACGACTTCCACTGGCAGACGTAGAAGTACTTCTGACTCGGCCTAGTCTGCAACACTTGAAGATCATCTACCTAGCTCGGGATCCCAGGGCTCAGATCTTATCGAGGTCAGTTACTCAAACATCAACGGAAAACGGACAAAAACCAAAGCCGGTTTCATTCCAAGGAAATTTAGGAATGAAATATTGTCATATAACAATTGTCTTTTCAATGTATTAATATCAAAATTTTTTTGGTAGATATCCCATAAAAAGGAATTTAATATTAAAAAAAAAGTGATCAATTATGTAAAAATATGTCATATAAACAATAAGAAAGCAGAGTGGCCTTTTAAAATCTGCATTTTAGAAAGTATCAAGGTAAAAGGTTTAACATATTCTTCTCGTTTAACATCTCAGTTCAAATAAGAACCTTATTGAAGAATGAATAAATCAGAAATCACTTACGTCCTAATTTACGTTGTGAACAAAAACAAAACTATAGAGCAGCGTCTAGTATTATAGAATTCAAATTGATCAAATGGTCACAATATAATTGCATAAATTCCTTAGCTTTTATTGAATGAATACTAGACTTACTTCTCCTGAAGTACATCAAAAATGTTCACGGTTCATTGCTAAGCTTCACTGTTTATTGAGGAAATTTATCTAATCAATATTAGCTAAGCTAATTATTAATAAACAGTGAACTATTAGAAGCATACGGAGTAATTGACGAGCATCTTCTGAAAACTTATTATGTATTACGATCGTAACTTTTCGGCTGAAGTATTGTTTCACAGCTTTTCTTATAGTATTATGAACGTAACTTTATGGCTGAAGTATTGTTTCACAACTTTTCGTATGGTATTATAAATGTAACTTTACAGCTGAACTGTTGTTGTTGTATAGAAGTCAGATGCTGGTTCACCAATAAATTTTGCTTCAAGCATTTATCAACTGTAATTAACGCCCTGAAAAACGTTAATTTCTTGCCAATTGAGAATTTATCAAAAATCTATCAAATTAAACGTTACTCAATGGATGGGGAAAAAATACACAATTGAACTAAAAGCTAATAATGCGGTACTGTCAAAGCTTTAGCTTGATCGACTTATTTCCAATTAAAATTATTCTAATTGCAATTCAAATTAACCTGCAATTCAACTTAAAGTTTATCTGAAATAGAAATAAAAGTCAACCTCTAATTGAAATTCAAATTTACCTTTAAATTAACTTCAAATTAAAATTCAAGTTGACTTTAAAATCAAATTTACGTCAAATTTACTTTCAAATTAACGTCAAATTGAAATTAAAATTGCAAGTAAATCGCATCAGTAAATTACGGGGTCAGTACGCGTATTAAAATGCGTACATTACATCACTACAGCGCAACGTAACAAAAAATTATCTTGTTAAAACATTTTGAATTCTAGGATGCGATGAATTAATCTTCCGTATTTGTTACAATTCTATGATCATTCTGGAGAGGAAATAGTGCAAAGGATCGTGTGTTGTCATTGCATTAATTATTATTGTCATTAGCCATCTTAAGAGTGTTTTCAAAATCTTTTCAAATCACTTTTTCAGTTAGCTGACTTCGTATGTTGAACAGCGGGTTTGTTGATATCATTTACAAGGAACATTGTTTGTACGAACATCCAATGGCATTAGATCGTGTGTTTCCATCTAATTGGACGGTGTCTGGCGAGTGAAATAGAACAGAATTGTCCGTTTTGACTACATCGTATGTTATTACCAGCACTAAGTCGGTAAAGAACTCTTGAAAAGTTCTTACCTTAAGATTCAGTTGCGTTAAACTTCCTCAATTTACGTTTTTTTAAATTATTTAGTAATTTTTACTTTACAATGACTAACCAAAAAAATAATTAGCGAGGAAATTTTCATATGTCCATCTATTCCGGAACTTCAAATTAATCATAACTTCTACGGTTTTTTCTTGAAATGAATATCAATAATAAACTGACACCATCGAAGGCGCTAATGGTTTGAGAATTAGCAAAAAATAGGCACCAGTTCTAGTGCTTACGACACAGGATGAAGAGGCACAAAATTATCTCTTTTACAACTAAAGTGAACCCAGAACGAATCACACCAAACAGTGCTAGTCACAACAAAATCTCACGGCCTGAGTAGAACAATAAAGGCAGTGCAGAATCGTCGACATATCTTGAAAGCTACCATCCCTGGCCACTACACCTCTTTCCCAGGTTTATCAAATAAAAAGACCAAGTAAAACACCAAAAACCTTCGTTCTGATCAGAGCATTTTCCCAGTATGTACTCGTATGGGTGGTTTGTTTCTTTTTTTCAGGCGTGATGTTTTCAAAATTAAGAGAACTGACTTCACCCCTGATTGTGAGCGAGTGGAGTCGGACGTTTATGCATTTCACAGATTGTCGACCCTCTTTCCAGGACAGCTTTTCTTCCTGCGATACGAAGATCTGTGCCAAAACCCAATAGGTGAGCTCAGTTGCATCTCTAATCAGTACCTTTACGTTAAATAGTTCATATTTTTGACAAACACATGATTGTCCATCGAAAGCTCCAAGAAATGTCACGTATTATATGTACTCATTAAAATGAGAGTACGGAAAGCGTAACAAACTAAGTTCAGTTTATAAAGCGTATTCACTACTGTAATTAGAGAGAGTAACTTAGTAACTATGAGAATAAATTATGGAATTAATTATATCAAAAAATACGTTTTTCAAGATATTTCCGTTCTATCTTTTAAGAATTTTGATACTTTGAATGGTTAGCACGAAAGCATAATACTTTTGGTACATTACTTGAAAAATTATAACTTGAGTCCTGCTCGTATGCCCCTAAAACTTTCTATATTTTTTTAAATTATTCTTGCGGCTGCGAGAATTTCGGATTTCCTAATGAGTTGTGTTTTGTGTACGTATAATACCCAATGTAAGGTGAGGCATTTACAATAGTAAAGATCACGCAGAGTAGTATTTTGTTCTCAATAATCATCGAATAATTGAATATCCTGAATACATTAAGTAGCTGGGAAGCGATAGAAATTTGAACAAGATCTAGAATTTCTTCAGACATCTGTATTCTCCTCTAACAACACTTGCAACAGCTTTCTATTGTCTTAGTTTCAACACACTATGCCTACTTATCCACTATTTCTAAAACACATGCAGAAATGATTTTCTGTATATTTAATTTCGTTAACATTCAGCTACGGCTTGTGATTTGGTTTTGCGAGCGTAGTTTCTTATCAGAAGCTAAAATGAACCCATTTGGCCGCCTTACTATACTTGTCAAGAGAAAAAAGGATCACTAGAAGCGATTCGTCATAAATAATTGAGGTGAAATACATTGGAAAGCACCGCCGAGATTCAGTAGATGAAAAAGATTGAAGTATTAATACATCAAAGTCTGAGATCACTAGGGTGTAAACTAGTGCATTGCGTTTAATAATGAGCCAGAGAAACTTCCGATTACCACGTCCAGACCTTGTTCTGCCGATCAGCTTACAAATATTGTCTGCACATGGAAAGAAGAGATGGTTATACAATTTGGCGAGGGTAATTAAATCTCAAAGAGTTTGGGTCTTGTGTTAGAAAATTCTTTTCTGGGTACGTAAACAAAATGCGAAAAGGGTGTAACAAAATGATTGAAATACATTAAACTCACTTCTACCGCTGCTCATTTTTAAAAGCAACGTGTTGAGACTTTTAAATAGGTTACAGGTTATCAGTGCTCATGAAACAAAGTTATCAATTACTTGTAAAATATCGGTTGAACACAATGACAAAAGTGAAGCTTTACTTTCATTCCACCAAAAAATATAATTTTACGACGTTTTTAACTCGCCTTGAATGTGTTCTATATTAGAGCTACAGCACTTATTTATCCCTATTTTACAGACCAAGCCTCGCAACTATGGAAGTTTTTGCGAACAGACAGCAATGCGAGCCTACCTAACTCTTGGATCAAGTTTCTGACATCCCATGACGAGAACTTAACGACGGTGGATAGTAGTAAGAAAAAGAGCAGAACTGGAGCCTACACCACCTATAGAAATTCCTCATCCCAATGGTACAAGTGGAGAGAAGAAAAGAATATCACCACTGGAAGCTTGGTCGACGTTGAAAGTTTATGTTCAAATGCAATGGATCGACTAGGATATGTTCCTTTAAAAACTATCGAAAATGTCAAAAATTTGTCTCTTCCATTCATCCGAGAATACAATTGTGATTTTTGGAACTGCTGGACTCACAGGTTTTGATGTACATTCATGTATCGAACTTGTGTGATTCGATACTCTGTTTCAAGAGCCAATGTTGTTTATTTAATTTAGCTTAAATTATTTATATAATAAACAGTTGGTAATTCCAAGGTTGAGTGAACATGCTGACGCTTGGCAGCTCATAGTCCTTTTGAAATTGTGAATGTTTGGCAGCTCCAAGCTGGTATTATGCTGCAAAGATAGGGTTGCATAGCTGCAAAATTGTGTGAAATACAGACTCAAAGTTGTGTGCTTCCAATCATAGTTCCAGGCTGTGTGATTCCAAATATTATTAACTACGAAGCTAAGAAATATCTGGAATATTGAGACTAAAAGAATACAAGTACGAAATTTTGTGACTCCTACTTAGAGAAACTGAGTTTGATAATGTTTAGTAAGTCGCTAGCATAAAAGAAACATTCGAATGTTGCTTCCAGAGATATTTATTTCTTTGGTTATCCAGCGTACAATTGCGAGAATAGAATCGTAAATATAAAATCTTACAAGTGAAAAATTTTGTTAGTTAAATAAACTTACAACTTATACTTCTTCAAGCTAGTCATAGTTGTCGTTCCGCTGGCGGCCACGAACGTCATTTTTTGCAAAGCTGTGGGAACAAAAATGAATATTTTTCAGTGAGTGTTGGCTGGTGTGTAGTATTAGTTAGTTATCTCAAGCTGCTACTCCCGTTCACGTTGTAGTGAATGTTGGTGTAGATCGCTAAAACTCCTGCCTCCGTGGTATTCTTAAATTTTGAAAATAGTTAAACGAAAAAGTTATATGTATACGTTTCACTCATTGAATCATTCACAAGCACATTCTTTAACCCTTTCGCTGCGTAGCTCTGTGAGACCCAGGAACGAGCGAAGCAAAAAAAAAGCATCAGTATTTTATTAATGTTGAATAACAAAATATTTTAGCTTGATAATAGAATTGTTTTGAGAAAATACATTAGTTACACCATAATGTTTGTTTTTTATAATTACTTTAAATAATTTTTTCAATTTGTTACAAATTAAGCGCATTTATTGGTTAAAGAAAAAACAAATTTTGTACTAATACTTTAATTGTGTATGGTAAACTTCAAAACATTTAAGACATAAACCTGGTTTATCAATACAGGTTTTGCATTGCATTCTACTTTGAGAATTAATTCCATGAAGATAACAGACACGGCATCTTTTTGTTGTGTTCTTTGATTTTTCACTTGTATTTTTCTGAATAAAATGCTTCCCAACCAATCTTGGTACGAATGACTGCAAGGCACTCGCAGGCATTGAAGGTAGAAGATGTAGTTAGTCCTTTTACAACTTAAAGAGAAAAGTCGAAAAATGTTGCTTTCTTCTTTTTCACAAAATTATAGATGCCTAGAGCATCAACTATGCGTATTTGAATGAGGTAAAGTGAAAGTTTTTTATACCATTTCGTAGTTTTCCTAGTCATGTCGTAATAATGCATTACTCGATCATTCCTATCAACAAATCCCATGTTTCTGTTGTAATCATTTATGCATAGAGGGAGTTTTCTCTATTGGTCCTGCATTGCAGTTTCTCTTTACTATGGCATCTTCATTTGAATGCTTGTTTGTGAACATGTAAACATATCGTTTATCATGATAAGCCAGTACTAGCAAGTCACCAGATTGAAAAACACTTTTTTGCCCCTAGTCTATTTTAGTTGTGGCTAGGACACCTTTGTGACACCTTTCCTATTCTTTCTTATTGTCCCTGTTGCATAGGTTTTGTTTTCTAACAAATACTGGTACAGCTTTGGAGTGGAGTAGCAATTATCAGTATAGATATGATGCCATTTTCCAAAATAAGGTTTCATCATCGATATCACAATACTTTCTGTTTTAGAGGAAGTATCAATGGTTTCCATAGTGCCATAATAAACTCTACATTCAATAGCGACACCATTTCCATCAATTAATTTGAAGATTTTAATTCCAAATCTAGACATTTTATTCTTTATAAATTCTCTAAAAATAATTCTTCCCTCCCATATGAGGAGTGATTCGTCAAGGCTAAGTTTGTAGGAAGGCCTATACTTACGTGCTAGATAGCTAGAGCATCATTCAGAAGCTTGATAAAAGGATCAAATTTCTCAAGGCGAGATTTACTTTGGGTTGTGATGTCACTAGAGCTCCAGAAAGATAAAATATTGCAGAATCTATTCATTTTCATCAATTTTGAAAAAATTGGAGAACTAATAAACTCATCAGTTGACCAATAATGAGGGATCTTTGGTTTATGAATTATTCCCATCAATACCAACATCCCTATAAAAACATTCATTCCTTCAGTAGTTGTGGCATACCACTATTTATACCTAGAATTTGATTTTAGAGTATTCGAAGAAATGAAGTGGTTGGTTTTTTATTTGTTTCTGTGACCACATGTTCGAAAATATTATCGGGAAAAAATTCACTAATAAATAGAACATTGAATGAAGATCCCCTGAAAAATAGCTTCGTTTTTACCATCAAAATCTTTCGAATCTCGCGCTCCTCCCTCATTATTTGCCAAGGCTTCCAGTCAAAATTACGGCTTCTCTTTGGGCATGGCGGATTTTCTTCCGAGTCTTACTCATTGAAATCATTCAAAGCCGTATTATTAACATTATTATCATTATCACTTCCATCGTTAGAATCAATTTCACTTTCAAGCTCATCATCGACAATATTACTTTAATGTCTTCACTAGAAAGATCAGCTGAGCGATATATTCGCTTTGACATGCTGGGAGAGAGTGACGAGAAAAACATTGGTGCTTGAGTATTCAAAGTTAGAAGAAATCGCAAATTTAATGATAAAACTGTCTATTAGAACGAAAAAATCATCTCAAAGTAGAACAAGCTCTATATGAAACTCGATAGAATCTATAAATGAGCATATCATTCATGAGTTCCTGTAACTCTGTTTTCATCTATGAGGATTTCATTCATACGCAGCGAAAGGGTTAATACTCGTCAATAATAAAATAAAATAGAACAGAAAAGGACACTGCAACAGAAACTGGCCATTTGGTCCATTTTTGAGTTGCTACCTGAGACCCATGCGGTCTTGAGTTGAGATATCAATCATGCATATGCCTCTTAATGACGCAGATGTTTCAGTCCCGTACGCATAATACAATGTCGCACAGGCATTTCAGTCATGCACATTCACCGTAGTCATAGGTTGGCCCTAAGCTTTAAAAAGAATATAAAATCAGTACTTTATAATACAAGGGGTTCTTTATCCAATATTTGTCGAGACTGTTTTTGAATATGTTCACTGTGCTGGCAGAAACGATATTTTCGAGTAGCTGGTCCTAATTTCCGGCAAATTTTATCTGAAAAGAAGTTTAGAGCCTGAGATGTCGTGAAGGTTCTTATTATTAGTTTATAGCCGTTATTTTTGCCTCATATGCTATCGTCTAAAACCCTTCGAGGGTAACGCCGTTGAAGTCGTTGAGATACTTATAGGACTTAATGAGTTTTCATCGCAGTCTTTTTTGTTTAGGGAGATGAATTGAAGCTTCTGAAGACGCCTTTCGTAACTAAGATTACAGAACTCAGGAATTATTTTCGTTGCTTTACTCTGATTTCCCTCCGTTTTGGTAATGTCACTTCGTAGGAAAAGAGACCAAAATTGCACTGCATATTCAGATGTGGCCCGACTACCACTTTATACAGCTGTAATATTATGTTCCTTGACTTGTATTCAAAGATTCTTGCAACGAAAAAAAGGATTCTGCTCGCATTTCTGACGCTCTTTTCTACTTCTTCAAGAAAAACGAGGATGTTTGTGAAACAGCTACGTTTTACCCGCCGTGCTGGGTGTCAGTAATCAAGTTTTGGGCTTGGAAGAGTTTTGTTACATGGATTTTGAGTAATCTTTCTATTGATTTTCCGATGACGGATGTCAGACTGATTGAACGACAGTTATTGGGTGCTTGTTTGCTTCCCTTTTTGAAAATAGGAGTAACATTTACCTGCTTCCAGTCTTTCAGAACAGTCCCAGTTCCAAGCGATCGATTGATGGCATTTGTTAAGTGTTCCCTAAATACTTCAGCTGTTTCTTTAAGTATTCGGAAAACAAGGCTGTCGGGTCAGGTTGATTAATGTGACTTTAAAAGGCTCAGCAGTTTTTTTACTTCTTCTACTATGAATATGCAGTTGATCAGGATATCTTGTTGGCTCAAAGAGTGACGTTGCAAGATTTCAATTAGGTTTATTAAAGTGAACGCGGAAGTAATAAATGTTTTTAAAATTCTGGCACCGTGGTTGTTGTTTGTTTGAATTGAGCCATTGGGTCGATCATTAGTACAATAGTATCTCTTTTGAGTCGTCTGTCATTCATGGATTTGTAGAAGCTCTTCGGGTTGTGTTTTGCTTGTGCTACAACTGCAATTTTTTTATTTCGCCGTGCATATTTTATCGTCCGCTTACTGCCGTGCAGATGCAGATGTGTTCTTGGCTATAGAGTTCTATGTAGTATGTTTTAAATCTTCTGTATGACTGTTGCTTGGTATTTATAAAACTCTAAATTCCTTGTGAAAACCATCTCATTCTCATTCATCATTTCGGATGTTCTGTAGCGCTTGTAATTTTTTCTTCAAGTTTAGTATGTGCAGGAACACGAATTCGAATGCCCATTAAAAGTAAGCTAAATTGTTTATTAATGTGTACTTCTGAGAATTAAATGGGTTCGTACTACTACCGTGTCCGACGCTGTGGGTGAAAGATATTAGAATAAAGTTCTGTTTTCTGTTACATTTATCATTTATGCGCCACTTGTTGATCGCAAATACTTTTTTTTAAATCGTATTATAAATGAAGTGAGCTTTGGGAACTCCTTGTCTCTTCCTCTCTGTGAGAAAATGACAAAAAAATATTTATTTGTGTGTTGAAACAAATTTTACATCTTGCAGAAAAAAATTAATCATCACAGCTTGATACATAGGGTTTTCTCCTTGAACAATTTCTACGATACTGCGATGCGAACGTGTCATATTTTGAAAAATATTCTCCAGATTGTTAAATCTTTGTTACATCTTGAACGACTTACATAAAAATCACATTAATTTTTTCACCTATCGTTTATTGTATTTTTTGTGGTAAGATTTAGTATTTTATATGAAATTAATACATCAAAGCCAAGTTACCCTCAATTGAGTACGAGACTTTTAACTCCAGATAATATGCAGTGGTAGGTAGAATCTTCCTCAATAATATTTATGTCATTGTCGTACTTTGATATTCAGTGGAAAATAAACATATAAAATGAAACATCTTGTTAAATTAACCTCAGTAATTGTTTCGGGTAGATTCGAAATGCAAAGTAAATTTCCAGTTAAAAATACTCCGTTGAGAGATGCACACAGTTTTCTACAGGAGTATAGCATGCGTGTAGTGTATTCAAGTATGTTGGTTGTACTGGTCGTTCGTTGGAAACAAGACTCACTGAGTGTAAAAGAAAAACTTTCGCGCTCGTGCGTTGCTATACCATGTTCCCAATTCTGTATTTGCGTCCATAGAGGTTCTCGCAATATTACAATGCCGTAAAGCAATTTACCATCTTGATCATGGATGTCATGTATTAGAATATTACACCTTAATATATTACAGAAGCGAACCACTTTATTGGTCAAGTTTATTGGAGTAATTACATACATTCGTCATGGTACAGGATCCTTTGCATCATTAGTAGCAAACCTAATCAAAAATGGCGCCTCAGAATAATTTTCTAACGTGGCGCATGTGTGATGGGATTTTCAAATGGGACTAACATACACGCCACTGCAGTTAAAATTTATGAAATATATTTTTATTATCGAAAGAAAACATTTTGTTACTCATTGTAGCATTCCTAAACGACAACAAATGGTATTACTGTAAAAAAATGCAGTCTAAAATGTTGCAGATATTATACCGGGATAGTTCTTTTTAATGATTGTTTATCGATGAAAATGAGTCTTCTGGCCATTAGGAACATCGTTCTTCATCTCACAGTCTTGGTTTCGAATCAAAACTGTCATCCAACAGTGATTTAATTCAAACTAAAGAATGTTCCTTCTACATCATACCATTCATTTAATACTACGATACAAAGACATGATCACAATAATCACCTGTTTTATCCCCAAAATGGTTCATTCCTTGTCTTATTTGCGAGTGAAGCTTTCTTGTGACCATCATAGATGCTTCCTCATCTATTACTAAGGAATAAAATTTCATCTCATTGACCTGAATTCAATGACATTTGTCTCATTTCATATTAAAACTTAGTTTGAATAACATTCATTAAGACATGCCACACTCCTGCAAAGCTGCATATACTTTTATTTACTTTTCGAACAGCTTCTTTATTGTATCACATTCCGTACCATGCGGAAACTCAAGCGACGCTTCCAGCACAGTCCCACGCACCGCAAAACAACTTAATTTAGAAGACCTGCATCCGCCGACGCATATTTCCAACACTGCGTCCTGAAGCAGATTTAGTGAAGACATTCCTCGACTAAATTGCGCTCCGAATTTAGCAGCAGAGCTGTGGTTGCTCGGAAGGTATGGTGTATGCCTACGTTTTAGAAATGAATTCTTAAGTTAACCCTTTCATCAACCAATATTTCCGAACGTGTTATTTCTAAAGATTTTTTATATATGTTGTTCGCACCACAAGTTTTATGCTCAGTTCATACGCAACTTGTTTTTCCATTTTATATGGTTGAAATGATATTTAAAAGTAATCCTTTTCCGCAGAGACGTACATACGCGTCGAGAAGCCCAAAGAGACACACTTGGAGAAAACATGTACATCCATATGACTCCACCAGTTCAAGGATTCAAAAAAATTAAAATTTAAAAACTTTCTGTGAACTTAATCAATTGAAGTTGGCCAAAATGGTTTATAAACTTAGGAGCTTAGCTACACAAATAGGTTTTGCAGGCTTTGACGTATTTTACTCAAATTTCATTTCTGTTAAGAATACAGGTTGAGTGCTGGCACTAACCAGCACTTATCGACCGATATGGAATGCAGATTCTCGCGTATTCAGCGATATGAAATACAAGCATACCATAAGCCAGTCATTCAGTGAATTAAAAAGTAACGACCTAAAAGAAAATAAGAACAAAACCGTGTACCGCTGCATGAACTCAAGCCTGAATGCATGTACATACTGACTCACAACCCTGAAACTTTGTGCGTTGCTTGTTGAATGTTTTTATGTTGAACAGTTATTTTGCAATGGCTGAATCAATTACTGTACGCCAGCGAATTGCTTGGGGACGATATAATCAATTATTGTACTCTAAGTGCTTGGTAAAACTTTCTAAGCTTATATTATTTTAAAGTTTAGATTTTTATTTTTTGATTTCAGTGCTTAGAAGCAATGAGGTACATGAATGCAAAGTGAACTTTAAAAATTGAGTGAGTAAGCAGTCTCACTGGGATTGCCAGGTCCCTGACTCGAGTTTCCACACAGCACTCACGTTTTCTCCTGCTTGTGACTCAGGGGATCAGGCAGACTGACGGACTAACTATTTCCTCAAAGTTTCAGGTCATCTCACGTGTCCATACGAGCCTTTACTTCACGTGACAAGAAGGACAAGTCCACTAGAAGTATGATCACTAGTCTTTAAATGTTAGCATTAAGAATTTAAAGCTCAATGAATATATTATGCATACGGAATTGGGAAAAAGTTTATTTTTAACAGTAGTCAAGCATTGTGAAAAATCCACGCAAAATGCAAGGCTTTTCTCACGCATTCGGAAAATCTTTACGAATTTCAAGTAAATTGCCTCCCTAGAGCACCAATATTTATGCTGTTGTCACATATTATTCAATAAATATGCACAAAAATTCATGCTTTAGAAATACTTATTGCCAGTTAAAACTCTTCTTACATACTTCACTGAAATCCTTGTTAGGCTTTTATATGTTTAAATATTAATTTGTTGGTTTCTGTTTCAATTTTAAAAAAGTGTCAAACATGTTTGCAAAAACCGCACAAAACTACACAGATTTTTGTTGTAAAACGTTTTTCAATTCTACCCTTCACTCTAAAGTTGCTTGCCGAACTTTTTATTCGATTACTTTTTTGATTCGCTTTCTCAAAAGCAGAAAGTTCAAAGAACTTTTTCGTAGTATAACTCAGTGATAGTTTGAAACGCTTATTTGTATTTTTACGTATTTATTTACGTTTATTTACATTCTCCCACCGCGAGTAGTTAAACAAAAATGTTTGCAGTTTCGAGGTCTACGTCTTTTTACAGTGTGAAAGGAGAATAAAACCCTTTTCACATCGGAAAATGTTTTCTTACTGGAGAATCAATCCGTGTCAAGCGTTCGTCGCACCGGAAAACCTCGCAATGCAAGAATTCATCCGTGAATGAGCATCCATCCTCTTATTTAAGCCTGCAAGCACTGATTCCTACTCTTGAGTTACACGTTGGCGATTGTAAAATGGTTCATGCATGTGCATACCTTATTTTTATGCTTGTAACTCCCCCTAAAACGTATTCAAATAATAATAATTTGGAACCAGGCTCTGAAACGGCTGATATTTTTCGTAAATATCAAGCTTAATTTTGAAAGATGGTGTGAGATGATTGGGAAAACTAAAACTGTTGGATAACAAAAAATAGCGGAACAAATATTCCTTTCAAAACCGTGCTTTCAGTTAGTTGTATTGAGACGTTACAGAACATTCACGCAGTACATGTAATGTTGCAGAATATTCACTCTCTATATATCTTAAGCCTATCATCAATTCACCCTATTAACCATAAATATTTTTCTAGACAAGTTAAAAGAATTTAATTATCCTGCTAGTGCGTACATTTTTTCCCAGTTTCTTCCTTCAAAAGCAGAATGGGCTTCTGTGTCGTCACAAAGTGTTAGAAAAGTAGCAATAACACAATTTTCTGAAACAATAAAATTTCTGTTCTCTTCAGTGCATTCTAATTTCAATTCGTATTATGAATTGTGTTACTTCTACAATGTCTATTCACTCGTTAACTCTAAACAGGCAGCAATAATTAATGAAACCCAATAAAAGTTAAATCTATTACTTGCGACACACGTTTATTTACACTCTTGGGTTTGAAAAGCCTGCAACGATCGCAATCTAATGAGGAAGAATTTTCTCCAAAAGGTTCAAGTTATGAAATCTATTTCCATAAATTCCAGTTGTTCATCAAATACATTGAAGCCCATAGTTACCAAAACTTCACAACAAGCACATGTTTCAATGAACCTTCCATGACTCCATGAACTCACTTCTCTATCAACTTCATTTGACATTGAGAATTTTCCATCGCTTACTACATATGTCTTCAGTAGAGCAGCTGCACAAACACGTCCCTTGTGGCACCAGCCTCCTTGAGTTGACAGTTCTGGTTAACAGGCGATGTTCAGGAGATCGTCAATAGGATTCTGAAACAAGCTCGTGAAACATAACTCCAAAGCGAATAATTCCAGGAAGCCGTCAATGGACGTCAGCTCAAAGGATAAGATAGACAGATACATTGATTCTATGCGTTCATCAAGTTTACCATGTTCCCAGTGTCAAATAACTGAGTTTATTATTTATTAGTAGTTTTTGAGTCTCCTCAATGCCCCGCCTGATTTAATGCATTTTAATCTGAAAATGGGTATGCGTTGAAAATCAGTAAATCCGGGCACTTGACCGGCCGTACGAATGCTGGAGTACGACGAAGTGTTAAGTCTACCTCAGAAGTGGAGACTTGAATATAATCTACGCTGAAGCTAACATGATCAAATTTTGAAGCACCAATGTATGTATGCAAACATTTTTCTTGTAATTCAGTACGTCAGCCAGCATTATTTGTGAAAATCATATCAAAACTCTTTACAGAAGCAAGCTACTCTTCAAGTCTTAACGAAAACGTATAACAGTTTTTAACAGTCACATCAATGAATCAATTTTCGCATGTGAACAACCACAGTGACGTAACCACATTCAGCTCTTCTTCATTCTAGCTGAAAAGTTCTCTATATGAAGAGCTTAGAAGTTTGTTTATGGAACAGTGCTTCAAGAAATCGGACATATTCCCATCTCTGTGGGAATAATCCAATACTTTCGAGCATCCATATGAGCAATGATACTTCTAATGCATTCATAAGAAAATTCAAAAAATTTTCTCATCCATATGACCAATCATGCTTCCCCAAAATCCACTGAAAAATGATTAACTTTTCTAACATTTGTTGGAGGAAACCAAAATGTAATAACATTCATACGAACAAATTGATTTCTTTTCAAAATTAGCATAGACAAATCAAGCTTTGTCGATACGCCCGTGGTTAACTGATATTTTTTCAACTTCCTCACGAACATTCCACGCTTTTGCAAGAATTACGAAAGGAAATTAAGCTTTGTGAACATCTGTTCAGACAAATTAAATAGTTCGAACATCTGTGTTGGCTATATGAGCTTTCACAACGCCTATTGAGTTTTGCAACACCTCCATGGATAAGCTGAATAGCCACCCGCATGGATAAGCTGAATAATCACCTGCATGGATAATCTGTATAGTCACCTGGATAAACAAGCTGAACAGTCACCTGCATGGACAAGCTGAACAGTTGTCCACATGAACAAGCGAGCAAGAGCACGTTGTCCTACATCCAAGAGCTCAAGCAATGTCACCCTGCGGAGACCGTACACTCGAAGTCAGGCCGTTGTCCTGGGCAAATTGCATTCTAAGCTTCCAAACAACATGCACAATAAGCGCGTGTATCACAGACTTGATTAGTTCCTACTGTGTATGGCTTTTGTATTGTCCTGTAGATTAGATCATGTCCAGTCAGTACACAGTCGGTGTGCGTCCTTTCAAAATGCATTGGGTTTCCGAAGCTTGACGATAATAACGGAGTTCATTCAGCGGGACTGCGTAATTCCGAAGCATTTGTCAATTGTATCACTCGTATTCAAAATGGTTTTATTGTGTTTGAACTCTGCTGAAGTGTAGCCGAGGATGCAGTTATACCTGGCCGGTGTTCATAATAAAACACAAAAACTTTGATGTGTCTGTGACGTTGTTCTTGAAAAACGGAAATACTTAAAGGACCGGCAATTTTTTATGGTAATTCCAGAAGTTGTCAATAAATTTCATTATTTTAGTATTTGAACGCATTTATCGGTACCAGAATCTTAGTTTCTATGATAAAATACAGAATATAAACTTACAACCATAATTATCTATTAAACATGCACTTCGTTCGTGTGAAGGGCATTTTCACTTCAAAAACAAATCATGAAGAGCACCTAGCTTACACTTCCTCTAAATAAACATAAAATTGGGAGTAGGGAGTTTTTATCACAATAATAAATTAAGAACAATTTTTCTATAATTAAATTTCTACATTTTTAGAGATTTGTGCTTCACTGTCTCATGGTTCTTAATCGTGCACAACATACGCAGCTCTTTTTCCAAGTTATCATGCTCTTTACTTTACATTGAGGATCAACACTCCAGTATTCACGTACAAGTTGTAAATTTCACATTCCCTAGGTTCCGTGATCACCCTCGTTGTACAACTTTTTTTAAAGTACACCTCAGTGAACACAGTGAGCAACCTCTCGATTCTGGATTCGTGGTATGATTTAGTATTTTGTAAAGAATAAAATATCTGAGTTATATTTCCATAAATCGTATGTAAAATTTATTACACCTGACAATTACCAGCAAGAGACTTATAAGCGTGTATGTCAAGGACTACAGTAAACAGTAGTCCTTGGTGTATGTATTAACACGCTCCCATGATCACGCACAGTATACAACTTTCTATAAAGTACGCCTCAGTGATTCGCACGGTCAGCAAACTTTCCGTTTTGGATCCCCACCCGCTCCTGCTCAGAAGAAGGCAGTCATTGTTCAATATTTGAGTGCGAGCTCAATGAAGGTAGAAGGTCCCTGCTCATTTAGATCCGCCTTTTGAACACCAGTGCTTCCATTTGAAGTTCCAGCTTGTAGTGGCAATACGTAAACTACGAGGAAAAGAATGAATAAAGCCGACATTCTGTTGTTTAGTTCTATAATTGTTTTTCGTTATGTTATTCTAAAAACTTGTTCTTCTTGATGTAGTGTCTCAGATCTGAAGGTTCGGGGCACATAATTATCCACGTTTCGTGGATGATTAAATGCTTGAATATGCTGATAATGCAAAAAAATTGGCGTATGCTGTAAAATGCTTTCTATTACATAGGATCTCTGGAATTATTTCCTCAGTTAGAAATTTGCTCGTTAAAAAAAATTCCCAGACCCAAAGAATGGCTGAGAGACGGAACGACCGCTAGACAAAATAAATATCTGAGAAATATTAGAATTTCTAGAAAGAATATACTCAGCGAAAAATATATAGTAACTTTATATTTCACCAGGGAAATTTTCGGCCTCATACTCCACAATATTGAATACTTTTAACCTAAAAATGACTGTAGTCTGGCGATAAGAAAGAAGTTACATCTTTACATATGAGAATACAATATGGCAACAGGTTGTTCGGTTCATTCTTAGGTTGCATCCCAAGTCCCATGTCATGTAAAAATAAGATATTAACCTCAAACTCGCACAGGCACCGTGAGTAAAGCAAGAGAAAAGGAAGAGGAATAACAGTCCCACTCATGGCCATCAAGTTTTACGCAAAAATTTAAAATTGGCTCATGTCACATGATAATTTTCCGACTCATACTACACAATAAGACGTAATTAGATGACTTTGTTCGCAGTAATTGTATGACTCGCTGCACTCATAACTGTGACTCGTGCACACAAAATAATTATACACACGACTCGCAGAACACAACTATTACATGACTCACAGCACACAATTATTACATGACTCACAGTACACAATTATTACATGACTCGCAGTACACAATTATTACATGACTCGCAGTACACAATTATTGAATGACTCCCAATACCTAATTATTGCATGACTTTCGGTACATAATTATGAAGCATAAAAATGACTTGCAGTATACATAATTGACACTCGTTGCACGCAATGATTATACAGGATGGGCCAGAAAGGACGTCCCATTAAAGAATTTTTATAACACCAACACTATTTGGGATAGAACATAAAACTTGATGTCAAAACATTTATTAGGTTTATTAGGACTTAGGTAAACAACCGAATAATTATCGAAGTAATTATCCGACCCAAGAATGGGCCAGAAGGTTCGTTCTTATAGCCTCATTCTATTCTATTCTATTCTATTCTATTCTATTCTATTCTATTCTATTCTATTCTATTCTATTCTATTCTATTCTATTCTATTCTATTCTATTCTATTCTATTCTATTCTATTTTATTCTATTCTTTAATAGGGCATCCTTTCTGGCCCACATACAACTATTGCATGACTCTCGGATTGTAATCTAGTGCGTTGACTGTTACAAAATTAGTCTAAGAGCTCCTCAAGACATCTTAGATGCACTAAAGCTTCTCCACAAAAATACTTCAATTTCTTATGGTCAGACATTTTTTGAAGCAATGAGCTGAGTAAGAACCAGAAAACTGGATGGCCTTTCTTTTAGTACGCATGACGATTGCGGTCCTGACTTGCCAGAGAAATATGAGATTTCATTATTCATTATTGAATAAACTAAATCCGCACTGAAAAACAGCCACGAAATACTCTTCCCAATTGACTTGCGCACAAACGTAAACATTGCACATTTGCGCGGCATAAAAATGTATTCGTCCTGAATATTCCCCATAGAAAGCGTCGGTTGCATGCCCCCAGAATATAAGGCAAGGCTTGCGGTAATGGGCTCTCAGACTGAGCCCATTTGCCGTGCACTTCTCCCTCACCACCGTGATGCTAGGCAGATATCAGAGAGTATTCGTATCAGAGCACGTGTCTGTATTTGTATCTCACTTCACATGTTTACTTACGTCACCCATTCTCTTTTTCATCTCATAATTGCAGGAGTTCTTTTCTTCCGCATGAGTAATTTTTTAAGCGATATCGTATTTCCATGCTTCTATATTATAATAATATACTTAATACTACAGTATTACGTTCACTGTACTCCCATCCTATCTTTAGAATAGAATAGAATGAGGCTATAGGAACGAACCTTCTGGCCCATTCTTGGGTCGGATAATTACTTCGATAATTATTCGGTTGTTTACCCAAGTCCCATGCCGTATTTCTAGCCGCGTCAACCATGTCGGCAGCAGGAATCGAACCCGGGTCTTTCTACTCGCAAGCAGATTCGCTCACCAGTCGACCAAGCTGGTGATATTACAGTAAAGATTACAGTAAAGTTTAATGTATTTTATTGTATTTTCAAACATAACATTTGCTTTCTATATTTGGGTGTTGTTTCCCATTTATTGTACAGAGTTTTGTATCAGGAATTCTATACTTTTATAAAAGATTCAACTCTCATTTCCAGTCAAAATCGCGTAGCAAATTTATGCCTCATCTGTTTTGATGTTACATCAAAGCACAAGACTAGTCTTGGGTCTGACAGAGCTGATTCATGTGTAAAGTTTTTGAGACAAACCTAAAAATGGAACTGGTAGTGATTTAAATTCTTTATCCAGATAACATCTTCTTGTTTCTGCAGTGTACACTCAAGAGATGATCACACTTTCAATCTATCACTGTACACAAGTTTGATTTACATAAAAAAAGTGGATCTGAGCGCAATACTTGCAACTGAAATTCTCCATCGTTTCCATTTCATCTCACGCCTCGATACCATATACCGACCCTAGAGCTTCATATTATTGTCAAGAGTACACACATAGCATTGCTAGAGACTCAACAGTTTTCTTTAACGAAGTTTCTCACACCTGTCATAGTTCCAGGTGATGTTGTAAATCTCGGCCTTTTACACTAATTAGCTCGAGTCTCATACTTAACCATGCAGTAATATTCCGGTAGCGAACCTTTTGTTTATATGGGACAAAATCTACAAAAATACTGTTAAAGTCTTCTCGGATAGTTTCCTTTGCGTTTAACGTAGCTAAAAATTAATGAAGATTCCTTTTTCCAAATTACCGAAAAAGGAAAATTTTTGAGCACGGTGAAGCTGGGGAAAAAACGTGGAAGATAGCCTTTTTTAAATCCAAATTTATGTGAAGTTTTACCTGACCAAACCCCTAACACTTTAAACGAGAAAATTAATCAGTATTGTTACTTACATAGCATAAGACAATCATCTATTATTTTAAAACCAATGCATCACACTTTGTGTACTGGCAATTCTAATATCCTGAAGTAACCAGCCATGTTAAGCATCGACCGTACTTGAAAGGCAGCAAATTTTCTACCACTTCATGGTTTGCTTTGATGTGCTGCCTTTGAAATTCGAGTTCTCTATTACTTCAAGCCCTCAAATAACTCTGGCAAGTTTCTTTGAAAATTTACCTATAAATTTCGTTAGCTCAGTCTTCAGTGAGTGTCCAGGACGATCAATACTCATTGAAATTGTATTAATGACCCTAAATGCTTGAATATAGATTGTTGGTACCGAATACTGCATTTTGCATTCAACTGAAATTAATTATCTAACTTCATAAAAAAGGGTCATTCCTGCATTGTTATTCTGGTAATATGATTAAAAAATTTAGTTACCAACCTAATCTGATGAAGCTGGCTGTTTTATAAAGCTAAATTAGAGTAAATCAGTGTGACCAGTTTTACTAAACTGATCTTATTACACAAAAATTCGAAATTCATCAAAAATCTCCTCTAGTAAGCAAAACGAAAGGTGATCATTTTCCTTTTTGAGAACTGAAAATGAATATCAATGCTGAATCATAACTTCTTTTATGTACCTGAAGTTTTCATTTTTCCCCAAATAGGAGCGTCGGAAAAGGCCTTAAAATTCCTTCTGTTTGTTAGTGAAATATAAGCAACAGGTGCAGGACGTGAGCAACAGGTGCAGGACGTGAGCAACAGGTGCAGGACGTGAGCAACAGGTGCAGGACGTGAGCATGGTAAGGCTTTCTGAAATTTGCTTCACTTTATGACTATATTTCAATTACTAAATGTTCTTATTGATTGAACTATTCAAATTGAAAAATTATTAGAATTTATAGAACTCTTCACAATGACTATGTGCATTTTGTGATAACTTTTTGGTGTTCGAGAACACAGCGTTGATTTCGTGAACAACTTTAGTTATAAAACACAACATTAAATCTATGATTAATTTGTTGAGGTAGTGAGCATTGTGCTGATTCTAAGCAATTTTTTGAGTTAGTAAGAGCTATTTTGAATTCTTGAAGAACGTATTGTCTCAGTAAGCAGTTAGGTGGGTGTTGGTGTTGTGTTGGCATAGAGCAATTAGCTGCACTAGAGACCACACTAGTGTTGGCTTAGTGAACTTCTTGTTATAGTGAAGATCACTGCGTGCATTTAGTGAGCGTTGTTTTCTGATATTTGGTGGTCGAGTCTTAAAAAATGCAAAAGTATTCAAATAACTGCTCCAAAATATGAGTCCAAATCATCTGAAGTATTGTTAAAATTATATGATAACCACGACACCATGATGAAGATTATTACAATACTTACTAGTCGATGTTCATTTTAGTGGATTCCTACCTCTGCTTTGCACGGACAAAAAATATAACTGATAATTAGCGCTCCATAAAAGTTCGTAAGACGAAAAAGTGGTCGTTAAGAAATGAAGTTTAATTTGGCTAAAAATATCTGACCCAAATAAAATAATACTGATCTGAACCTCTAAATAAACTACAAAGAGTATTGAATTTTTAGTGCAAGATGAGTTGAGTAAAGTTCAAAACGATCGATAATTGTCAATTTAAATTGCTTGACTATCTCAAATGAACTATAGGGTGCGGCAACATGACTTCCATTTTTCAAAGTGCTTCGCTTTGAAAAAACGAAGTGATGTTGCCGCACCCTGCAAAACACCAGGCCTGAGTTGAAGTAATGCTTTTTATTAGCTATGGCCTAAATTCTCAATTTGAACAGTTGAGAATAGTTCAAATTGAGAAAACTATTCAAGTTGAAGAATTGTTTTTTGAATTCATTGAACTATTCAAATTCAAGAGTTGTTCGAATTTACCGAACTGTTCAAAGCGGCAGAAGTGTTCAAATCCACAAAACTGTTCAAACTGAAAACCGTCCGTATTGACAGATTTGTTAAAATTGACTGAACTGTTCATATGTACAAAAGTTGATATGGACGGCGTAGTGAGATTGATTACTTGAAAGTTTCAAAGCTTTATCCTCTGTTAAAATGAATCTGCAAGTTAAAAAGTTCATCACCTGCTCTCACTGAACTGCTGCTGTCCAAGCAATTGGTGTTATGGTTGCTGTTGTAGTTGTCAAAGTTATTATGGTTGCTGTTGTAGTTGTCAAAGTTATTATGGTTGCTGTTGTAGTTGTTAAGGTTGTCATGGTTACTGCAGTAGTTGTCAAAGTTATTATGGTTGCTGTTGTAGTTGTCAAAGTTATTATGGTTGCTGTTGTAGTTGTTAAGGTTGTCATGGTTGCTGCAGTAGTTGTTAAAGTTATTATGGTTGCTGTTGTAGTTGTTAAGGTTGTCATGGTTGCTGCAGTAGTTGTTAAAGTTATTATGGTTGCTGTTGTAGTTGTTAAGGTTGTCATGGTTACTGCAGTAGTTGTCAAAGTTATTATGGTTGCTGTTGTGGCAGTTATGGTTGTTATGGTTGTTGTTGTAGTTGAGGTTGTTGTGGTTGCCGTTGAAGTTATTGAGGTAATATGGGTGAAGCTATAGATTGTGAGGTTGTTATGGTTGCGGTTGTAGTTAGAATAGAATAGAATAGAATAGAATGAGGCTATAGGAACGAACCTTCGGGCCCATTCTTGGGTCGGATAATTACTTCGATAATTATTTGGGTACCCAAGTCCCATGCAGTATTTCTAGCCAACCATGTCGGCAGCCATGTTTCAACCATGTCGGCAGCAGGATTCGAACCCGGGTCTTTCCGCTCGCAAGCAGATTCGCTCACCAGTCGACCAAGCTGATGGTACCAGTCAACCAAGCTGGTGGTAAAGTTATTGATGTTGTTACGGCTGTTGTTATAGTTTTTAAAGTCCTTTGTTATTCGGGACAGCGAAGTGACACAATTGTTTCATGTTTCCAAGGAATTACTGACTCAGCAGAAATGAATGCTTTTTGAAGCTTATGTGTTGGTTAATGTCTGGACTACTCGTAACTACGGTGCTAGTTAGCATATTGGCTACTCGTAACTACGGTGCTAGTTAGTGTATTGGCTACTCGTAGCTACGGTGCTAGTTAGTGTATTGGCTACTCGTAACTACGGTGCTAGTTAGCATATTGGCTACTCGTAGCTTCGGTGCTAGTTAGTGTATTGGCTACTCGTAACTACGTAGCTGGTTAGTGTATTGGCTACTCGTAGCTACGGTGCTGGTTAGTGTATTGGCTACCTGTGTCAACTGTGTTGGGGAGCAGGTGAAGTGAATTAAACATTAAAATTCCAGTGCATACATTAGCTTGTCGTATTTGAATAAGCATCTGGCAGCGTGTGTTGAACTTCTCTAAGCTAATGGCACTCTCTGAATATTCCGAGCTAGTTGCACTCAGCATGCAACTTGAGACACTTTTGAGGCTGAAAAATTGAGAAAAGAAACAAGAACTTTCACATTCAGTGGACAAAAAACTATGAGAAATGGAGAAGCACTTGCAGGAGGAGTGGATTTTTGTGGCGCTGGAAATAGTAGGTTAACTCATTCTGAAACATACGCGCGTGTATGCATTAATGTATACAGTAATTGCACCTCCAAAGCGAGATGCATTGCCTTCATAAATGTCTCTCATATCCATGCATATTCATTCAGAAAAATAAAATTTTACTGGCTATCTTACGCTCATCAAATTCTATTTCAACGAGAGTGAACGTACAATTGTACGAGCATGAGCATAGTAACAAAAAGATATTTATTCGATACTTTGTGACACAAGATAGAATTTCAAATACATGAGTTAACTCAATAAGCAGAATTAATATTTTCCCCTCTAAAAAGATACACCTTAGCTATTATTATAGAATACCAGAATACCATAGTATTATTTTCATTCAAAAGAATAATCTATATTTGATACTCCGTATAATACATGGAATTCTAACCACAATAATCTCCTGTGAAATCTATAACATCATCCACGTGAATAAGTCGACGTTGTTCTTCATAAATAAAATTCTAAACCCTATTACTTTACGAAAGGTTGCAGATATGAAGTCACTCTGAATCATGATTTCCTCCGTCTTCCTTGTGACGCATAAACTGAAACCCAAGTTTTACTCAATGAATACTCACTTATTAATTATGCATTCTTAATTATTCATGAAAAAACATTCCTGCTCGCTATTTTTCCTTTAATGTCTTCAGATTCTTTGCTGAAAGAATGGCAAGGCTTTAAACTTTCATCGTAAAAAGGTCACGATTGTTTTTCCTCCTCTGCTTCATTTTACATTCATGAAGTATCATTGTGTGATAATTCCTCAAATATCAAAGCAGGTTCTTAGCTCTCTGTGTCAGCGTAGTCTCAGTGACTTCGTATTCTACACGCTGAAATGCAACACGCCATGACTGAGTATGCACGACTGCACGCCACTGCAGACAAGGATAATTACAAGCTGATCTCAACCTTGTGCCCTAGATCGAAGTCAGTTCAAAAATAGTGTATGGAAGCTACCATTTCAAGTTTCCAACACTAAACATTTTTAAATGAGTGAATTTTTCTTTATGTATAAAAATATTCCTGCGTATTTCTATCGCAAAAACTGTAGCGACATTTTTTACGCCCAAGGCGGACTTTGTTACTTTTACGAGACTTAAAATTGTTGCATGTCACACGGGAAAAACTAAACTTCTTCTTAAATTCGAGGTAAAAATGAATCAAAAATTCAGACAAGATGCGGAGTTTCTTTCAGGGATATTTTTGCATGCGCGGCACGTGCTACAGTCCAAATGAGGTTGATGTGTTGTATGGAGTTCAGAGACTTAAGGGCTTCACTTTGCGTACAAAGACAATTTTTGTGGAGAATATTATTGCATCTCTTATTATAGGACTGACAACCATGAAGAACTAGTAGACAACATGCTAAAGACCTATATAGCTGTGGGGTGTTGGATGTCTCCGAAGATGCATTTCTTGCTTTCTCATCAAGATTTCTTCCCATCTAAAATGGGTAATGTCAGTGACAAAGAAGGTGAAAGGTTCCACCAAGATATTAAAAGGATGGAAAACAGGCACTATGGATACTTCAACCAAAACATGATGAGTGACTACTGCTAGTTGCTACAGCGGGAGGACTCTATAGCCACTCACAAGCGCGAGAAAGAGTCTCAAACATTTTTGAAGATATATTTGTTAATACTACCTCCTATGTGCACTAAATATTTCGTCTGGGTCCAAAAAAACGTAAATATTGCCTAATAGAGTGCCCCGATTCCAAACCATTGTTCAAAAACGTCTCAATCATTTTCATACCTGTAATAAATATAATATATCTACATGCATAATACACAGTGTATCTCCATCTCTCTCTATCTCCTTATCTGTTTGTGTCATTCTCATTACTTCCTATCTATTACTGAAGAAAAATTATTGTACTGAAATTAGAACGGGTACACATGTATATAAGCATTGTATTATGGAGACAAAAGGCACCAGATCATATACTATAATAAGAGCCGCGTCCGTCCGTCCCTGCGTCACACTCTTCTAATCGATAGCTTTGATAGCAACAAGGATAAAGCGTAAGAAATACAAGAAATCATTCTATTGCATTATTTTTCTGTGACGAGTCAATTCCCTTTTACTTGCATTATGGTATCCAGAATACACAATCGGTTTACTTTTACAAATAGAAATTTTCTTTGGACCTTTTTCTGTTGAAATTCAACATGATGCTTAGATATTTTTAATTGATAATGCGAAAAGAAATGTTTTAAATTAGTTTCACCAGTAACCTGGCTACCACTTAGTATAAAGCAAAATATTTTGGAAATTGAGTTATTGTTTTCGGAATTACGATTTTCTTGAAAAGCTTGAGAGAGATAATAGAGGGTATTTCAGAATAAAATTCCGTCAATAAAAGCCAACACGGATAGAAACGAACATGTCCAACCGTAAGAGAGAAGCAGCAAGACTTCAACAGCAAGAAAGACGCCGAAGACTATCAGACGAACAACGCGAAATGGCAAGACAAAGCAATGCTGCTCGCATGGCAAAGTTAACGGGTACACATTGCACAATACAATGCATTGTATTGTCGGTACCAAAGGCACCGGATCATTGTAAAAAAAGCCATTTTTTCCGTTATTAGCTTTCTTCTCCCACTCGTCCCTGTTATTGGTAGATAAAATAGAAAATGGAAGTTCTGTATGCATTCACGAAAAATATTCAGATTTTGATAATACCACGGGTAAAAATTAAAAATGTATTTTACTTCATAGATCCTGAATTTTGCGGGTACACATTGCACTAGTTACATAACATACGTCATTTATTCCCTTTAATTGCCTTTTTCTCCTACACGGCCATGTTATCGGTAGATGAGATACAGAATCAAAGTTTTAATGGTATTAACGAAAAATATTCATTTAAAAACAATAATTCGTCGTAAATCTTTACTACATTCGTCTTTATAATAATTTCAAATTAGTTAAATCTAAACCGTGGACATTCCATGGGAAATATCTAGCATATAGAGGGTGTGGCAAAAGTCACATGATATATTTAGAATTAATTTATGCAAAAACTACTTGAGATAGAAACTTCGAGTGAATTGCAAACGAAAGAAAGGGTTTTGGAGTTTTTATTTAAATAGGATATCATCTAAATGTCCACCATGCGCATTCTTTACGTAGCAGAATCCATCACTTTTCTTAGCATCTCGGGAGGAATGTTGCGAATCTCATGAAAAATGTTCTCTTTCAAATGTTCCAAAGTACGAGGCCTATTAATGTATACTTTTGACTTTAAGTACCCCCATAAAAAGAAATCCAAAGGGGTCAAATCACAAGATCTAGGAACCCAAGGAATATCACCAAACCATGAAATTAATCGATTTGGGAAAATTGTCTTCAAAAGAAAAAAAATGTTCAAAATGTTTGACGAGGCACATTTTCACCTTTCCGGTTATGTGAACAAACAAAATTGTAGATATTGGAGTGCTGAAAATCCAAAAATTGTGCATGAAATCCCACTTCACTCACAAAAGGTTACTGTCTGGTGCGGTATGACAAGTGAAAGGAATTATTGGTCCCCTATTTTTTTGAAAATCAGAATGGAGAAACTGCGACTGTAACTGGAGCTGCATATCGAAAATTCATTGAAGAATATTTAAGACTTCAAATTCAAGATCAGAATATGTGGTGTCAACAAGATGGTGCAACAGCCCATACAGCAAAGGAAGCAATTCAACTTTTGAAGACAATTTTCCCAAATCGATTAATTTCACGTTTTGATGATATTCCTTGGGCTCCTAGATCTTGTGATTTGACCCCTTTGGATTTCTTTTTATGAGGGTACTTAAAGTCAAAAGTATACATTAATAGGCCTCGTACTTTGGAACATTTGAAAGAGAACATTTCTCAAGAGATTTGCAACATTCCTTCCGAGATGGTAAGAAAAGTGATGGATTCTGTTACGAAAAGAATGCGCATGTGCCTACACCAACATGGTAGACATTTAGATGATATCCTATTTCAATAAAAACTCCAAAACCCTTTCTTTCGTTTGCAATTCACTCGAAGTTTCTATCTGAAGTAGTTTTTGCATAAATTAATTCTAAAAATATCATGTGGCTTTTGCCACACCCTTTATATATAATTTATGACTCAAGAACCTTACGTTCTGGGAAAATCTAAACACAGATTTGGATCAGTGGACCAAACTTAATTAGTTGCAACACGATTTCCTCAAGTAGCAGAGATAAAGTTAAAAATTTTCCGCTAGTGTTATTATTGCTAATAAATTAGGATGAATAGCCTTTTTTCATTGACAAATATTGTCCTCATATAACGCTACTATTCAAGTTTTTTTCATATGAACTAATTAGGATTTTTCATTTGTGCAACTTGAATTTTTTCATGTGTAGTAAAGTTTCTCATCGGTACTGCCCAACTTTTTTCACCCAAACTACTTGAATTTCTATCTGTATGTTCACTTACAAGTCTGCAGTCTGTATGCAAAACGTCTATGAACCACCAAAACCCTGGAACTAAGGAGTTTGAATTTAAAAATCCTCACTGGGTGCAAGCTTGGTTAAAAAATACCTACTTTTTTCTTGTCCGTTCCTCTGAGGATTCATTTACAAAAACTACAGTCCGGAAAATTTCTCATCTCTTCTCATTTGCTGAATAACTATATTACATAATTTTGCCCAGCCATCAGTGAGTTCACCAAGCAGAAGTCAGTCACTCGGCTGCAGGAGTTCACGCATAAAGGCCTTTAATTTAAGCCACACAAACCATGCCTCGCTTTCAATGAGTTTTAAGACAGCTTCAAAACTCAATTTTGTGTTCTATCTGTAAGGCAGAATTTCCTGTCCCATTACAGTAAGTTAGAGCTCCTGAGAAATTTGACATAACCAAGACTGCGATATCAGCAAAAAATTTCTTCATGAGGCCTGGGCTGCAAGTGGACTTGGAACTAAGACGTCTGAGTCACAGGCCAAAATGGAATTTTTTGGCGACTGCACTGAAATTTGCATGCTCCCAATTGCGCTGCACAGCCAGGCAGGCAGAGTGAAGAGGGTAGAGTGAAGAGGGTAAAGTGAAGAGAGTAGAGTGAGGGGTAGAGTGAGGAGGGTAGAGTGAGGGATACCTTTCCTGGCAGACTTTAGAAATATTTGGTCTTCCATCAATTGATGTATCTACTGGCAGACCTTTGAAACATTCGGTCTTAAATCATTTGATGTAACAGTGAATGCTGTTAGAGAGACAGAACCGAAATGAACCATGTTCCAAAACGCTAAAATTTTCCCTAATTAAACTGCGGCTGAAATCCAATTCAGTTATCATAAGAACTTGAAAATAAAGTCGCCGAAATTCCGCCGAAGTTCTGGGAAGCCTTCTAAAGTAATTGTACATCTTAAATAGAGAAGCAACTATTGGACTCTGATGGAAACTTAATTTCACGGTATATATTAATTCTGATCACACTGTGCGATTGATTTTAGAAATGAAGCTTCAATTGGGAGCGAAAATCATTAACTTCCATGAAAATTTAATACGAATTAGCACTCATAAAAATAGCAATCATAGATTGAGGGAAATCGTGTCCTCATGAAAGGTTATCGAATATTATGATAGATTCTTTTCGTATTCCTATCAGACATCAAGATTCTTCATTCAGAATGATTTTTGATGGAATAACGGTTTCATATACGTACTTCATTATAATAACATACTTTTTATGAAAATTCTAGGCAACTTCGAAATAGCTGAGGTATATGACCAGATTATTTGATTGGTTATTTAAATCTACAGAATATACAGCGTGTAACTTTTTATATTCTCCTGATATTCATACAGTAAAATAGTGAGTTCTGGTTTCTCGTGTAGAAGTCACGAAACAATGAAAAATGGGGACAAAAAAGATGTGTTGACTCACAAAAGGTAAGCGCTAAAATTTCTGACGAAAAGCAGCATTTTAGGAGATTTACAGGAACCTAAATCTTCTTATTGTATAGAGATTTACAAGACATTCTTTAACGTAAAAAATCTGCTCCTAAATTTCATAGACGTCTGGGTGTTTTTGCAACAAATCAGTACAAACCTTCGTTAAATTCAAATTTTGTAAATAGCGGCCATCAGAAACGGATCTCAGGGCTTCATTTTAGTTTGTTAATGCATGCATAAAGCGTTCGTTACTTCGTGTCTTTTAATGTGCTCAAGAATAGACCATAGAAAGATAGCGACACCTACATGCTTGTATATATTATACAATATGACTCTTTAATGCACATCAGCTCAAAAGCAGGGATATATTTCCCAAGAATTGTACGATTAAAGGCACGTTAAGGGAAACATTCTGTAGCTTGAAGCGTCGGTGAGTAAAGATGTCTCAAAACAGAAAAACGTCAAATCCTAGCGAAGAAATGCTCGAAATGAGAACGTAACTTCTGTCATTTTGAATACCTGAAAGTCGAGGACTGTAACAGCACATATCTTCTTCTTTTTCTTCTTCTTCTTCGACCATTCTGAGTAGACGTTTTCTGGAAGGGCTCCTGATGCAGTGCCTAACTTCTGATTGGACGGCGCCTAAACGAAGAGATCCACTCAACGTGTCTCAATCAGGCCGGCATAAATCGAAGCTCAAGAGGCTGGTGTCTCAGAGCTAAGAGTTATGAGGGAAATCAAGGCTCAAATTTCATATAAGTCATTTCGAACGACCTTCAATTGGGATGCTACAGCCTGATGATCAAGATTACTTCAAAAAGATGCTGGTTTTTAAGTCTTTTTTTATTGCTAGTTAAGAGTTTTGGCCTATAAACACTTTTTGGCATGTGAACATTTTTTCGTGGATTAACATTTCCTGGCAAAAGAACACTTTTTGGCATACGAACATTTTATGGCCTGTAAACATTTTTTGGCGCATAATTTAGAGAGGGCAAAGAACTTGATCAAAGGTTCCATGTAATGACTGAAAGTATTTGAATTGTGGACATTTAAGATTCCTATAGAAAATCTCAAATTCCATTTAGAGGTAAAATTAATTTTTATTCTCCGAGTCCTCCTTTGCAGGGAAAATAAAGTTTGTCAAATATTTCCTGGACTTAAAAGAAGCGAAGACAACGCGCTCTTGGAAACACGATGCTCTTAATTGACAATCATTTTGTTATGTCATTTTAATTTCAGATTCAGAACATCGGTTGAAATTTTATCAGGAAAGTACTTAGAAGATTGTTCGAGAAAAATATTTGAATTGGCGTTATTTTACAGCGATATTAAATATTTGCAAAGTTCTCACAATAATTAACATATAAGCAATATTGAAATACGCTCAGAATGGATTATGATGTGTTTGATATTATATAATTAAAATACAGGACTCACTATAATGGAGAAGGAGAAAACTAACATGCATGTAACAACACAAACGTGTTTAAAAAAATAAACAGTTGCCTAGTTCAGTAACCAAGCTTACACTTTTGCTTCCAAAATGAGCATTTCAAAAAAAATTGTCATACATTGTGAGAAAAATATTACATTGTAATTGCAAATGTGAATAACACATATCATCGTGCATCAAAATAAAATAATTATTTCTATCGCTATCATGTGTCATGTGTACGACATAGTCTTACAAGGGCCTGTGAACAGCAAATACAAACCATTGATAAAAAATTAAAGCTCAAAATAACTATTTTTCATTTATATCATATATTTACAGCCTGCTCTCGTTGCACATAGAAATTTCTCTCAAAATAAACACCAACAATAAAACCGCGTAAATCCTGAATTTCTATTTTCCAGAATCATTTTGGTTGGGGAAATAATAAATAAGGGATGCACATTAGTAATGGGCTGTAATTTCAGTATGCGAACACGTACAAAATATACGGAAATATAGAATAGAATAGAATAGAATGAGGCTATAGGAACGAACCTTCTGGCCCATTCTTGGGTCGGATAATTACTTCGATAATTATTCTGTTGTTTACCCAAGTCCCATGCCGTATTTCTAGCCGCGTCAACCATGTCGGCAGCGGGATTCGAACCCGGGTCTTTCCGCTCGCAAGCAGATTCGCTCACCAGTCGACCAAGCTGGTATACTAGTATTACCACGTCTAGAGTACGGCATTTCACGAAAATATTCGTGCAGAACATTATCTATAATTTTGTGTATGTGCTCTCCAACTGCGTGACTTGCGGTTATGCTGTGGTTATGCTGTGGTTATGCTGTGGTTATGCTGTGGTTATGCTGTGGTTATGCTGTGGTTATGCTGTGGTTATGAGATTATCCAACCGCATAACGTGCTGTCCAACAGTCAACTGCGGTGAGACCGCATTTTTTGAGAACATAATCAAACTTTTGCTTTTTCAAAGCATATCCGAGCAGAGTTGGAGATGAAGTGATATTGAATACGAACCACCATTTCAACAACTGTTCGTTTAATTTATATTAAAACGGAAATTCATTGTTTGGAATTTTGAATAACATATTCCATTAATTCTTGAGAATTTGCTGCTCAATATTGCCATGTCTGTCCAGTTTCTGTTTTCAAAAACTACGAAACTAATTCCTCTCTGTTTCCAACTGAACGAAGGATTTGAAACTCATTTTATGACTGGTTAATCAATGGCTATTAGTTTCACTAATTGAAAAAGGTATGTTCATCAAGTCTTAGGATGACAAAACCTTTTGAAGAAGCTGAAAAAATTGAATTACATGAAGAAAAAAATGATCTATTGTTATTTCTTTTTGAATTCTTGAACAGGGCGGTTTCGATCAGGGATCTAAGAAGTAATGTCAGAGTGTTGAAGTTTCCACTTGAGACTCAGACATTGTTGTGGCTACAGACATGGGGGACTAGATGCCTTGATCGATGAAGCTCTCCGAGAAGTTGCTCATGGTCGGTCTGTTTGCTCGAGAGTCCAAGTTTGAAATGTTTCCAAATCAACTCGTGAATTCAAATCAAATCGCAAGAAGTGTGTTTGCTGTGCTCTCTGATAACAATGCTTGGTTCCCCTTAGTTGGAAGCGTCCATGGTACCCAATTCAGTGCTTACTATAGATCTTGCGTTCGTTTTCACTCGTTGTTTGCTGATGTACTTTGTTTACTTCTGTACTCTCGTTTGTCATTGCACTTTTGCCCGTTATTGCACGAGAAGTCAATGATCATTCGAGCAATTTTGTCAACGCAAATCGTGAACTGCTAGTGCACATGGACCGTTGGACAGCACATCTTGATCCCGTTGTACCTCACTAGAGTTGTCACTTAGAGTAAAGTGATGTGCGTGAGTACTGAGGCTCTTCTCATTGATCGGAAAGGCAGTTGTTCATGTAAATCTTCTCTAGAACTAAACCTCAAGGTTTTATCACCTCTGGCAATACGTGAAACAAAACGCGTGAGCGAACATTGAGCGAGGTTAGCTGAAAAACTACTTTTTTCTGGCGGGACTAAACACAAGTACTGATAGTATAGAGTCTACAAACAGTTTATGCATATCGGCCATAAAACCACCAATACGGTAAATGAAACTTAAAATAAATATATTCTAGAGATGTACAAAATGAAGAAAAACAATTTTTTTATTATTGAATTAACAAATGAAGTAAAAATGTACTTGAAGAGCAGGTAAAGTAAAAGGTACAGATGCAGGCAGGTGAGCTGAAACAAAACCCCATGGTGATCTGCTTGCCATCACGGTGGTGAGGGAGGAGTGCATGGTAAATGGGCTTAGTCTGAGAGCCCATTACTGCAAGCCCTGCCTTATATTCTGGGGCATCCAGCAGACGTCTTCTGTGGCAAATGTGTTTTCATGGTATGTCTCACATGTTTTTATACCTCACGTGTTTTTATACCAGACATTTTTTGTACCTCTCATATTTTTATGCCCTACATGTTTTTATGCCCCACAGGTTTTATGGCTCACATGTTTTTATGCCTCACAGGTTCTATAGCTCACATATTTTTATGCCTCACATGTTTTTGTGCTTCACATATTTTTATACCTCACATGTTTTTATGCCTCACATGTTTTTGTGCTTCACATATTTTTATACCTCACATGTTTTTATGCCTCACATGTCTTTATGCCTCACATGATTTTATGCCTCACATGTCTTTATGCCTCACATGATTTTATGTCTCACATGTTTTTATACCTCCACATGTTTTTATGCCTCACATATTTTTATGCCTCATATTTTATCCATTTCCTCCTTTACTTAGCCAAGTTACTCAGTAAAAATTCGTGAAAAAATCTTAAACAGAAATAACGTCACATGATTTATCCAGAACAGTTTATCTATTATTGATATATCCATTCCTACGTCAGCATTCCAAATGATGATGAATGTAATACATTTTGCAGCTGGATAGTGGCAAGCAGGTTTAATTCAGAGCTGCAAGTAAGGTTGAACTCGTGAAGCCAGAAATTTAGAATTGCATCCTGGATTGATCTCAGGGGAATATTGCCGGCACCATTGTCCAGTTCAGCACAGCACGAGTGCCATAGAGGTAGAACATTACTATTTGGAGACCACAATTGCAATTCAAAACTAAAAAGAGTAACAAGTATTGAAAATCACACAATGTTATTGTAGAGTGAAGTTGGTTTTTTATTCTAAAGCTAGTTACGAGTGAATTTCAAGTAGAGATTTTCATGTACGGTATACTATGAATGTACAGCATGGATACTGATGAATGTACAACATGATTCACGGCATGGGACTTGGATACCGACCCAAGAATGGGTCAAAAGGCTCGTTCCAATCGTCTCATTCTAGTCTACATCAACATCATGCTCTCTAGCGTAGCATCGCACCAAGCCACAAACAGCACATACGTATTACCAGTAACAAGTTAAGAAATACTTTCACATTACTTTCAACATTTCTATCGAATTATAACTAATTCAGTAGCATGTAAGGTATTTTGTAGCTTCAGCAAATGAATAGGCAGTTCAGTATAAAAGTATGGCTCAGTAAGTATGACATCGTCATTCAGTATAGTGTAGTTCAGTGGAATGCAGAAGCACGTGTACCACATGTACATGTGTTGTGTACTGTGCTGTATCCGTCACACGTACGCCGTGTTCCAGCCCTGCAGGAACCTACCTCATCCCTGTACATTATTATTTAGCTTATAAATTCTGTCAAAAAAGAACTATAGTTTAAACGTCGTCCTTTGTTAATACACCATGTCCGGAAGGTTAATGAGCGTTTATATTCTCATTAATTGAAATGTGTCGCTGCCAGTATTTTAAATTAAAATAAAAAGGGTTCAAGCCTGTAATGAGGCTTTTAATTTACTCCCAACAATATTAGAAATTTATTTATATTTACCTGCTGGGAATATGCAACATTGAAGTATCTCTGTTAATAATGATATGAGTGCACTGCGACTTTTCGAACACATATCACACTTTTCAAAGTAAATTAAAAATTAGTTGAAAAAGATTTTACCAGCGCATCAGCTTTCCCAATAAAAGTCAGACTTGGTTTGCGTTTGACGAGAAATGCTGGAAAAATGACACACACACACTGCAGCTCGTGCACACTGGCTGTGTTGAAGCTTAATGGGAGATGTAGGCCTAGTTCAAGCTTGATGCCTAGCTAAAAATTAAGGCCTAATTAAAAACAAAGTAGAGGCTCCCACTATTTCTTGTGACATAGTTCCACGCGTTGTTGCTTTAGCATGCGAGCAGCGTGACGCGCTGGTGAGGTACGTCTCATGTAGGAGAAAACGCAGCTCGTCTTCATGAGGTCCGAGCTTACCTTCTGTATCTCGGGCAGAGTGTGTGTTTATTGGTTTGCTGGTAATGTGTCTGGTGTGTCTGGTGTGTCTGGTATGTCTGGTGTGTCTGGTTTGCTAGTAGTTGCGCTTGTTTGACTTGTTTCTTAGTTAATTTATTTGTAATTAACTATCCAGCTGATCACTCATGGCTTTGCTTCTCTGTACTTGGTAAAATTCAATGATTGTTACGATGCATATTATTATAAAAATTCACTGTTGTAATAGTACAATTATTGGCAACGCAATTGTACAACCATTTACAGCGCAATTTTACAAGAACTCACAATGTACTTTATCTGTGACACAATGGTGTGCAAGTGACCTAATTGTTATGCCCACAACTAACACCTAAACAGACCAAATTAGTAGTGCAGAGTTACATGTGTGTGTGTGAATATGCGAGTTTCCATTCACTTTTCACGATTCCAGCTCGCGTGAAGTAGTTATTATGTCATATAAAGCCTTCAACAATGATGTACTTCTGTGTTTATCGTACAGTGTTACATCAATATTCTGCCAGAATAAATATTTGCGTTTTTCAAATTGTTTGTTCGATCAAGATACAGAAGCAAATGACAGCAACAACGATTTCTAAATATTTCAGTAGGTTATTCTAGATCATTTTCCATGATTCAAAACACATTTTTCCAATGCCTCTTTTCTCGCTACCGGAAACATCCTTGGAAACCATTCTGTTTGTTTAGGAAATGTTATGTATCTGGGAACATTCAGCGAAAATTATTCATCTGCAGCAAGACGAAGTTATAAACATTGACTTGTGGAACCATATTTTCTAGAGAATTTTCTGTTAAAAACTACTATTTTAGCAGCATCAGAACTACTGCCTTACGAGTTCTCGGCACAGAATTGTCTAGTGAATTGGAGTGAAATTGTTTCAAAAGTTTATCATCCCAACTCCGCCGTCGAAGATACAATTTTTCTGTCCCGTATAACCATGCTATCCATTTTTCAAAAGTTTTATTGGAGTTCATTTTGATTTCCTTTTCATGTTTTGCAGAAAGTTTCTTGCGAATATTCACTCAAGGTTTCTTCAACAGCAGCGTCATTTACATGAAAGAATTTTGCCGAGTTCCTCCCAAGGTTCGGCACAATCGGTTTCTAGGTTGAGATACCGCACTGTTGAACGATCCTGCATTCCTGTAGTCCGAATATTGGAATCCTGGAATGGTGATGAGAATGGTAGCGATTCCACTTGGAATGGAAAGGTTTGAAAGGCAGTGCTGCCCTGCATCTAGAACGTGGTCACTTTTATCCGTAGATTTTAGTGT
>VCRD01000808.1:58725-81487 GCA_006783055.1 Trinorchestia longiramus | reverse complement strand
CCTTCAGCATCAACAGGCTTCAACACCTTCAGCATCAACAGGCTTCAACAGTTCCAGCATCAACAGGCTTCAACAGCTTCAGCATCAACAGGCTTCAACAGCTTCAGCATCAACAGGCTTCAACAGTTCCAGCATCAACAGGCTTCCCACACGTGTAGCTGCTCGAACAGTACATTGGATCACGAAAAGTGCGTACTTTTTTCAATAAAGCTGTGCTCAGGGTCCTATTGTGTGAAGTTCATTGTTACTCTGGTCGGATAGGCTGTGTTTTAACTACAGCTCCACGTAGAACAGTTCCTCAAGCCGTTCTTTTTCCTCTCGAATCTGAATGGAATCTCCAGGAGCGAGCTTCTGAAGCTGAATAGCGGCAATTTTTTTGCTGCAACTCTGAACTCAAAGTTGCGTTCCAAAGTTGTGGAAAGTCGACAGCTTCCAAGAGATTTTTTCCTCGAAATTTTCGCGATCGAGGACTGGGATTTCCCTAAATCCGGCCAGTATTTTGTGAACTGAAGGATCAAAAGAGTTTGGGAGGAAATCCTTGGGATTGTTTCCGCATGTCCGAGCGACAACAGCTTCCGAGAACCAGTCCTGCAGCACCTAGCCTTCAGGACGCTGTCCCTGCATTGCTTGTGATGGTTTCATCAGTGGCAACACTGGTACACGTCCTTTGTGTGTGCCAGGATCTTGGTTCACTTCATTAGTGTGTACCAGGGTTCTATTTTACTGAAATAATTTTTTACTTTGTATCAATTTCTGGATTTTTATAATCCTGCATAAATACTAGTTTAATATGTCATAACTGCATAATTTTTCTCTCTAAGTTGAAAAAGTTTTGTTCCGAAATTTAGCTTAAGTTTTCGGTGTGACGTGACTGCTTCGTAATCCCGTACAGTTGGCAGCAGAAATTTTGTCCACTGAATCCATTCCGTCACAAATCAGAATGATTTTATCACTTGAAAAAAATTATATGCAACTAATAAAGAATTCAAACTTTAATTACATTAGAACTGTTGCTTGTGTATTGAAATTTATCATAAATGTTTAGGTGTAATTTTCATTTATTAAATCGCGTGGTCAAAGCGTTTTTAATACATCACACCACACTTCCATTCCATTTTGTACAGAGCTTCCCTTTTCTAATTTCAAACTGTAAAGGAAATATCTATGATTCGTACATCAAATGTCTTTTTCTTCTACTCTAGCCAAGTTTAATTTTATCTTTGACTTATGACTACGTCTCGCCACAGCTTGGAATGCTGCAGGCGTCTCTCTATGCTAGTTTTACTTAACACATTAACTTATTTAATTCTATATTTCATGTTGGTTCTAATTAATGGAATTGTCCAACTTAAACCTTGTTTATCTCGGTAAATAAATTGATTTGTTCGATAAATCCATGGGCAGTCAGTCAAATTCGCCGCAAATATTGCAGACAATTAGTATATAAGTTTATGAAGCTCGGCAAATTTGCGTAACTGCATAAATTTCTCAAATAAACAGAAAACGAATATAAATAGAGCTTTTATAATAGGCATGTTCCATGATAAACAGCTTACCCAATAAGTATATTTTCCATAATAAACACAGTTTTCATGACGAATAGAATTTCCACAACATTCGTTTCTATAACAAGCACAGATTCCAAACTATATATTTTCCATAATAAAGTGAGGTTACAAACCAGACAGATCCCTTTATATACGCGATACTTGACTCTCCTAGAGTTACAGTTCGGTAGGTGCTTATACAATCTGAAATTTCGAGTGCTGAAATAACGTTTGTTAGTCACTTGTCGAATAGGCTCTGCAAGAAGTCAAAATTCTCGTTATCAGAATTCTGAAGGATGGATGTTCAAGGAGACGAAACTACTGATCTAGAAGAATCTCAGGTTTGTGCTTCCAGCCACGCTCTGAGTAGACATTTCTGCTCATCATCGTGACCACCAGGAACCATCAGTCTTTGTGCTTCACTCAGTGGTACACAACCACGCGGTGGTACTCAGTGGCAGCGAGGCAGCTGCTGCAGTCATCAGTGAGTGGCAGCGAGGCAGCTGCTGCAGTCATCAGTGAGTGGCAGCGAGGCAGCTGCTGCAGTCATCAGTGAGTGGCAGCGAGGCAGCTGCTGCAGTCATCAGTGAGTGGCAGCGAGGCAGCTGCTGCAGTCATCAGTGAGTGGCAGCGAGACAGCTGCTGCAGTCATCAGTGAGTGGCAGCGAGACAGCTGCTGCAGTGATCAGTGAGTAGCAGCGAGGCAGCTGCTGCAGTCATCAGTGAGAGGCAGTGTAACAGCTGCTCGAGTGTTCATGTATCTCCATCCACTCCCCGTGTATTCCTCAATTTCACACTGCCTTGCGATGCTGTATGTGCTCTGTCATTTAAGGAAATAATAAAACCTAACCTAACAGTGCTCTCATATAATTCCATATAAACTGTCCCATATACTCCTTCGCCCATATTTTCTCCCTGTCACAACCCCATACAACTGTCCCACATATGTCGTTCCCATTTATAACCCCATATAACTGTACCATATACTTGCCATTTATAACCCAATATAACTGTCCCACATACTTCCGATTTAGAACCCAAATAACAATCCCATTTTCTTCCGATCTAAAACCCTATACGTGTATAACTGTCCCTTATACTTTAATTTATAACCCCCTATAATTGACCCATATACTTTTCATTTATGACCCTACATACTCCCCGATAACACTAAGAGAGATCTAATAATTAAACACTTGTGAAAGTTCAATATTGAATTATTCATATATCACAACGATAATTCAACCAGCATTCGAGTCACTAGGGTGGCAAAAACGAAGATAAAACCTACTGAATGTTAGTTATTCAATCTGTTTTAAAAATTTGAAACTCATTTCATTATTTATCAAGCCACTTCATAAATGCAGTGAATAGTGGAAGTGTGAGTGAATTAAAGTGTTAGTTTTTCGCCAATTTACTATTAATAGCATTAGTTGACTCGGATCATTGCTGTCCACGTCGGACTACTGACGAACAGTCATCATCGCGTGTGTATGAGTGTGGTCTGCATCTGGGATTTCAACGTGACAGTTTTGCAGGTGTTTCCTTAAGTGTTGTGTTCCCACACAACGTCTCCTCTTGTTCATGTTATGCTCAGAAAATATTCGTCTTGCCAGCGATCTACACAAACACGATACGCTCTCACGCTTCTCTGCTTCATGAGATCAGTTTCCTCCTATGCTTCAACTCTTCTTTTACATGACGGAGGAGTTGATGGCAGCACATGGGTGATGGGAGCAGCACATGGGTGATGGGAGCAGCACATGGGTGATGGGGCAGCACATGAAGTGATGAAGTGTTCACATTTTCTAGTATTCATCAGCAATTGTGCTGCCATCACTCTGTATGCTGCCACTATCACCCAATATTTATAATTTTCCATTGTGCGGTTACAACACAGCGATGAGAGAAACGGTGGTGCAGTGATTATACAATTTCATCAAAGACGTATCAACACCAACAGTTTATACGCTCTACAATACTGTGAAAACTCATACCTAATTGCACGATAAATGTTGAAAGTCAGTGGCAATTGAATATATGCTCTGACAAAACAATAAACCTGCATTCTGCATCACTTGGACACAGAAACTCCAAGTCCGAGTGACTAGAACACCCAGCATGCCTGTTAGACCATTTGTCTTCTCCGCAGCCTCGGACGAAGTCGTCGACGTTCAGATGAGTTTGTGTGCGAGTGTCTGGAGCCAATCACGGTGTCGTGTTGTTGTGGGGATGTACAACACGACTGGATGGAGAAGCGAGATGTAACATTCGCATGTTTTACATTTTTGTATAAAATAAGTTTTTATATATTTTGAACGGCCTAACTATTGACGTTTCCACTTCAGTAGTAAAGGAATAAACTTTCAATTTAATGAATATTCATTTAATAGGGTTAAACACAGTAAAATGTAGCGTGTTTCAACGCCTAACATTCATATGATTTGACTTCTTAGTTGCTTAGAAAAACAGGGTGGGGCATAAATACTGCTGAAAAACAAAAATAGTTTTTTCTTGAGAAAATACATTTTTTTCAAGGTCTGAGTTAAAAAAATAATGAGTGATTTACTGATCTATTACTACCAAAACAATTATTTAAAATGCTTCTTTTTTGCTCTCACTACTTTGTGAAATCTTTTAGGAAAGTCTTTAACGGCTGCACGAACTACTTTAAAGAGTAACATTTATTCAATTTACTCAATTTCGACTTAAGAACTTTGATACTCTGGGAAGGAGTGAGTCAATTGTATTTTTTTTTTGCAACATTCTATCGATTTTGAGGTTTCTTCCTAGTTTAAATATTTCAGATAGACTCAGTCCCTTTTCATGATTCTCTATAATGAACTTTCGCATCAATTCTACAGACATTGTCAATAATTAATGGTCAATCGTTCTGCAAGAAGTTGAGCGTATCCTTTATAACTAATTTTATAAAATTACATTGGGTAATATTTACGAAATAATAATTATTGAAACTGATTTGAAGACATGTAACAGGAATTATGCCCCACCTTGTGTCTTCACATATTTATTTTCTCTTAACTTCTTGTATAAGAAATCGCTAGTGCAAGCACATCATTGTTTAAAATGGGAAGATGTATGATATAACAAAAGTAAATACTAAGCCTTATGTGCTCATTAGTGTTAGGTAATTACATTACTCATCAAAACCAACTACTAAGTACTTGGTAATGGAAATTAGGGAGAACTTAATTTTCTGATCACTTTTCTTAAATTCCAGAATGCCGTAATCAAAATTCAAAGCTGACATCATGCTGACTTGTTGCCATGCTATATTGTCATGCTGACTTGTTGCCATGCTATATTGTCATGCAGACTTGTTGCCATGCTATATTGTCATGCTGACTTGTTGCCATGCTATATTGTCATGCTGACTTGTTACCATGCTATATTGTCATGCCGACTTGTTGCCATGCTATATTGTCATGCAGACTTGTTGCCATGCTATATTGTCATGCTGACTTGTCGCCATGCTATATTGTCATGCTGACTTGTTGCCATGCTATACTGTCATGTTAACGTGTTACCATGTCCACATGGATCTCCTGCATCAGTTTTCTGAAAGGCTTTCAATAGATGTGTAATAAAAGTTATTTTTAAATTTACAATTCATGAAATCTACGTTATTTCTCGTTTTATTTTTAAATTTACAATTCATGAAATCTACGTTAACAGATGCGTGCTGCTGCTCTTCTTTTCTCAAGAGCAGCTACAATCCTTTTTATGAGACAAGCTTTATTTCTAATACAGTGTATCAGCGTATACGTAAACGAGTGTATAATGTACACGTAATTCCATAAGGCTTTTCAATTCTTAATGCTAATTTCTTAAGACTGTTCTTGTTCTTCTTTAGCACAGCATGATGTAGATTATTTATAGTAACAATTTATCACCAAACGTTTAAATTTGATGGGGGCACTCATTATTCAAAAAATTTCAATTACAGATTTATTAATTTTTAATGATAATAACATGCGATTTTTTCGAAATTTAAAAACTCATGTATATCTGCATAGGGATTGTGTGTTTGTATCAATAACTTCGAGGTGATCTTTTGATAAGAGTTACATGGCTGTGCCTCACTGCACGAGTCTCACAACAACTGACCAATAACTGAATAATCTTAAAAGATGTTCCTTATTCATATAAAAATATTACTGGTCACTGGTCGAAAAGACTGGGAGTAACTGACTAGGCTGATTGAAGTCCAACCAGAGCTGTCTCCCAGCGCTGGCGGTTCAGAGAATCCTAACCCGACACAACCAAACTCACAGCGTTGGCGGTTTAGAGAACCCTAGCCTGACACAACCAAACTCACAGCGTTGGCAGTTTAGAGAACCCTAGCCTGACACAACCAAACTCACAGCGTTGGCAGTTTAGAGAATCCTAGCCCGACAAGACCAATCTTACAGAGTAGGCGGTTGAGAGAGCTTTAGCTCTACACAACCAATCTCAACAAGTCGGATGTGGTGTTCATCAAGCCTCATTTGTTTTGATACGCGGCTTCTTGAGTGTAAATTCACGGAAATTTTCTCCAAATTGAGGGTGAATTTGTTGAAGCTTTTCTGGGCGAGAAAATCTGGCCTTTCTCACAACTGGTGTCGACTGAACACGGAACTCCAGCTCGCAAAATGGACAAAGTTTTTCGGGCCCCGAAGATTCGAGGCTTTGTCGGTTTGCGCCTGGAATGACTTTCTGCTGAGGATATTATTTTTGAAACAGAAAATTACTTCACAGAAGGTAAAATAGAAAAGAAAAATCCCAATCTGTGGAGATTGTTTCGTACAAAAAAGACACTCCAGTCAATTCATACACACAGGAACAAAAATCTACCTTGCAAGCGGTAAAGCTCTTCGAAAGGGAATAAGGAAATGAAGAGTCAAGACATGTCTTGTATGTGTACAAGTAAATTGTATTATATTTGTCAGTAAATCTTTTTAACCATAGAATTTTCCATAACCATATATTATGAATAAAATTTCGTAATCTATTTCGGATGGGTTTGTTTCATTCTTCTACATACAAAAATTAGCGAGTTATGGCCATTCAAAAGCCGGAACAATTTTTTGTGGTCACCCTGTATTATACTAGTTTGAAGAATCCTAAACATATATGGGCTGAGGTAACTAATTGCTTCTAACTCGTATCAAGCTCATGATATTCTACCTATACAATACATAGTGTATCTTCATCTCTGTCTCTCTTTCTCTTTCTATCTGTATCTGCGTGGGACCGTCCTATTACTTCGTATCTGTTACTAAAGAAAAATTATTGAACTGAAATCAGAACGGGTATACATGTATTATAAGCATTGTATTCTGAATACAAAAGGTGCCAGATTACTATAACATACCCCATTTTATCTCGTTATTGGCCTTTTTCTCCTACACGGTAGAATGGAAGCTCTGTCTATATTCATGAAAAATGTCGAGGTTCTAATAGTACCACGGTTACAATTGAAAAATATATTTTACTTCATAGATCCCTAATTATATCACTTTTAAACCTTAGAATTTTCACGAGAATTATCTAGAGTCCAATGTTAACGGCACATAAAATACAGAATGGAAGTTCTGTATATATTCAAGAAAAATATTAATTCAAAACACAAAAATTCGTGGTAAATCTTTAATACATTCGCCTTTATAATAATTTCCATTTAGTCCAATTTAAACTGCGAAATTTCCGTGACAACTATCTAATTCCTTAGTTTTTAAATTCAATGTCTCACTGTCGAAGAATAATTTTATCGATACAAACAAATAATTTTGATTTCGGCACTGTTTTGTAGAGCTGTGCCAATATGGTGTTGCTTCTTAACAAACAAGTCTTCAGCTTACTCAAACGTACGGTATCTTATGGTCATGTCAAGGATTTATTTGTTGCTTCTTTGTATGTCTGCAAAGTGATGAATTCTGTTCGTTCCTGAAGACTATGACGTCTCAAATTCATCTCGCACCACGTATCCTTGATACCCCAGAGCCACTCCAGCTCACTGGTGAGGAAGCATTTGAGGGATTTGGTCCACTGTTTTCACTCATAAATACGAACGAATCTGGGCATTTTATTGCAGCTGCAGTCGGCCCCTCCACCTCCCTTGTGCTTCATTCTCGAGGTAATCAAGCAAGTTTTGTCAGCTCGCCTGTTGTAAAGGAGTGAGCATTAATTATTTAAATTCATTCATGCTTTTCTCGACGAACTTTTTTGTCCAGATTGGAGTCTCGAACTCGAGACTTGCAGAGCCAAACTTGAGGCTGATTTGCAGAAGTTTCTGCAGCGGAAAAATGCACTGAGTGGTATGGAAAATATTAAACCATTACGAGACAAAAAGAACGACTGAATTTTGAGACCGGAAAGGTGATTTGATTGTCTAGAAATTAGAGCTAGGGTCCTTATCAAAGGGACGATAAGTTTTAATGAAGGCAACGCAGTTCGTTGAGGTACTCACAACTATTGATGAGTACAAGGCATGCAATATGAACGCTTATGCACCTGCGGTCCAAAAGTTAAACTCTTTAACTCTCTAGAGGCTTGTTTTTAAGGGTTTTTATGCTCAAGTTATGATGGTTGGTTTTTGGTTTTTATACGTACGTCGGAACATGCTTTCTACAGCACATGCATAGTGCATAGTTATCTGGAAATATATACAAATGTGCTGCCCGAAGAAATCCTCTGTAACTTCACTGTCACAATGATGAAGTGTTGAACATCTGCTGCTTGAGATGCGAGCGTCTCTGGTGCGAGTCTCCAGCTGTACTCGATTTCTCCTGCTTGCGACACAACACATTAAAGTAGACCATGTCACCATTCACTAGAATAAAAGTTCATCTGTTGCCTCTACGAATAATATTAACACATGTTCTGTAACTATTATCATTCATTGTAGTAGAAGTACTATCATGATTTTCATTACAAACCTAAAAACAAATTTGATTTTATTTTCTCATGCAAGGTGGTAAAAAATATGATGTTTATCTAGAGCGATCATAACCACTGACATTAACAACAATGAATAAATACATCAGGTCTCCCTATGAGTTATATTTTGATTTATCTGTAATTTGATAGTAAGTAGGAACGTAAATTGGTGTAAAATAATATTTATATGAACTTAACTATGTTTAAGCTAATTGAATTCCATTTTGCAAGGTTTTTCGATTAGAATTTCACTAATAATAGCCCTGAAACATGGGAGTCTCTTAGAAGTATTTAAGGCACATCATGTTCTATGATTTCAACAAAGAAAAATCAGCAGCTGAAGTGACTCGAAATAGTCACTCAGCTTTTGGAAAAGAGCGCTTGAATGAAAGAGCTTCCAGGAAAGGGTGTGCAAAGTTCAAAAAGAAAAATTTCATTCCTGAAAAGGAAACCCGAACAGGACGTCTTGTTGAGTTTGATAAAAAGCTCCTTATGGCATCACTTAAAAAAGATCCTGCAGTATCATTTGAAAAATTACCAAAGAAGCTTGGCTTAAACCATACAACTACTCATTGTCATCGTCAACAGCTAGGAAAAGTTTCAAAATATTTGATACAATGGTTGTCTCGTGAATTTTGTGAAATAAACCACAAATTCCGAATTGAGATCTGCTCTCCTCTTCATTCATGTGAACTCATTTCACTTTTTTTTCATAGACTCGGAACTGGTGATTAAAAAGGAATTTTTTATCAAAATATTAAGTGGCGTATACAATGACCGGTTAAGGAGAAGACCCTCAATCGCAATCCAAAAGAGAACTACGAGTACATGCAAAGAAGGTTTTTCCTTCCTGTTTGGTAGCATTGCAACGGAGTCATCCACTTTGATTTGTTATCAACCAATGAAATAATCAATACACTCGTCTACTATCAACAATTAGAGCATTTAGACGCCGTTTTGAAGAAGAAAATATCTCCGTTAGTAAATCGAAAAGGAGGGTTCTTTCATCAGGACAATGCAATACCTCATACGGCAAGTATTCAGTCACAGGTGGTCGAGGAACTTTTCTGGCAGAAAATTGTTCATCGCCTGATCCTCCTAATCTTGCTGTTTCAGACTACCATTTGTTACGTAGTTTACACAAAAATTTGAATAGATTAGCCCTCAAAATTCATAAGGAAGTCGAAACTCACATTTGAGAGTTCTTCTCTTCGAAAGCGAACAAGTTTTTTTTCATCGAGAATAAAAAGTTAATAAGTACGTAGAAAGAAACCATGGGCATTAATGAACGTTACATTGACGATTAAATGTCAATACATTGGAAGAATTTATCCCTCGTTTGCTTTATTGAAACAAAGGTAGAACTTATAGGAATACTTGTTATAGATGTATACATAGATGTATACATTTTAGTATGATGCATCATTTCCTTCTCATATGAACACACTGAGCCCACGCATTTTTTTCACTAGCATATGGGTCTTATATGATACCTCCGTCAAATTTCTAGGAACATCATAATACTGACTGGAAGATACAAAATCGCAAGCTCTGGAATACTAATCAATATCATTTATGATGCAGTTTATCATACGACTAAAAAAAATTCAATTGCCTCATTTAAAATGAAGTGGGAAACCGATGAATTTTATTGTTTTAATATTTCCCGGTGCGTGTTTTAAACTTTGAAGTCAAATTTATAGTACTCCCCTATTTAAATTTAGCTTCATGCATCGAAATAAATGCAACGGAAAAGACACTGGATTTCCCCATTCAATCTCCCCTTATAAAACTGTTGAATTTCATTCATTTTGAACATTCCTTCCATTTAATATCAGTGACACAAATCCAATATAATTTTGTGAATAAACTGCTGAAACCAGTTTTATCATGTATAACATGACGCAACTCGCACAACTTTATGGGAATCTCGTGAATTTCCTTCGAGCAGCAAAGGTTGTTACTCTAAAGAAAATATTTGACAGGGCCCGCGATCTTGAGGCAATTTTCCAGAGCGCGGAGACGTAGTTCTAATTTGAGACTCTAAATTGAAGACAAACTTGGACCGATAATGGCGCGTTTGAGTACCGCAGCTGAGGTCGGTCTGATAATTGTGATTTTAAGTACCGCGGCTGAGGACGGTCTGATAATTGTGATTTTAAGTACCGCGGCTGAGGTCGGTCTGATAATTGTGATTTTAAGTACCGTGGCTGAGGTCACTCTGATAATTGTGATTTTAAGTACCGCGGCTGAGGTCGGTCTGATAATTGTGCGTTCGAGTACCGCAGCTCATGGAGTCTTGAAATCAAGGTGCCTTCTGGTACCGCAATTAAGTGTTGGAGTTGAACTGAACATGGTTATACTTGCACTAGGCAGTTTCCGTGGAAATTTCACGATTTAGATATGGCTAATTTGACATTATTATAAGGATGAATGCATGAAAGATTTACCACGAATTATTGTGTTTTAAATGAATACTTTTTATTCAATTCATTCAGAACTTCGTATGAGCATCTTATCTACCGATAATATGACCCAGATAGTACCCGTTGAAATTCCTTGGTTTAAAAGTGACATAATTAAGGATCCATGAAATCGAACACAGTTTTTCAGTTTTACCCGTTAATAAATTTCATCAATACATACATAACTTGCATTCTGTATCTTACTTACCGATAGCATGGCTGTAAAAGCAATAGAAGCTAATAAAAAAATGCAGTATTTTATAGTGATCCAGCGCCTTTGGTATCCACAATACTATGCCTATAATACATGCATACCCGTTCTGATTTCAGTTCAACAATTTTTCTTCAGTAATAGACAGGAAGTATTGGGATGGACACACACAAAAAGAGACAGATGGAAAGAAAGAAAGAGAGATGGAGATACATTATCTATCATATATGTAGACGAGACAGTTCCCATGGAAATTTTACGATTTAGATTTGACTAATTTGCAATTATTATTAGAAAAATATATTTTAAAAAGTATTAATTTATAACACAATAATTCGTCGTAAATCTTAAATCATTTATCTTCATAATTTCAAATTAGTCAAATCTGAATCGTGGAATTTCTGCGGGAACTGGCTAGTACAGGGTGTAAACGCCTAGTGTAGACAACTTTTCATTGTTTTTTCTTTACCTCCAAATATTGGTAAATTCCTATTTCTCTAGAGATTCCTATTTCTCTAGAGAAGTGTGTAGTTTAAGTGCATATCAGTAAAACTTGGTGAAACTTATTAATATAGCAGAATGAGTGACAAAAGTGCCCTGATTGCCAGTCTTCATAAGAAAGGAAAGACTCCTGCTCAGATACTCAAGGTTAAAATCAGTTGTAAGCAGATCTGGAGTGTATCAAGTGATGAACGCTTCAAAGATACCGGGAGTCACATGCCAAAGGTCAAAAGAACTCCACCACGACCGGTGAGGACTAAAAAATTGATCAATGCCATCAGAGAAAAAGTGAGGAGAAATCCTCAAAGAAGTGCTAAAAGAATGACCAAAGAGACAAATGTGAGCCATATGAGTCCAAAATGTCCTCAAATGTGATCTCAAGCATCATTCCTATAAAAAGGTGAAACGGCAGCTTTTGTCAGGCCCCACACGAGAGAAAAGACTGCATAGGGCTAGACTGCTTCTCCAGCGTTTGAAGGAATACACGCTACCAACGGTGTTGTGGACTGATGAGAAGTTGTTCATAGTACAGGCGATTCACAATCCACAAAATGACAAGGTTTGGAGCCAGAACATTGAGAACATACCTGCAGAAAAGCGCATATCATTCCAGCGCCAAAAACCCGCGTCAGTCGTGGTATGAGCCGGAGTGACATCATGTGAACAGAAAACGCCCCTTGTCTTTTTTGAACAGGGTGTCGAAGTCAACAAGCATGTGTACATGGCGATGTTGAAGGATACAGTCGTTCCATGGGTGAGAAAAACTTTCAGAGACAGCGGAGTAACACTCCAGAAAGACGGAGCGACCTTCCGTACCGCCAAATTGGTGCATAGCTTCTGTAAGGACAATTTTAAAGGGTTCTTGTCGAAGGAACTTTGGCCACCATCTTCACCTGATTTAAACCCGATGGACTTTGGTGTGTGGTCCATATTAGAGCAGAAGGCCTGTATCATCTCCCACAGAAACACTGATTCACTCAAACGCACTTTAGTCAAATACTGAGATGAATTAGATACTGCAACATTGCGTGCAACAATTCATAGGTTACTACCAGACTTTGATCTGTGCTGTGATTCGAGCCAAAAAAGATTATTTTGAATATAAGTCATTAAAATCAAATCTGTGTTTTTTGCCATGAATTTGAGCTATTATTTGATAAAATCGATTGAATAATGACATATTTATAACAGTTTCAATTTGTCATATATATTAATGAGTCCTGTGAATTGGATAACACAATAAAAAAAATCAACCTGCTAAATTTAAAGAACTGCGGTTGACTGCTGCCAACCAATTTTATTTCCTAAGTAGTGTAAGGACTAGAAATGTTGAAGGCATTACGACGGCTTCAATTCACGGCATAAAAGCAGATATTTTGAGTACGAGTATCTAGGATATGCCGGTGCCGTGACTTAGACCACCTCTCAGAGGTTCGCTGGGTTCATTTCAGTAAATTCTATTTGCCATCACGGCTTGTGTTTCTTAAGCGTATCAAATATCACGCTTCGTTTCAGTTTCATTCCATTACAAATGAATTCACTCACTGTAATTGATGCGCTTTTCCCCATGGGTAGTTGATAGTTTGACGATGCAGTTGATTTAAGAATTATAATATGTACTAGTAGACCCACACGTGTAAAAATTCACGTGCTTTTTACTGTATCTTTTCGTTTGATTTACCAGTAGACGCAAATTTTGCGAAGGAATTTCCGCGTTGAAAGATGTACTTTTGGTATCCACAATACAATGCTTACAATATAGGGCCATGTTATCATTAGATAAGATACAGATGGTAGTTCTGTATACAGTAATAAAAAATATTCAATCAAAATACAATAATTCGTCGTAACTCTTTAATACGTTCATCTTTATAATAATTTCAAATTAGTCGAATCTAAATCGTGGAATCCCCACGGGAACTGTCTAGTACATCAAAAAATTATTCATTACCTTGATTTAACACTTCATTAAAACAAGTTATTTGTTTTATTTCGTTACTTATTTATTTAGCACTTTAACTCTTACTAATTCTCTTTATCTAACAATAAGCCCACAAGTGTACAGCTCACTCAGGCGCATGAAAGAGACATCAGGGTCAGATTATTGATGAGCTCTGCAGTAAACTACAAATAATTCTGATATACAAGTTGACTTAGAAAAAGCATTCACTTGACAACAATTATTAATCTTATCTTCATCTGATCGTAATAGTTTATAATATGCTTTATACTTCCATTATAAGGCATATTAATATTTTTGATAATTCTAGAGGCGTTATTACAAAGTAATTTATTTTTTTATGTAGTCCGCTCTGCAATCTGATTGGTTACTGCATGGAGTCGCACTGCTTGTTAAATCAAACGAGTATTCACAACTTGTCCATCCCACGAAATTTTCGAAATACTATTGACACTTTGACCCAAATATTACGGAACTCGTTTTTATCCCCCACGTGTTCGTCAAAAATTATTTTTTTGAAAACTTCTGGAAGTACAAGTACTTATAACCACTTTGACGCCAACAGATGAAGTTGAACCTGAATGCATCGTTCTAACATTTTTACGACCGAAACGTGTTAATTTGGGGCAAAACTATCATGTGCTATCAAAGGTTTCATCAGATGGTGGAAGAGCGTACGGCAAATTACGCACTAGGAAATTCAGGTTCAAAACTGGAGTTTTTATGACTTTCAGCACATATTTGTCGTTTGTGAGCCAGATGGTGATGAAGGAGCATCTTATGAAGCTCACGCAGGCCAAACAGACACGGAAATGAAGTTAACATGGATTCTTTAGGCTCAAAGTAAAATTCGGGAGCATGTGTTTTGGTATGACTATCAAGTTTACAGAAATTTATCTAATTTAAATAAATTAATTTAGTTTACAGAAGATAATATAGTTTACGGAGATTAGTCCAAATTACAAGAACTAGCCAAGTTTACGGAGATTATTTCTGAATGATGAGAGGCTATAATTGCTGAAACCTGGAGATTCTAGAAGAGATTTAAATTTATGACGTTAGGAAAAACTAGAATGGCTATTCCAATAACTAATTGGTTATTTTTAACAGAAGTAAAGCTCCAAAAAATTTATAGTTATACTTATCAAAAAATTTCGCATTTTTATTTAAGTTATTGGTATAATTTAATTCCATTTGCGTGTATCACCTAAATGCTTAAACGAGTGTTTTTGTGCATTCGTATTTCGATGTTTCATGATTCTTCATTATATATATATATATATATATATATATATATATATATATATATATATATATATATATATATATATATATATATATATATATATTCCCTAACATGAAGCCTGCTAACGTACCTGTGCCCGATTTTCTCATGTATACTTTTTTCCCTCATGGTAAAACTAACTAACCAAGTAAGTACGAGTTCTAAGACACTTTTTTCCCCATTTCTCCGTCTTACATTTTTCCTATGATGAAGCGTACTAACGTACTAACGTTTATTTAAATTGTCCTCCATATACATTTTTTCTTATCACAATTCGCTTTCACGCTCATTTCCAGTCTCCGCTTACATTGCACCGTAAATATTGCAGGGAAAGCATGGGCTCTTTCTTGCTTCGAAATTACCGATCGAGTTTTCTCGTCGATCGAAAGGACAAAGTTTTGGCGTTCTAACTGGGAAAATGGTTCGTATTTTTCAGGTTTTTCGAGCCTCGATTTACATATCGACAGCATCGCTCAGAGCGACGCCAAAATTTATTTCATGGTCTGCAAAAACGCCAAAATTTTATTCGATGACGCCGTTTTATAGCAAGCAGTCTTCTGAAAATAAGTTAACCTTCTCTGTTCTCTTTATAGGTAAATGCTGAAATTATAAACTTGAACATGAAATACAATGGCTCTACTTCTTTATTTTAATAGATGCGCAAACGCCAGAAAAAAGTTCCTTAAAGATCGTTTTAAGCTTTTCAAGATTGTTCGTTACAGATGAAATTGCTCGAAATGGTTTTTTAAAGTTGACTGATATCTCAATGTGGGAAGTCGCTCAACGACACAAAAATTCAGTAGTGTTTTTGAAATCCAATTGACATCAGTTCGTCTCCAGAAGCTCTATTTTCTCTAACTTTTTAAACTAGAAAAACCTGTTGGACACAATATGATGCAAAAAACAGTTATTAACATTTTTAATTTAACGTGTTTTGAATCTAATCTTTACAACCCAGGATCCCTAAACTGTTAACAACGACCACTCAACGACCCCACTAATGAGCAAAAACTAAATTAATTCAGAATCAAAAATGATATCAACAATCACTAGCACTTGAAGTAAGAGTTTTATTTCTATCACGTTGCTGCAAAAGTTTTTGCCGATTTGTAAGTTCAATTTTGAGAATGAAAAAATTGTTATTTTTGAAGAATTTGTTCATAACAATAACATCCTTGGGCTTCTATAACCTGATTCCATCTGTCAACGAGTTTATATATGCCTCGTTTGTAAAATTCTTCAGGCGAACATTTTGTGTTGCAGCACTTGCACTGGAACCTCTATGAAACTCGTAGAGTAAAGCATGTCTGATATATTCTTTAGTTGGGTTGAACATAGATGCAAATAATGCAGCAAAATATGAATGATTCCTTAATAGTCTGAAAGAAAGAGGTTTCAATTACTCATGATATCATAAATCAGCAATAGAAATAGACATATCAGTTCAGATACTTTTGAATTCTTCTCTTCAAAATCGGCAACAACTTTTGCACCAACTTGATACTTTCAATATAGAACAAAAAAGCTAGAAAAATTCACGTCAATTGATCTGTACGGAGACATGATTGAGGGCTGTCCATTATCTTGCCAATGGAACTGATTATAAATTCTACCTGCCATATTATTGATATATAATATTGGTATTTTTGTTGATGTCTTAATGCTTACTATGCACAATTTTATTGGTATTGCATATTGGTATTCCTGCTGATGTCTTAATGTTTACTAAGCACAATACAGTGGAAACTGATTATAAATCAAATGGGAATGTGTTCCAGTAAGTGGAATTCCAACGATATAGTTGTTACTGAATTATTTTATTTCGATATTTATTTAACGACTCATTGTATTCATTGTAACAATGTCACTCTGATGTTCTAGGTTATTGTTCATGTTAATTACTTGATTTTCGCTGAATAGAATATAGGCCTTAAAACGGATAACATATTGAATAGAATATGTTCTAGCAAGTTCTAATTTACACATATATTTCGTATACAAAATCCTTAGCTTGGACTCACAACATTTAACAGGTTAGCTGACACTTTCCCTTCCTAAACGACCTTAACCAATCCTCATCTGACCACCACGTATCCTTTGACCTCTGACATGCCATCGTCGACCTCTTCCTAGACCCCTTATTAAGTGCTTCTTATTCCCTCTGCTTCACAGAAATCGATTATTTAAATACCAACATAGAGAAACGATTTTTCATAAAGGCGCCCGGAAGCGCAGTTTTGAGCGGCTGAATAATGTTTATTACGATTTTTGCACATGAATCAAAGCTTCAATCAGGCATCTATTCACCAGCCCTCAATCAGTCAAATGCCAGTCCATCGCACGGCGTGCAACTTCATTTGCAATCTCCAAATTGACGCAATCAACCATCCGATATTTCCAGTCAAGCATGGGGGCCAAAAAGACAAGGCTGTAGCGGCCGCTGCAATGCGGACACGGCGTCCAAAAAGTCAAACAGCCTAAAAAGACACGGCAATAAAAAAAACAAGGCAGTCAAAAAGAACGGTAACCAAAAAAACAAGGCGGTCAAAAAGACATGGCGGCCAATAAGACAAGGCTGTATCAGCCACTGCGGCCAAAAAAAACACAACTGCTAAAGAGACATACCAGCCAAAAAGACATGGCGGCCAAAAAGACACGGTAGCCAAAAAGACCGGAAGGCCAAAAAGACATAACAGCCAGAGACACGGAGGCCAAAAAGACATGACGGCCAGAGACGCAGAGGCCAAAAAGACATGACGGCCAAAAAGAAATGACGGCCAGAGACGCAGAGGCCAAAAGGACATGACGGCCAGAGACGCAGAGGACAAAAAGACATGACGTCCAGAGACACGGAGGCTTAAGTAACGTGATGGCAACTTTCATGCTGGCGGAACGTACTTACCTAATTTTACAATCAACTTTTGAAGAAAGTTAGAAGTGAAATATTTTTTGTTTCAATATAATACGAGTATTTAATTTAAATGATAATATTTTTTGCAATCTTTGAGACAAATTCATAACAAAGGCACCTTAAATACAAAAGGTGCGTACGACCTTGAGTTCCTACATGTCCAAAAACTCAAATCTACGAAATCTTCAAACTCTAACGAGTTCTGTAATGCATAGAGACCTTGCATAACACCATTGAATAATTCTTTCCACGAGTGCATGCTGCATATTACAGTGCATAAAACCTGGTTAATTAGTCAAAAATTATATGGACACAACATCACACTATTAATTATATAAATTTAGCTTTCTCTTCAAACATTTATCCCCCCTCGTCTAGTGAACTTGAGCGGAATTGTGAACAGACAGAAATCTTTCCTCGGTCTCTTAGGAATCTCTTCCAGCATCGTCGGTTCATTTAGACCGATGATAACATCTTCCCACGCATGGGAATTTTTCATCTTTCTGCAGTCGCCCACACGGTCTGACCTGAAGGAATAAAACAAGTTCCAGAATTTCTGGAAGTTGGAACAAAATGAAGGCTTGTCTTAGAAGTCCAATTCCTAACATGCGATGGAAAAACTTTTGTCTTCGGAAACGTCCTGTGGTAGCGGACTACCAACCTTCAAGACGCGCCAGAGCGAGACCAAAAAATATAAAAATTGCGTCTACTGATTAAAATAAAGAAAAGCAATCATGGAAAGGAATTTTGCGGTGTTGTCTGTTGAACAGAAATTGATGATTTTTTAAAAGATTCGAAAAATGATTCAAAAAGTGATATAAGTGCGAGATAGATCATAAAATATACTTAAAGAATGATTATTTTATATATCATTAAAAATTTTCATGTTCACAAGAAAGAGATTTCAAGATAAAAGTCTCCGGCAACTATAAGAATGTTTTGAAAATAATAATGAATACAATGAGTCGTTAAATAATAATAATAAGTAATAAATATCACTACTTTAGTAATCAAACTAAATATTACGAACGCAACATTAGGAAAGCAAAACACGAACAGTTAATGTTAGTGTACAGCCGAAATAATACTTCTGAAACACGCCAGTGCAGAATGAACACAATATCTCTTAAATACCGAAATATAAATGAACAAAATTTCAATAAGAAATTTTGTACAACACAAAAACAAAAATATAAATTTTGGCAATGATCAATTATGAAAAAGAAAAATTTTGGATTTTTTCTCTGATTAAAATACACACCAGTTAGATATCACGGTTCAACATTTATTTTGGTTTAATGTATTTCTCATTTTAATTTGTTTCAATTTTTATTCAACTTGATTCAATTAATTTCATAACTTATATGTATGCTTGAAATGTACAGATACTAGATAAGTTATGTATCATACATATATGTTCAATATTAAGTTGTGAACCTACTACACATTTCAGCCTGTGTTTCCCGTGTTAGAGTAGAATAAGTAACTACTAAAATAAGTATGTAGGTATTTAATCAAAAGTAAGTGTTATATTAAAGTAAGTGTACTAAAGTAACATGTTTAGGTAAAAAACGACAAGTTCAAACTGCGCATCTACACACAGTGAGGTGAATAAGTATTCGGTACATCTCGAAAATTGAACTTTTTAATATTTCTTCTGTATGTGACAAAAACCACAATTATAATTTAAAGCTTACAACGTGGTACATATATTACTAGTCAAAAAGTTCTAGTTAGAGATTTGAAAACAAAAAATATAAAATGACTATGCGAAAAAGTATTCAATACATAACGCTAATTTATTTTCATATTTGTTGCACAAGCCGTGTTCACTACCACAGCATGCAACAGTTTCCTATACCTTGAAGTGAGGGTTTTGCACATACTGGCAGGAATGTTTGCCCATTCTTCCCTGCAAATCTATTCTAAATCATGCACGTTTCTGGGCTTTGGCTGACAAACCCTAACTTTTAGTTCTCTTCACAGATTCTCTATTGGATTCAGCCCTAGAGACTGGCTGGGCCACTACAACACCTTTACATTGCTATCTGCAAACCATTTTATAGTTACTTCCGCAGCATGCTTGGATTATTGGTCTGCTGGAATGCCACTCTTCTCCCAACTCAAACATGTCAACTGACTGGAAAAGATTTTCGGTCAGAATATCGCGATGCATGGTCCCATTCAAGCGTCCTTTGATGATATGAAGATTGCCAGTAACATGGGACGAAAGGTAACTTCAAATCATTATGTTTCCTCCCCCAAATTTAACACATGGGATTGTGTTTTTGGTTTTTGAGTCTCACCGTTCTGTCTCCAAACATGACATCGATAATTATGATCGAATAACTCTAATTTCGTCTCATCTGACCAAAGAACATTATTCCAAAAGTCTTCTGGTTTTGATTAGAGCAGTGGTTCCCAACCTTTTTTGTGATCAAGTACCACTTGGAGGTCCCGTACAGTGGCCGCGTACCACCTGGTTCCAGAGAAACTAAATTCGATCAGATATCACTTTATTTCCATAATTGTACTAGTAGAACACGCAAATCAACTAAGATTTGCTAACTACAAATCGTTGCCAGATTACCCTGTGTTAGGCAGTAAACATTTTTGTGAAGTGGAAAATAACAAAATAAAAATTGTTCATGACCCCGAAAGTGTTCGCGTACCACCTGGAAGGCCCTCGCGTACCACTAGTGGTACGCGTACCACAGGTTGGGAACCACTGGATTAGAGGCTATTTGTAAATTCTAATCTAGCTTTACAGTGACGTTCAGATAAATGTAAAAAAGTATCTTAGTATTATGTATTGAGTACTTTTTAGCCTAGGCATATTATAATTTTGTCATAAATTCTCAAAGAAAACTTTTTGAAAAATTTTCGAGTAGTAATAAACTCGCTTTGATGTAAGCTTTAAGTTTTAATTTATAACTGTAGTCATTGTCACATACAGAAAAAATATTAAAAAGTTTAGTTTTTCAAGATGAATCGAGTACTTACTCACCTAACTGTATATAGGGGACACAGAAACACTTTGGCGAAATTTTATTGGAGTATTATTTATTGGTACCTAGAATACCAATTACATGAATAACGTAAATAATTTTATCTAACTATCCATCTTTAGATCATCCATCCTATACGTGCAATTGGTATATTAGATACCAATAAATAATAAAAAGATTTCGGTTAAATTTTTTATTCACCCTGTAGAGCACCTTGTGAACAGTGAATTGCTTTTTCAGCTTTCCGTTGAAGTTTGCCGAGAGTCTGTTTCCTCTCACCTGTCTTCTGTATCCCTCACAAACATCTCAACTGAGTGGTGCTTCCTTCCTGCCTTTTGCCCTACGGATGCTCCGAGCATCAAGCGTATAAAAAGTGGACACTACATGCCGTAATATTGAAAATTGTGCTCAAATCCTCCTGTAAATGTTCATTAGGTAATGACTTTATTAATGCAATTACTTTTTTTGGTTTCCGAAAAGCAAAAACGCATATCTGAACAAACTATGGTTTAACTTCTAAGTTTGAAGCACCAGCGCTCATTGTGCATTCAGATAGCTTTTTTTCATACTCATGCCAGAAGATTGTCGAGAGTTTAGCGGCTTAGACCTTCATTAATTTCATCAAGCGCCCATACGAGCATCTATCTCAAATTGCAGCACAGAGAACGGGAACGGTCGCTGGGAGCATCATCACCAGTTATAAGATATGTATTACCATTAAGAATTGAAAATTCACTGTACATCCACAGTATAATTGATTACACATAAAGTTTCCTTTTTCTTTCTTTTTATAAGTATGAGATAGATTACCAGCCTCCCATTCTTTTACACGCACTGTTGAACATTGAAACACGGAGTGTGTTCCATAAGTCTGTACGTGCTCAACTATTTCTGTTGCTGATTTAGTAGTTAAATTTACATTTTTATATGATGCAATTTTTCTCGTTTTTGATTAGATTCTATAATCTTGTCAACTGAAATTGTTACTATATGGCTGCGAAACATTTAAACACAATCCAATGGTTAAATTTTGATAAATTTCACTCGTCGATTTAAGAACGGAGAGAGTGTTAGATTCTGTCCCAATTTACGCAACCTTACAATTTGAAGTGTTTTGTTAATCTTGAGGTGAGGAAGATTATTCAGGTTTTATCGAAAAAAATTATTGCAGCGATGTACAAATAAGCACTTCATTTTCTCCCAGCACAGAATGAATTATTCTTTTCAAAAGTAAAATTTATTATAAAAAGAAATAAAGGCCGTACAGCCCTCTCGCTCCTGAGGTTTATGAAGTCGTTACATAGCTGAGTCATAGGTTACACGTATTGGTGGGACACTTGGTCGTCTTGACGAGTCATTCAGCCAGCAACGGGGATGGAACCTCATACTCAAGTGAGTCTGTCGCTTCTGTACCCAGTAGAAGGACATCAAAAGACAATTATTATTTGTTATCATTGTTTTCATTATCATTATCATTATGATTATCATTACCATTGTTATCATAATTTTACGAGTATTACTGTGGTTTTTATAATTATTATTGTCATTATTATTATATAGACGCATGTAGTAAAAATTTTAAATTCCGACAGAAATATCGACGACAATATTTAAAATATTGTGAGCGAAGCTAAGCTGCTACTTTAGATCTGTTCCATCGTTTGGTATTGAAAATAAAACACCCACAATAAATACATGGTAATCAAGTCTCTGCAAATTACTTACTGCCGTTTAAACCGAGATTAGAAAGCGTTTTCTCCAAGCTAAAAACGAGGATTTCTATTATTAAATTATTTTAAAAATGCTTTCGAAGAAAACTTTCAAGACATCCCGCCATCATTCGGGAAAAAAATCCTAAAACATTTTAGGAAAAATTCCTAAAACAATTGCAAAGAAGTTACTAAAACATTTTCGAAAATATTCCTCAAAAACCCA
>VCRD01000808.1:0-58146 GCA_006783055.1 Trinorchestia longiramus | reverse complement strand
CCTAAAACACATAAAAAATTTAAATCGCCTAAGAAATTCTTAAGACGCCTAAGAAATTTCTAAAACACCTAAAATATTCCTAAAACGCCTAACAAATCCTAAAACACCTAAGAAATCCCTAAAACACCTAGGAAATTCCTGAAACACCTAAGAAATTCCGAAAACGCCTAAGAAATTTCCAAGACACTTTCAAAGACCACAAAGTTTCATGTGTCGCAACGACTCTTCGGCACAAAACTTTAGCTCACGGTGCGTCTGGCACTGTGTCAACGTGAAGCAACCCGACTTTTTCTTCGTAGTCAACTCGGTCTGACAGAACATAGGATGCTTTTCCAAACTTGAGACACAGCGACTCAAGTTCCAAACGATGCTATGAAGCATTCTTTGGTGCGTCCAAAATGCCAAAATGGTTTCCCTGAGTTCTTTCTCTCAAAGAATTATCTCTGTGAATTTTTGTTGGGATATGAATAAATAAAACGTGGCGACACTGAGTGTGAAGTCCTGGCTTTGACGTATTATAATCATACAAAATTCATGAAATTTCAATGCAGGTACGTGCGCTACACATTTATATTTGGGCCGAGGCAATTCTTACCAGAAATAAAACAAAATGTTCAGGGAGAGTTCCTGTAAAATATGTTTCACTTGACGACCCCATTAATAAGGCCCGCACAACTTAAGTGATACTTCATGTGTCTGTTTATATGGGATAAACATGTTTTTTTGTCGCGTATTTTATTTGTGAAATTTTCTAAAATACCTACCCTATTATATTGACATGCTGAGTTATTGTTATGTCCAAGCTGCATGTTTTTTTTACATTGACTGTCCTAACAATTTCGGGTAAACATTCTACCGATGCCAATATTTTCAATACCTGAAAAATGGATGGCTTAAAGATAAAAATGATAGGTTATATTTTCAAAAATTATTAACGTTGGATAATAAACATTTTCAGTTTGTTCAGCTTTTCTTGTAGGCTATGTCATACATATACGTACGAGTATATGCCACAGCCAATTGTAGTTTACTTAATATTCATATCATACCCCACATACGTGTATGATAGCAACAGAAAGAAAAAATATACTTTATGTACATCAGTGTAATATGCCAAGCAAGAGAACATTAGCGTCGTACATGAGTGTGATTAGGCGAAAGTCTTGCATTAGAGCAGTGGTGGCCAACCTGCGGCGCATGCACCACATGCAGCGCATTGAACAATTAATGATGGCGCATTGCCTTTGTGCTGGAGGGGATAAATTAATGTTTTTTGATATGTTTAATACTCTCATGCAGTCTCATGATTTTGTGTAAAATTGGCGCATCTGATTTTATATTATAGGGCAAGTGGCGCATGATATGCAAAAGTTTGGCCACCTCTGCATTAGAGTATATCTTTTTATTAGTGACTCATATACATCAAACTCAAGGGCACTAGTCTTTATTACTGTTTGCTTTTGCGTTGTTTTTACTCCATGTGTAACGCAGTGTAGAACCTCAATTTTACCCCCATGCAATATGTACAGGTATACACTAAAGATTTCAATAGAAATTAAGAAACTTTCTAATACTTCATGCGTTCAAACTTTGAAGGGATGTTTATTCCCGCTCATGCCTGCACATTCATATGTGTGTACTTCATTCAACTCGTGAAGAGAGAATAACCGTGAAACTAGGATTTATAACAAATTTTACTGTGTTTTATCACATTTTTTTCAATTATTAAGATTAATCATGAAATTCTAGTAGTGATGGAGCTCCCAGCCACTGTTCCCGTCCTTCTTGTGGTGTGACTTGAGGCATAGGCTCATGTCAAGGACTACTATAATAATATTATAGTAGTCTTTGGGTCATGTCAGTAAGCTGAAAGTTTGAAGCAATAGTCCGTTTAGTCAGTTTATCAACTCAGTCTTCCTGGCCTCCTGTGCCGCAAGCAGGAGAAACTTGAGAGAAGCGTGGGGACTCGAACCAAGGCCCAGGCAACACAAACAACACTCGCTAACCACTCGAATACAGTGGAAGCGAAAGCATATTATTTGAAAAACAAATGTGTTGCTACACCTGCCATGCAAATCATTTTCCCTAAGCTGACCTACTTTAGTCTCAAGGAAATATCACCGTTTATTCAATCTATTCTTGCACTTTTAATTCAATTCAATTGTTTCAACATCATCCATCTTACAATGTTAGCGCAATGATCTGTAGACTTATTTAATACATGTTTTCTATGCTTTATCCTAGGAAACTTTGATTTGTCTGTTTTTTAAAGTTTGACTAAAAATTAAATATTTCGAACATGCCACATATGAATATATTATAATCAGCAGCCAAATTAGCCTCAAGAAACTTGTAACTGCCATACATTTATGGCACGCTGCAACCAGCAATAATGGTTTATCCGTGGTTTCAACATGTGTTAACGTAGCTGATGTGTGCCTTGCGACACTAATATGTACACCATCATGCATGTTCCTCTGTATTCATGTTTGTCATCTCTCCAAATGTTGCTTGTGTGGACATTTAAAGCCTGAAATTTTGTAGGTTCTCTATCAGTCAAGTCAACTTGCATAACTTCGAGCTCAAGTTGACAGACTTTCCTTTAGTAAGGTTCAACAGTCAGAAGCACCTGTTCAGTCATATTTTGGCAAGCAGGCAAAAGTTTGGCTGACTGAAGGAAAAACTTGAATCTTGCTTTCGTAAGCCCCAAACTCCCCGTCGTTCAATAGCATGTGATTTTTTTGGCTTCCAAATCCGATTTTTTGCAGCTCAAACTTATCATTGTAACAGTAGACTTGAGAAAACTAAAACAATTGCAGAAAACACGTATTTATCACTAAAACAAACAATAAAAAAGTTTATTTTTGTACCATAAATTAAGGCGTGCTAAGCTGTAAAAACGTGAATCACATTCTCCTCCCGAAATAACTACCCTTTAATATATAACAACCATTGTCTTTTTGAGAGGAAAAGCCTTTAACACAAAGGCTTTACTGCATGCCCGTACACAGCTACTGCTATAGAGGAACAAAGGCTGTAAATATTCACAGATAAATATTTGAACCTCTTCGTTACAAATAACAGCCTCCATTGTTAATTCACTGTGTTGGCGAAATCTTTATAATAAAAGAGAGCTTTCAGAATGACATATGATAGAATAGAATATAATATAATATGACAACAAGAACCTAGCCGCTTGGTACACTTCTTGGCTGCTACCCAAGTCCCATTCCGTCTAAAGTTAAGGTATCAGTCACACACATGCACCTTAATTAAGCACTGAGATTTCAGCCACGTACACGCACTGCAATCATACACGAGCTCCAAAAGTTAGGAAGGAAATAAAATCAGTACTTTACTTTATAATACGGTGGGGTTCCTTATTCAATATTTGTCGAGACGATTTTTGAATGTGTTCACAGTTCCAGCAGAAACGATATTTTTGGGCAGCTGGTTCTTGGTTCCAGTACTTTTCACTGAAAAAAGTTTAGAGACTCGGATGTTTTGAAGTTTTTCATTATTAGTTTACGATCGTTATTTCTGGTTCGCACGTTATCGTCTCTGTCGAAAAGCTCTTCTAGGGAAACACCGTTAAGCCGTGAGATATTTATGTGTCAATGAGTTGTCCTTGCAATCTTCTTTTTTCAAAAGAGAGACATCAATCAACTTGTCAAACGAGAGACGTCAATCAACTTGTCAAACGTAAGACGTCAATCAACTTGTCAAACGGGAGACGTCAGTGAACTTCATACGAAACTTAATCAATTACAAGCGAAAGTTTGAAGGAATTTCAAGAAAGATTTTCTTAAACTTTCTCCGAGAAGTTGCATAAACTTCCCTTGGACTTGAGTTTCTTTCGTGTTAAAATTAATAAACTCACGAGACTTGCATGTACTTCAAACGAGACAAGAGAGTTCCGCCCGAGACTTAGAAATAAATTGCACGCTATACTTTAATGAATTTTGAGCTAAACTGGTGTTAATTTCATGCGAAATTTGCGTGAATTTAAGCAAAACGCGGGTGTTTGATTCAAGATTTGAACGAATTCAATGAAACTTTAGTACCTTGAATTTGAAGCAGCGCACCTAAATTGAAGAGGGTACCAGAACATCGTCTTCCAGTTTTAGATGAGATTGTCTCGCTTCATCACGAGGTGCGCAATTCCATCTAGTGGAACATCCTTAACTTATCTGACGTTGATGGATTATGGCCCTCGAAATACCTCCTGAAGGTTCATCGTACTCCTCAGTTAGGCGTAAATAAAACATTTTTAAAGCAATTTGTAACCGTCGTACGTGTCTTCTTTTCGTCGCACTCGTTAATTATGCTACCTAAAGAAAATATTTCGCTTATCACCTAAAATGAGTATAATATCTACCACGTCAGAATTAATATGTATCACCAACGATTACCTCTTAAGTCATCACTGAAATAGCGAAGTTTCATTTGTTTCCCCATGTATATTATTTAACGTTCATGTATAACGTGATGTGAATGTTTATGTATACCCGTAGGTACTGCTGTTCTATCATCTACGATACTATGCATAGAATACCTACCACTTAAGGATTTTATGATAAGGCATTTTTAAAAACCAATGATGTTACATTTCTTATGTACCAACTTTATTGGAAATATACGTTTTTGTTTTTTGTTTTTTTGTTTTTTTTCTGAAACCCGCGAATTTATTACACGGTTTCGGGACACAAAAGTCAAGATTCTGGCTCAAGTGACTCTTGAGCTTCCAGTTGCGGCCCCAGTGACTCTTGAGCCTCCATTTACGACTCCAGTAACTCTTAAGCCTCCATTTACGACTCCAGTAACTCTTGAGCCTCCATTCACGACTCCAGTAACTCTTGAGCCTTCATTTACGACTCCAGTAACTCTTGAGCCTCCATTTACGACTCCAGTAACTCTTGAGCCTCCATTTACGACTGCAGTAACTCTTGAGCCTACAGTTACGACTCCAGTAACTCTTGAGCCTCCATTTACGACTGCAGTAACTCTTGAGCCTACAGTTACGACTCCAGTAACTCTTGAGCTTCCAATTACGACTCCAATGTCCCTTGAGTTTCCAGTTACGACTCTAGTGACTTTCAAGCCTCCAGTTGAGGCTTCAGGGACTGATGAGCCTTCTGATCAAATCCCAGCAGTTTTACAAATAGTATGATATTTTCAGTCACAAGTTTAGCCACACCTCTCTTATAAAACTATTTCCAGCAAGAAGTATTTTTCCACACCTAAAACACGTTTTGAAAAAACGAAAAAACGAAGTGCATTCACAAACATAAACTAGAATTAGTACATTATCCCCACATATTATTTAATATAAATACTTTATACCAACACAGTGAACAGTGAATACTTAGATAGTATTGAAATTGTAAGAAGCAAATTAATTTAGTGATGTAATGGGACCAGTAGAAGTCGCTTTCTGTCTCAAGCTTTCATGATTAAGCTTTCTCAAGCTTTCATAAGTTTTTTCATAATTAATACAAGAAGCATAACACGGAAACATCACTTTTATAAACTAATCAATATTACAAAAGAAGTAACATGCGAAGAAACAAATGTAGTGTTTCAAAACTGTAAGAAAAACTGTTTTTTAACACGTCCATCATATTCCGGTCATTTTGCATTAGATACATGAGCATGTGTCAGGCGAACAGCTGAGGCCGGAGTTTGACAACAAAACGAGAAAGATCTTAAGCCTGTAACGAGAAGGGTCTTGAGGAGGTCTCTTTCAACGTTGTTTGTAATTGCCATTCATATTTACCTCCTGTATTCCTTATTGAAATATGTCTATTGACAATAATGAACCCCTGGTTAGGTGCAGAACATTATACATTTGGATTTTCCCTTCACGAAAGTGATTTTTTACTTATAAACATTACACACTACAGTACAGTACGCTGCACAAACAAGACACTTTCCACACACGCGAAGTTCAACAATACATCCGAGAAAAGTTCAGGCTTACCCTCCAAGAAATGAGGGTCTGACTTCCATGCGCTGCCTGCAGTTTAGTGGAGCAATGTCTTCACTAAATTTGCTGCAGGACGCAGTGTTCAAAATATACTTCGCAGGATGCAGGTCTTTTAATTTAAGTCTTTGCGCTACGAGCAGTTTGAAGCGAGTTAAAAAGCCCAGGAAAATCGCCCTCTCAAAAGAACCTGAAACAATATGCGTGAGACCGTCCATTGAATGTAAAGGGTGCAGCAACAGACCTTACTTTTTTCAAAGCAAAGCGCTTTGAAAGAAGGAAGTTATGTTGCCGCACCCTGTTTGTAGAAGTATTTTTTTGGTATCAATAACAAAGAACTTTTCAAACAAGTGATGTAGAACGAATACCTGTCAGTTTTAAGGCGATGTTCAATGATTAATATTCAATTTGAAGTAAAGACAAAAAGAGCATACAAAGGATGTGCATTTTCATGCAACGTGTTCATTGACGTTGAGGAGTTTGTAAACACGGTGAACTCTAGGAGCTAAAATAATCCAAATGTATTTTTTGTGCAAAGTTAGTAATAATTGTTTTGACCAATTAGTAAGGTGTTCTATGTAAGTTCGAGCAAACTTAGTTCATTTGTGTTTTTGTGATAAAGCGTAAGTCTTCAATTGCACTTGTCAAAGACAGTGTAAAAATGACGGGCCTTTGTCATTGTAGGCACACAAATGCGTGCAAACACTGCCTAGCTGTTCAAAGCGTACGTCTGAATTGTTCCCTGTAGTTTCTATTTAGAAAACTATTGAAGTAATCTAACATATGCAGGTGTAGTTAAAGTAGATGCGATTTGATACCCATCTATTCCTACACTCCTTCCTTCATAGGTTGTGCTCAGTATAAGAGAGGAGAGAATTTATAGATATACTGTGACGACGAACAACGCGTCCGCCATTTTATATATTGACAAACGCACAAAAAATCAAACGCAATAATAAATTCTAAGTTTTTTATTATTTGAACTGTACAAGATAGTGTTGCTTTGTTTTGAATTCGACAAATTCTATGAATGTACTAAATAGTATATATGCAAGTTTTAATGGATCAAACGAAATGAATTAACGAAACGAAACAATCTTTCTTAGGCATTGCACAAATCCCACCAACAATAATTTCAACCACAAGAAAGATTCGTACTAGCAAACATGGATATTGGCGAACAGAACATGCAAATAAACGTAGTTTTACCGGTGAAATTACATGAGTACTTGCGCGCTGAGCAATTTTTTTACCTGGCCTGATTTTGACGAGCAATTTTTTGAGTTTGTGTTCGGTTATGCACGATGCATTCGCTTGATTGCCGCCGACAGAATTTCCAGCCTTGTTCGCTATTTTCGCCATCGACGGACCAGATCGAACATAGTCTCCATGTTTTTTTAGTTAACAAGCTGGCCAGAAATTGAAGCGTGGAATCAGAGACTGCAATATTTTGTTAAAGCATAGTTGCAGCGCCGTAATCCGCATAGGGAAAGTTTGCAAAATGCTCCTTTGTGCAAAAATGAAAGGCAGCTCCGTAATGCTTGACTACATGCTAGGGACAACTGATTAAGTCTCATGGTGAGCTATTTTTATGAACTAGTCTCATGGTGAGCTATTTTTATGAACTAGTCTCATGACGAGCTATTTTTATGAACTAGTCTCATGGTGAGCTATTTTTATGAACTAGTCTCATGACGAGCTATTTTTATGAACTAGTCCATGGCGAGCTATTTTTATCAAATAAGCTCATGGCAGTTTTTTCAGATTTTCCGAAGCTTGACACCGATACATTCGATTTACAATGATGGAAAGTAGTTTGTGCTCAATTTCAGCCAGTTCTACGTACATACATATTATATAAAAATCAATTTTGCGTCTTATGCATATGACGAGGAGTACTTCGCCTAATCAGAATGCATGTATATTTTTACAGCTTGTTTTCGGACTCGCTTACAGTGTATACCAATGTATTGTAAATCAAAACTCGTGCCATATTGTAAAAAATTGATTCGTACTAAATAAACAAGTATTGAGAATTTTTAGTATGACATGGAAGCTTAGAAACCCTAGTTACATATTATACTGCACGTTTTCATTTTCAACTTAAATTAATCGCTCAGGAGCTTTACTACCACTTTTTTATTTTCCATCGTGCGGCAACAAATGATAACTTCCTTTTTTCAAAGCGTTTTGCTTTGAAAAAAGAAGTTATGATGTTGCATCCTGTATCTTCTCCGAACTTTGAACACGTCATGCTTCGTGCGTAGCTTTCATGGGACGACAAACCTAGTTGTTCATCTTCTCCTTAGAAGTCCAAGCGAATTTAGTTGCCGAAAATGCTGATATGGGGACAAGATGGATGCAAAAGGGCGTTTGGCCAAAATTCTATTTCTACTTTCATCCACCAAATGTCTTTCTTCTTTGCACAGCACGCGGCTGAGTGCTGAACCTACGTATACGTACTCGTGTGCACCATGCATTTTGTTAGCTAAGAGGATACTTCTTGTATCAAAATTGAAGGCATGTACATACAGTATATCAGCATTAATATCGTGCTTTCTGTGCGTTGTGCTCCACGATAGCAACGATACATCTCAACTCTGTTCAATACAACAAATACCCTATAATCTGTTCGTCGCTGAATCAACTTGGAAAATCTTTTTGTTAATTTTTATCAGTGTTTAATAATTTTAACTTGTATAAGATCATTAGGCAACGAGTATTCTGCGGTTCCTCAAAATTTCCTATCTGAAGAAACATTTTCTAGAGCACTTCGTAAAGGATAGATTCAATCAAAACGAATGTTTGGCCTTACCATTAAAAGATGATAAATGTTTCTCAAATGAACATTGGAGTACGCTTTCATTTCCATAATTTTGTTCAACGTTGGAGAAAATTATTCAGGTTGAATTATTGTTCTGTAAATTTTATCTGATTCTTAATTTTCCAGTTGTGAATGTTGACTAGTTCAACGTGAGTTTGCTTTTTTCATTTGAATACTCGAGTTTGGGACGTGATGACACACGGTGGGTAGGTAGTTTAACAGAGTGTGTCTCACAGTACGAGGAAATAACCTTCTGTTGCTCGAGGTTCTTCAGTTGCTGAGCGTCGCTGTCGGAACCAATAATTATTATTTAAATTATAAGTTTTGAATCTCATAATCTTCCACACATAAGCAGTTACGTGAAAAATTATATTCTTCCTGATGACCGCTGTCCACTAGGTATCAGAAAACAAGTATACACAGTAACTATGAACGGAGATAACTTTGACTTAGTTAACCTTACTCCCACTCTGATGCATGTTCGTGATTGGTGTCCGACAGCATGCAACTTGGATAGCAACTCATGGATGGACCACTTGGCTCGTCCCTGTCGTAAAAGCTGGAAAGAGTTTCTAAAATAATCTAAGTAACTTCTTCTTGTTTTTTTTCCATTTTCTGTGTTATTCCTCTGTTTAATGTTAAAATATACAAATTTCAGTATTTATTTAAGCTAAAAATAAGCTCAAGGCGTACCATAGAAGTAGTAACAATTTCATACGCGTCGCAAAATTTTATGAACCCACTATACGTCTAGATATCTGAAACTGTCTAAACTCGAAATGCTTTATTACCAGGAATTCTGTTGCAGCAGAAATTCGTGATAGTTGTATAGCAAAATTCTTCATGCTCGTGATGGTTGCACTGAATTTTGCTAGCTTCAGAATTGGAATGGAAGGATTGTTGGAAGCCAGGAGACGGATTTTTTTCTTATGGACGCTCACAGACTCGACTTAGCGTGAAATCCTAAGGATGTCCTGGGACTAGTTGGAGAGTAGGAGTTCCCGATCCAAAAATGATTGACTTGCAAGGTTTCAAGTGGAACTGAATCCGCTCTTGCAATGGAGTGGATTCGATGAAAAATATTCTCTGAAGTTAAATCTGGTTCCTTGAGCCACACGTTTGTCGTTCGATCCATTTATTTAGTCTGTTTTTCCATACTTTGTTATTTGGCTTCAATCAATCAGATTTCATTCAAAAATAAAACAAACTGAGGGGTTTCGATAATATTGCTCACGTGTGCGTTTTCTAAGCCGTATTAGTTTTTTCCATGGTCGAGTTTCGTGAAAGTGTGGTAAGCCTTCAAGTGTTTCTTCGTGACTTTATCCTCACCACTGAAATTCTGAAATTTATTTATAATTCAATAGCCAAAAAAAGGTCACAATAGTATACCATTTACTCGTATACCCATGCTGTTCTTTTCTTTTAATTTCTATGAGGCATAAATGATCTACTCTCAAGTGTCCTGATGCAGCAGGACATCTGACGTAATTTTTTCTCTAAATAGACACATGATCAATCAAGTTCTGTGTACAAGGTGTTAACCAATCTACGTCACAACTTTTAGAGATCATTTTTGTTAAACAACAGATATATATATATATATATGTTTGTATATTAACATGTATATATATATACATGTATATAAATATAAATATATATATATATATGCAACAAAAAATAGTCGGTACGTATTTAATAATTTGAAACTAAAACATTTCATTCAATATGCCCTCCGTCTGCGTCGATAACAAGCTGAAGATGCATAGAGAATGACTTGTGCAAGACACAAATAACTTTTTGAGGGATTTTGACCCATTTTGTTTTTGAGTTTTGACTTCAGTGCTTCCAAATTTTGGTCATGTGTCACTGAAACCTTATACTCCAGTATGGACCAGATATCGTAATCGAGAGGATTCAGGTGTGGTGATGAAAAAGACTTCTTCCTCTGAAATGAAAAGGAGAACATTGGATGCTAACCACTCTCGCGTTTTCTCAGCTTCTTGTGAGGGTGCCGAGTTTTGCTGAAATAACCACAGGCGTTTTTATTATTATTTTCAGCCTGAGGCAACAATGATGTCGCAAGAATATCACTGTGGTCATTTTCTTGGTTTATTTTAAGCCTTTTTCGACCACAACCAATGGACTTTTTCCGGCTTCAGTGATCGCAGCGTACACCATAAATGACGCTGTTCCTTGTCTTCGAAATTACTCTAGTGTCAATTTCACCAGTACCTTGAACAAAATCGATTATTTGTTCATTAAATTTATGCTGGACATCAAATTTCTTTTCATCACTGAACACAAGGTTCGCTAGCGTGCCTTTGCAGATACGAAAGAGGATTTCAGCTCATTCGAGACGTTTGTCCCCAGTTTTTGCAGAAAACAACTGTTTCTTTTGATGCTTGTTAGGAAAGGTCTTCAAGTCTTTGTGGAGAATTGTGGACATAGCTCTGACGGATGCATTCCCCTCTTTTGCCAGATTTCTGAGTGATCTCGTTGAGTTTCTTCTGAACTTTTCCTTGGTGAATTTTAGCAGTTTTGATGTTCTGGGCCTTCAAGGACGACCTTGTGCAAGCCTATTTTTTACTTGTCCAGTCTCTTTGAACACCGTTAACGTCCTCCACACGAGCGTTGTTAACTTTTAAGGTTTTAGTTATAACTGTTGGAGATTTTGCTACCTTATGTAGCTATAAAACAACTATTCTTTTGTTTAAAAAAAAAGCCACTATGATAAATATTATTCCTGGAAAACATATGATTTTATTAATACATAAAAATTTCAAACAAATAGAATGTTAGTGTCTACAGTTGATTTTACATTTGAAAGTAACCAAAATTACATACATTAAACACCCTGTAATTATCGCAGACCCACAGTACGTTCACGTAATAATCCCTATGTTCAAATATTATCATTACTAATTAATATCACGTTACCTCAGAATTATAAACTTTAGTTAATGAAACGAGAAGCAAAGCTTGTATTATAATTTACTTAGGTCTAACACATTCCTCTCCCTGAACAAGCGCCCCTGAGTGTCTCTTCATTAACAAAGTTAACTCTGGACAATGCAATGTATCACGCATGATAGTTTCCTAATACACTTGTGTCCTTCTGGCATAATGACTTATTAATAATTTTCAATATCCAAAATAAACTGTTCAGTCTAGGTTTAACAGGGAATTTTTAACGATTACGTATCACTGTCATGTGTTGTTGTTATTGCATTACTGTACATAGTAGGAATACTTTTCATGAAGTAAGCTATTTACGAAGTAATCAAAATTCTAACGCTTAAATAGCGGAGGCAGTCTACTATGAGAGAAAAGTCCAGCTGAAGGAGAAGCTTTACCTTTATTTTGTTTTTAAGGTCGTACTACGATAAATGCATTCGATCAACACAATTATGCAACCTGGTAATAAAAGCTTAAAATTAAAATTAAATGAAAACAAAAGGATTTCAAGTTATTTACCTAATCGTAAAAGGTAGTAGCTGTCCTTTAACTTACAGAGTCTTCTTAACTATTCAGAAACAACCATTCTTATTCATTCTCTTAAGTATTTCTAGCCATTTTACTTACTTGAAAATAACTATTCCTAACCATTCTACATATTATTGATAAATGCAGAGGTCACTATCTTAGAGCCAATTGAACGCGTACGATAGCATCACACGGATTGTGAACGCGTCAGGATAAGATACATACCAGAAATAATCCATGATCCAAGTATTCTCGGGAAGTAAAACTTTAAAATGCCTCACAAACACTTTTGATAAATAAAAGCATTCATACTTCAATCATTAAGATCGCATTCATACGCCAGAATTTTGTATGGAGAATACACGTGAGAATACTTTGTATTCTTTAAACCTTTAAAGGAAAAGGTTAAAATTCACTCAACTGAAACGTTTACCTTTCACTTTATGACACTCAGACCTAGTGAGCACTATGAAGAGTAACAATGAGTAACTAAATGTGCATATCAACTCCCACAAAATTCTACTCGGAGAAGGTTATAAGTTTTTTGTGCTGTTTGTATTTACTTCCATTACTCACATTTACAGGGGCATTTTGCTTTGAAAGGAAGTTATGTTGCTACACCCTGTATCAGAGGTGTCGTGTGAAGGTAAGAACTGACAGCAGTTCTAGACCCAGACCTTGTATCGTAATGGGAAAAATGCGACAGTGAGGCTTTGGAAAAGCGACAATTGGACAACTTCTACTTCTGTAAATTCTTTTCATAAATTTCCTGTACGTTGTCTACGTAAATCACTCCCAGAAATTATAAGAGCATTGCGTCTGTAAACTCTTCTCAACAATAACAAGTATATTGTCTGTGCATTCTTTCTGCGAATTTTAAATATATTGCTGACGTAAACTCTTCCGATAAGTTATGAGCAATATTGCTTTTGTGCAATTTTTTTTCCCAAACGTCATAAGCAATATAGATTTTTCTTTCTTTTACAGTATTCTTTCCATAAATTAGAACATATCAGTATGTAGTAGTAACATCAGTTTGCCAGCGCTTCAGTGGCTTAGACTATATCTCGTCGAAGGTCTCGCGATTCGAAAAAGTTTATCTTTTACTTCAACATAATAATGATGAAGTATCATCATCCTTATGATTATTATTACAACAGTCTTGGTGTATCACCAGTAGCCAAAAATAGGAGTAGTCTCCTTGGTGATGCAGTGGTCTCAACGATGTTAAAAGGTATTCGTCGTTTATTTTGAGCGTCTCATCATATAGGCAAGAGAGTAGGTAACAGAGCACTCAGTCCGACGCTCTCACAATGGATAGCAAAACAACACGTTACACTTTTCTGCGAAGAGCAGCTAAGTAGCGGGGGTTTCAGCTGCCCAGCCGTTTACGGCCAAGCGCCTCACCCACGCTGACACCTACCATCAACGCGGTGCGCTCAGCCGTACGGCGGTTATGTCATCCACACCGCTACGTATCTCTTCGTTGTACAACTAGACATCAATACATTTTCGAAGACGTAAATGAATAAAATTGCATGCTGCTAAAGTCAGCTCTAGTTCAGCTTTCTCTGAGTAGCCGGCACTTTCCAAGGAACAGCTGCAACGTATCCACACTAAAAACTGATCGTTTAGTTTTCGCGAGCACTTTGATCAACATCTCGCCTTTGTGACAGCCACGAAAGTTCGTGAAACATACTTCGAGTAGCAATGTATTTCGGGCTCTCACCTACGGTATGTGAGACATTCAGAGGGACATGACACTGCCCACATCGCGGCTGAAGTTGTTCCTTTAGGTGGCTTGTGTCAGTCAAGTATGACCAATAGGAAGATAGCAGAGCTATACCTCCATCCGGCAGTCGCAACACCTTGACGAAATTTATTCGCACTCTGTGTTCCCTAGCTCTTAATTTATTGTTGAGAAAAATTGTGGTATTATTGATTGTGGTGTTCCATTTCTGCCGCCAAAGGCGCTTCACAGCTGAATTGATCAAAGAATAATAGCCTCGAAAGTGCACCGTCTGATTCATCGTTTCTTTATTGACTCGTTTCGCCTCAGAATCTGCTTTCATAGTCAGATGATGTTCCCACATTTCCGGGCACCCTGTTTAGTTTAAAACACTCGGCTCACGTGCAAGGGGTATTAGCATAATGGCAATCTCACCAATGAGAGGGTGGGTACTGATAAGCATCTGTAACGCTCTTCAAGCCTATAAAATTAGTGAAGTTATTATACTGGTACTCTTCAATGAGCTGGAACGCCTCCATGACACCGTATAGTTCCACGGAGAAAATCGATGTCTCGGGTATCAGTCTCCTAGCTCTTACCAATTCCCCAGACACAACAACACATCCCACTGCACCTCCGGTTTAGGAACCATCCGTGCAGTTCTCAAATGAGTTAACGTCCTATTCTAGCACATGCTCCATAAAGATACTTTTCAAGATGTTGGCCGGCATCAACTCCTTTTGAGGCATCGACACCAAGAGGAAAAATTATCTACCGGTATACGCCACGCTGATGAGTTGTCTAAGAGTACTGGCAGTACTCTCATCGGTCTCAATTACATTGCAGCTGTTAGTGTTCGGTGATCCTTTGATGATGGCAGAAAGTACGGAAATGGCAGGTGCCGTCCAAGAGGTGTATGCTCGCTAAACCATGCAGGAGACAGTTGTAGTTGGTTATATGGGGCCAGATACTGCAGGCTCAGTTGTACACTGCAGAGCCGAATTGGAGGCTCAACGTTCTCCACGCAATCTATAGAGGAGGATTGAAAACGATGGAACTCAATGCTGTTAAAACATGGACAGGGTACAGCTTCAACTCTGTTTTGCTGATGAATTATACAACCTCAGTCCAGCACACCTATAATGAGAGTTCTATATAATTGAACAGCTTCACACGGTTGGCTCCCCAAGATGAACTAGAAAACATTTTAAGATTCATTTTCTTGGTACAAGCAGTCTTAAGTTCCGCCAAATGAGGTTTCCACTACAGATTGTCGTCTAAAGCCATAAATTACACCCAATATTGCTTTTGTACGGTATATTTCCCCATAAATTATAAGCAATATTACTTTTGTGCAGTATATTCATCCGAAAAATTATAACCAACATGACTTCTGTGAAGAATATTTTTCCAAAGAATGGTTCTCAGTTCATCCTTTCTGTGAAGTCTTTCCATAAAATATATATCTTATTGCTCCCGTACGTTTTCCCATAAATTACAAGCACACGTAATGAAGGTTGACCCAGAATCACTACCATGTAAAGAACGCACAGACGTAATGAAGTGGAACGGAAAGATTGTATTCTTCTCACGCCGGGCTCTCTGGTCCAGTAAAAATGGTGGCACATATCAGGATCTCGTATGCTAAACTTGTCCATAGCAGTCTTCCTGCATCTAGTTTTGTTAGGAGAATGAAATTTTAGGATATTAAAATTGCATCTTCATTTACTCTTAACGCTGATTCGTCATAACGCAACATTCAAGACTCTAATTTTTAAATTAACGTTTGAATTTTTGCCAAAATTGTACTCGTACTCGTACTGCTTATGCACTACACCGCGCAACACTCACGTTTGAACTATTTTCAAGTATATATCCTTCAAATTACGCAACGAATCATTACAAATTCCTCTACATCATCGCTATGGACTTCATCGATTCAAAAATGTTCTCAACGATGAGTGCAGCCATGAAGACCAAGGAAATATCAGTTCTTTCATGTAATTTCTTCGCCTAAATATTTGAACTGCACATTGCACTCTAGTACAACTCACTAAGCTACGTCGAATGGGTGAGAAATATTCTACAGAAAGACGCTCAAGGGATGACCATTGAAAAAAACATACATTTTACCAGCCCAAAACAATGGTCGGGCACTTCGCCTTTAAAACAAAAGTGTACCTGAAAAACAATTTCCTAAAAATGTCTTCGGAGCATCAGGTTGAATTTGCTCACCATTTACATTAAGAAGCAAAATCCTTTCTCCATGTTGCGGCAATTATAAAAGAGCAACTCGCGTGTAAATCAGTACCACGCGGTCGTGAAGACGATACTTTCTATAAAGGCAAACCTCACCAAGACGTATAGCTACTGTAGAGATTTTCTCTAGAATGTTGTACTAATTTTCAAAAATCTTGCTAACCGAATTCTTAAGAATGTAGCGATCCGAATTCTCAGAAATACGCCTCAGTCTGCCGTACGTAGGTAAGGCAGACTCCACAGAAAGAATTGGCAAATTCACCAACACCGAAAATGTTGTCAACACCGAGAAATTAGGAAACAAAATTGTCAACATTCGTCAAAAACTATATTACAATTTCAATCATATTGGTAGCACAGTATGAGAGATTAAAAGAAATGTTTTTATAAAACACATTTTTATCAGCTAAGAAGCCCCAGCCTCACGCTTCATGCTGAATCAAGGTGAAATGCGTGAATTCCTGAGTGCCGTCACACTAAACTTTCCCGAGCTTTATCAACTTAATGAAAATAAAACAAGTATGACGGTCAAAAATGGAAAATACCAACAAACTTTATAAAAATTCATTCAGTAAAACACGTTTTAGGTCGAGGCTAGTTTCCACTTCATTTACGTACCGCCTTGTACTTTAACAAAAGGAAAATAGAAAAAGGACGAATGAGACACTCTGTGCAGAACCTAGGAGTTTCTCACGAGGATGAACGCATCAAGTCACATTAATAATAGTGCAACAGGGTTAAGGCGTATAAAGTTGCATTTGGTCGCGATCCAAAGTGCGACAGAAACAGTCGCTGGGCGCTGCTCTCTCCAGGACACGCAACGATCAATTTGTACAGTGCCAGAGCCTACGCTTATACAACTTTACGAATAGCCAAGTCTTTTATGGTAATAAGAGCATGTATATCATTCCTCAAGAGTAATGAATTCAGTAGTAGTGCCACATTTAATTATTTTCGTACAAAAGTGTACGAAAATCGTAGCAATTAATCTATCAAGTCGTGTAATGTAAGTTTGGCTCGTTTCGGAGACTTTTCAGAGAAAATTTTACCAAGTATTTGGTCAAATTCAGGAGGGTTCATTTACTAACGAGCATCTACGAAACAAAACAATCATACCAGAATTTTACAGTTAGCAATTACAAAGGCTTTACAGAATTTAGCAATAAAGCGTCCCAGCTTTAAGCCAATCACAAAAGAATTATCCATGAAGACAACGCGCGTGCACATACAGGAAGTAACTTAATGCCAGATTTAGTCTTCTGGCTGGAAAATATTCAATCCGTTTTCCTTTCCGACTATTGCTCCATCTATTTTTCATATTTACCACGACCTCGACAACCCTGCATTCTAGCAACATTCGTAAAATAGCTAAAACTCCTTTCGCCGCAAAAAACCCTTTGTAAAAGAGGCATCACAAAACTCGTGGATAAGTGGATAGAGATCGTTGAAAAATGTGAAGATGATATGGAACATTAACTTTTAACTAATGACATATTTAAATTAATACTACTGTTGAATTGGATAAACGAGCAAACCTTACGTTACAACCTGATAGATGGCCCGTTGGAGTCGAGAAAGGCTTTATAAACGGCGAAGTCAGAATATTGTCAGTGTGACTGAATTGTGAACAGACGGACTCAGTCAGCAGACGATAATAAAGAAACAATTCCATACACGCAACAATTGAAGGTTTCAAAAATAGTTATAGTAAACAAACGCCAGCCTTATTACTCTAGGCATACTGCACTATTTTTTAACCCAAGCAGCTCACTTCAACGCGCTGTAGGGACTGATACATGAGAAGACGGCATCATTTAAGCGGCTGAACATGTCTACCTAAAAGTGTTGACGCTGTTTTCACGATTAAAGTAAGTCAAAAAAGTTGATCTGCATGGTCTCACATCAGGGATACATTCTATTGTTCTCTAATATAAGCTAATTTATAAATAGCTAATCGACCAAAGACCCAAGTGATACTTGAAGTCAAGTCTACTCATACTTCAAAAAATTTATTCTCAAGAAGTTATGAATTGAGTAAACTGATGAGAACTGAACACAAATTAAAAATGAGCTTTCATGCGACAGAAAAGTTTACTTCCAAATAAACCGTGAGGTGTAACTTGAAATGGAATATAGTTTAAATGTTAATTACAGCAACACTTCGTAATATGAACGTACACACTGGACCAATGATCATAACAATCGAATGGAACTTATATTTCTGAGTTGAAGCTTCGCTGCACTAACGAGCGCCGAACAAACACCTGTCGCCGGCGCTCTCAGGTACGTCAGAACCTCGGAGTCAACACCTGCATTCACTTCAATAAAATCCCTTAACGCAAAGTCTTGCTGCAATTACGAAGCTCGTAAAAACATCAAGACACCTAAAATGAAAAGCTAACCCTAAAACAAGGTCGTGCTTTACCCTCAACAGCAGTTCGCACAACAAAAAATTCTTGGCGCTATGCTCAAAGTTTCGCACGATAAAGTCGCACTTTTTCAATTTTTAAAGACTGTCCAAAGAGTAGAAGCGTTTTATACACGACTCACAAACTGTTCTTACACACAAGGACATTCATTTCGAAAAATCTCATTTAAGATTAGCAACGAAAATGCAATTAAAGAGCAATACCAAAAATTCATAAAATGTTAAAATGAACAGAACATCCTTCCAAAGATTTGTATGAAATTATCCAAAACACGACTAAAAGCGAACTGTCTGAACACAAATTACGAATAAAAATTTGTTCTATTCAACAATTCCCGAAAATTTAATAAATGATATACATGCCAATTGGGTACCTCATTCAGGCTTAACAACGCGTTGACTTAATTTTTATAAAATGAGCTAAGTACCCAGTTACTACAGTAAATCCCCTCTATAACGAATGCCTATTGAGGCTGTAGAATGCGCATTTGCTGTACCCTGCTTGAGGGCATCCATGACCAACGATACCCAGCCAGTGTTTTGTTGAGTTCAGCAACACAAATACCCATAAAACTGTTATGATGTTTACAAGTATATCCAACAGAAACGGTGAAGCGTTCTCATTGGTTGTGACCGACCGTCACCTGAACCGAGAGTTCTCATTGGACCTCGCACACCTTCAAGCAGTGATATAAGCAAACACGGTCTTCTTAACCGTCAGCAATTGCATTCTAGTCTGTCGTACCCTAAAGCAGTGCTTCTAAAACCATCTGATCTAGGCGTACAGGCATTATTCCCATATGCCAGGGACCAGAAACATTTCTCAGTGATATTAATTTATACTAAAAATAATACAATTGGTGGCTCGTGGAGCGACACAGGTCCGCGAATTACCACTCGAGTAACACTGCCCTAGGGTCCAAACAACCAGGATCGTTATAGAAAGGTTTTACCGTGTAATTTTCAACAATAAAATAAAAAGTTGTAAAGAGGATCCAGCGGCTAGCCAATATGAGGAGCGCTACGAGAATTTGTACATGAGGCGCATCAGAGCAGCGAAGAGAATTACACGCTCGACTTATTCTTACCTAGACATGATCAGCAACTCCTTATTCCTACTTCCTGTGCCTTCCTCAGGCAACGTGAATTGAACTTGTCTTGCTGGAGTGACATCGTGTACAAACACAACTTTCTGTCAATGCATACATCACGATCCAAATATTCGTCAAATCATGCGTAGAAAATTAAACTTTTTATCAATGTTCCAATGTGGGCAGTGGAGTGCAATGAAGAAGTAGATCAATAATTAAACAGTTCTCTCCTTTAAAATGAACTACAGTGTAGAAAATTAGGAGTTTTTCCGTTCTGAATAAATAAAATTTGTAACGGATAAGCTATATCCTTCTAATGATCCGAGTAATTCAAATCTGCAATTAATCCTACGTGTCTCAAATAAAACAATTTTTTTAATCCGATGATTGCGTTTTCTTCAGGTATTATCTGGCAACATTGCGATCAATACAATTGTAAATAATTAACACAATTGAAAAGCTCTCATAAAATTTCGTGGCACAAAAAACCTATTTGAATGCAGTAAAATCAACTTCTGCGCAAAAAAATCGCAATTTCAACTTTCTTTCGTACGTTGAAAACGTAAAATTTCGATGCATTTCATTTTCCACTAACGTAAGTACTCAATAAATACCTATTTTTGATTGAGAATGCCTGCGATGTTATGTGCTTCTTAGAATGAAATTAAATTTTGTAATTCGACGAGATTGAATTACTCGAGGTCTTTAGAACTGACAATCACATAATGGTAATCGTACGAAGACTATTTTTGGCGAGCTGAGGTCACGTTTGATTTGTCTCTAATTATACTACAATTACGCTACCAGATGCAAGTGTCAGTACACAAGTACTAAACTACAAACGAAGTTTATCAACTTCTTCGAATGCAATGTGTTTATAAAAAATTTCAAACGATATGAAGAGTTGAGAGAGCGCTTCACCATAGGTGATATCTTCGATATCACCAGCTTCGTCGACTGGTGAGCGAATCTGCTTTCGAGCGGGAAGACCCGGGTTCGAATCCCGCTGCCGACATGGTTGACGCGGCTAGAAATACGGCATGGGACTTGGGTAAGCAACCGAATAATTATCGAAGTAATTATCCGACCCAAGAATGGACCAGAAGGTTCGTTCCTATAGCCTCATTCTATTCTAGCTGTATGCAGCACATATGGCGGTCACTCACAAGAAAAATGTCAGTGAACTACAACGCAATTTTAACAGCGTCGGTAGTACAAGTAATATTCACAACTTTTGTGTGAAAGAAGTGCGAGTCAACACATTTGTGAAGGTAGTATCCAAGTTCAAGAAATTCTACACCTACAGCTGAAGGAGTGAGTGTTTGGCCTACGAACACACAGAGACATTAAGTCTTTGAAGTATCACCGCATGTAGTTGCTTTAGAATTCAAAATACAACTAAGTCAGACGGAAAGTTTGGCGTTTGTTCACAAGTGGATGGCTGATTGTAGGGTAGACTAACAATACTTTCAGACTGAAAATTAATATTATTCGAACTTAGTAATGCTGATCTCAAGCGTGATGAATTCGGACCTAAGAATTTCAGCAGCGTTCATGAAAACGATAGTCTCTCCAGCAAGCAGCACGTAATTTACCATAAAAGTGAAGATAAAGTGTACAGAAAACTACTCCGAAGCAGCGTTAGCGCTGGCAGTAGCTGGAGGCGCAGTTGCAGGTGCAGCAGGAGCTCCGACAGGTGCAGGAGGGGCAGTTGCAGGAACCAGAGGCTTGCTATGCTGAACCTCACCAGGCTTCAACGCTGGAGTCTGGGATGGCTGAATGGCCTGTACGTTGCTGGCTGGACTCAAGCCTCCTAGCGCAGGTCGGCTCATACTGCAAATAAAGTTCTTTCAATTGAGGGAAACTTAATAACGAGACAGAAACCTCCTTCAACTTCAGTGACTGTAGACTAAAATTTGAGATCTTTACAGTGGGTTGAATCTTCGCGTACTTAGCTAATTTTAGGCAAGAACGCTTGTGAACTTTGTTTAACAATCGTAAAATGTTGGCAAATATACTATAAAAACAGACTCTCAATACTAACAATTATAATTATTAGCGTATTGTGGATTGTGCCTCAAATAACAGCCATGATTTTGAAGTTTACAGCTTATTTCTTTCAAAACGTTATGATTTTTCAGAAGAACTGCATGTAAACAGAAAAATAATACGGTAGGCCAACTGCTAACTGTGCGGGGCAGACACACAATAAATACAACAAATAAATTTCTATGCGTTATAATTGTTAGTAGCATGTTTTACTGAACAAATCAACAGCTGTAAGCACTTGCTCATAATTAAATAAGAACACGTTTAACAAGTCAACGCTTTGTGCAAACACTAGCATTTATTCGATCATGGCAGCTGTTAATCCAAATTGCAGAGAAACTTTACAGTCCACTAAATTGCTTCTTTTGAGACAGTATTTTAGTGGAATCTTTTCTTTCTTATCAAGGGAGTCGGTGGCAGAAGATCAGTCATATCACTCGCACAAATTATTCCAACACGAGCTCCTAGTCGTACGACTTAGAGCTTGAGGTTGCCTGGCCAGGTAATATGTACATAGAAGCATCTGACTGCCCAGGTGCGTGTAACGATGCTTCTACATGGTAAAGATTCTCCTCTCTTGAATCAAGGCCTAACAAGAGCGCTAAACATGTTCGTGACAAGCACCCAGATCAAAATTTACTGGCCCATATGCATTTTTCATTTATTTTTCTCTCCGACAAATGCTCTTGCACTCTGTGCATAGATAGAATAGAATCTCAGAATTTACTTCATCCGCAAACATTACGAATTTATTTACGAATACTCTCAGTCTCTGCATGTATAAAATAGTAGGTAAGAAGTGACATCATTAACTAGAACAAGAATTGATCACCAGCGCATATGCTGCTTCTATCAGAACACCAAGAGTACCTGTTGGGAGAGTCAGCAGGTCTGACAGGAGACTGTCCAAAAGAATTGTTGACAGGCTTCACAGGAGAACTTGCAGGAGGTGTGACAGACGCGGGTTTGAGCGGAGACGCTACAGCTGGTTTCACAAGCGGCGACTGGCTGTTGTTGACAGGAGCACTAGGAGGCTTGACAGGAGATGTGTTGACTTGAGCTGAAGCAGGAATTACAGAAGTTTTTACAGGGGACTGATTTTCACTTGGGGCTTTCACTGGAGGCGGAACAGCGGTAACGGCAGCAGCAACAACGGGTGTCTTGTTAGAGGAAGAATCTCCGGTAGGTTTGGTAGAGTCAGCAGCTTTGAGAGGCGAGACGTTAGGTTTGGAGGGCGACTCTGTTGGTTTGGCAGGAGTTGGGTCTGAGGGTTTCGTTGGAGATGCAACAGGCGGGGAAACTTTGACAGGAGACGCAGCAGGCGAAGCAACTTTAACGGGAGACGCAGCAGGTGGTGTAACTTTGACAGAAGATGGAGCAGATGGTGTAACTTTGACAGGAGATGAGGCCGGCGATGCAACTTTGACAGGACAGGAGGCAGTTGGTGAAGCTTTAGTAGGTGTTGCATCTTTGACAGAGCTTTTCTGTGCGTTTGCCTCACTCTTGTCATTTACCTCCTCTTTTGCGCCGTCTACGACTTTGTCATTCGCATCGCTTGCAGGCTTTTCTTCTTCCTTCTCGTCTACCTCCATTTTCTCCTCAGAATCATTGCTGACCTTCTCATCGTCTTTCTTTTGTGGAGAAACTTCATCAGCTGTTTCTTCTTCAGTGCTTTCTTCAGCTTTCTTGTTCTTTGGTGTTCTCCCTCTGCGACCTGAACAACACTTCATATTTAGTCACCACCAGAGACTTTTAGGACCAGAAAAAGACGCAGAAATAAAGATTTTCGTACATAACATTCATTTCTCTGCTCGTCTCTGAGTTGAGTGATATTTTAACTATCTAACAACAGGCTGAGGAGAGAAGAAGAGTTATTTTCGCTTTCCGGCTGTGAAATACAAGGCAGTCAATGCGTTTATAAAATATCAGGTTTCAGATCGTTAGTTGAAGAAAATAGTAATTTATAAAACACACTGAAAAAACGATTAGATAGTATAGGACTGTGAATTCTATACAATTTCATTATGAAAAACTTTCAATAAATAATATACACAGCCAAAAGTGCATCAAAAACTTGCATTATCTACAAACCTTCTAAACAAAAGTGTTATGAATCTTTCAAGTGACGAGATATGAAGGCTAGAAATAGCGTTACTTCATGATATACGATGCCTCAATACCGTATGACTTTCCTCCTAGCAATGACGTCCTACTTCACAGGTGTCCTACACATGCACAAGACGAACATATAGGGACGAGTTTTTCTACGAACAGAAATTTTCCTTGTTTTGCTCTCCACAAATGCAGCGTTAGCTTTAGAACAATGAGTGATACATGAAGAAATGGGCTGTATTTTATCATGGAAAACACGGCCCACAAAAGGCTGGTGACTCCGATCCCTGTTGAGACTCCCAGCCGATATTAATATACTTTTTTCTATGAAAACTAGTTACATTCTTTCCTTATTAATTATGGTCTCAAGAAGTACAATGAAAAAACTTGTCCACAGAAAAATGGAGTATAGATGTAAATACTAATGTTAACTTTTGGAAAACGATGTGCGCATCGCAGATCCATAACTAAATGCAAATTTCTAAAATATGAAAGTAAATGAATTATTTCATCTTATTTTAAAACCTTAACGAAATACTTGAATTACGGCTCAACTGAACTGCTGGTTACGATCATACCTCATCTTCAAGACTTTGGAAAACACAATCTTCTATGTGAGAGACTGCAGTAATATACATTCAGAAATACTGTTCTAATTCATTTCTCAAGTCCCCAAGTTACAGTTAATCAACAGTTGCAGTCAACTTTAAGGTTAGCCTAACTTAACTCTAAAGTTAAACATATCTCTATCACACCACACCAAAAAATTATCAAATCAATCTTCAACACAGGGATTAATAAAATTTCAATTTAACAATCCTCCAAAAACGATGTAAAAACAGATGGGCGAGCGCATAGTATCTGCACTTCTGTATTAAAATGAGAAAATGCATAGACAGGCAAAAATTGGCACGATGAGTGTGAAAATAAAGAAAACACTGAAATAGGTGATATAGTTACAAAATACAGAGTGTCTGAATGACCTTTGCCCAACATTATATTAATATCAGATAGAGAATGTCAGAATGATCTCATCCAAAACATCATGAAAATATAATTAAAAGGTCCAAAACATCATGAAAATATAATTACAAGGCCCAAAACATCATGAAAATATAATTACAAGGCCCAAAACATCATGAAAATACAATTACAAGGCCCAAAACATCATGAAAATATAATTACAAGGCCCAAAACATCATGAAAATATAATTAAAAGGCCCAAAACATCATGAAAATATAATTACAAGGCCTAAAACATCCAGACGATCTCACCAGTGGAAGCCCCACGCTGCCTCTTTGGAGGAGGAGGTGTGTAGACGATGCCCTTTGCAGCAGCCCGTGTGCGCCGTCTAGAGCCTTCCCCTTCATCCAGGTTACTGTTGTCCAGCCCTACTTCTTTCATGAGTGCCTCTGCCTCACTCGAACCTCTGTAGGAATTTTAGTTTCAGGACACACTCGTAGTGTACATGACCTATTAAGATGAAGGGTCCATTTCTTAATAAAAAAAAAACATCACACAATGATGGTTAAATCAACATACTTTGTAATACACTAACTTAAAGGAGCAATCATATCCAACTAACTAACAGTCAATATCAAACTATTAGGAATCCCCAGGTAATGGATAATGAAGAAAGAACTGTGAGGAGCTCCTTCAGATTGAACTAAGTAACAAAGTCTAGTCCTTAAAGCACTCAATGAAAAACAAGCTGATCCCCAGAACACTGTTTGAATTAGGAACTTTCTTTACATATTAAAAAGCAAAATGTTGACAAATGATGTCATAGTTCTCAAGAGTGCCCAAATTTTTCTCACTGACGGTTAAAATTTCTGTTTGCTTTTATTGTAATGATGAATCTGAAATCATTTTTTCAAAGGATATTGGAAAAAATACCCAAAGCTTCCATATTAAATATACATACTGCACTAAGGTATTATTATAACTAATTTTGTAACTGCTCTTTAAATTTATGCTCTGTGATAACTCCATTGAAACAACTTTGAATTATTCAAATAAAGCTTGTAACATTTCTGACAAATACAACTCTTGAGAGCAAAGCCCTTCAGAGAGACAATTCTCATTTCTCCTCATTCAATATAACTTCTTTTAACATCTGAAAAAATAAACATGACAGAAACAGGAACAGAAGCTAAGCACCAACCTTCCTCGCTTCTTTCGTCCTTTAGGAGTGGCCGGCGTAGAATCAGTGGATGTGTTCATTTTCTGAAAAAAAAATATTGACATGAAAAATACAAAAGTTTAAATGCTTACACTCTTAAAAAATAGCACAATCACAATTTGATTGACAGATGGCCATAGCAAAAATAGAGATGCATTCAATGCAGCTGGTAAACAAGAAAACACAAATTATGCTAAGAATTTTCATTGAATTCAACCCAGTAATACAAACACTCCAGTTCTTTCCATAACAAGCAGAATGCTGAAGCTATGCAAGCCATCCAGGGTGTCATGAGAGAACACTGATCTCAAATGCTTCCCACATCTCAATTATGATGCCTTCTTATACAATTATTTTGCATTCAATTCATACACTCTCCTGGATTTATCTCTTGTTCTTCAGGATTCTGGAATGCCAGTAGAGACTCAGTTTCCCCAGCAAATATACTCCACCAGAGTCAGGTACAACTCACTATCATGATTGGGCCATAAATTTCACAGAGGAGAGTAAACTTTTAGGAAGTTTACCATTGAAATTTCTGACAAGTTTTTTTTAATTTCAGGTTATTTCTAGCCAAGATCAATCCTCAAATTCATTCCTAACAAGCTCAAGGGAAAATAAATAACATAGAAATTCAAGATCATCAACAAAGCAGGATATATGGCCAGTATGTGATATATTTATATAAAATAAAGCAATATCATAACTGATGCATATTTTCAACATTTCCAAAGTCAATGACTCCAATAAACCTTAATTGAGAAGGCATTTCTAAATTTCCTAGGAGAAGGTAGCATATATTCCAATGTTTCACTCAATTTTAGACCACAGATAAACAATCAACCCAAACCACACAAGCATGATTATGCTGGCACTCTCTGGACACATGTAGAATATGGCAACAGGAACAAGTTATTTCATCCATTTTTAGACTGTTACCCAAGTTCTATGCCTTCTAATTCAAAGCCATCAATCATGCATATGCACTTCAATTCTACATATTTCAATCCTGTGTGTACACTTTAATCACCTAAATGTTTTAGCAAACCTACATCAATTAACTAATCCTTGTAACAATTCATATACAAATGAAAAAATTTCATTCTTCCAAGCATTTAGATCAGTATAAATTCACTAATACTTGTAGTAATCCCAATGATAATAATGACCAGATTTCACTTTCTCAATTGTCTCACTACAGGGAATGAGAGAAAATTCTTAATTTCAAGACATCAAAAAGACCACCATATTTCAAAACCACTGACTTCATATTTTACAGCATTTCTCAAAAGGCACATTTCTGGACACATTATCACTTGAGTGTTGCCCCTGCCCGTAATTTGAACTAGGCCACTCTGATGAAGCTTCCACCCAGCTCTGCCGACTGGCCACAGCGTTAAGTGATGCATCTAATCTACGCCACTAATACTGGACCGCTCGTGTTAAATCCGTCAATTTCAAAAAATGAATTATAGCACAAGTATTTAGTACACATAGAACACTCGTTACAACGTACTAAACAATCTTTTCAAGAGTCGGTATCAGGATACAAGTTCAAATAAATGACAAAATGTTAAAATTAAACAAACTGAGTGCTCCATAGAGCAACACAATTAAAAAGTATGGCATTTGTTTATACATGAAGTGTACATGTGCGGGAAAAAGAAGAGGTTGAACAGTTTACATGTGTGACTGGTTAGCAGAAAACTCTTCAAAATTGGATTACTATCACATCACCATGCGAACCAGATATCGATGATGAAATAAAAACGCAAGCTTTTTGTGTGACAACTTACAATTTGCTAAATGAATGAAGAATATAAGGAAAAACTTAAATGGTCAACACAAACGGCGAGTTCGTGAAGTCAGGAGTGCCAATTGGCATCTTAAACTCAGCACACATCGGAAGGGTTGACACACCTGAGAAGATGGACCATTGAGAACAAATTTTGAACTGGGCATTAATTTCCACTAACAAGTTGGCCTTACTACGGATTAAACGGAAGCAAACTTCGAAGCGTGAAATGTAACCAAATTAATAAAATATCAACATGTACATAGCAACAACGAACTTAAAGTACCAGCTAACTTATCGTACTTCAGGCACCCCACACACACAATACTTGCGCGCGAATTTAAAGCACGACCCGAACTATTTGAATGCTCGATAGACCAAGAATTAATAATACAAAATATTGGGTTTATCAGGCTAAAAATTACTTCTGAATGATCAAAGCAAAACCATTTTTCGCAATCAAATGGAAGCAGGATGACAAAAACAAGTAGAAACTCTGCAAAAAAACAAAGCCCTGTCGACATAAGCAACGCCATTTTGACAGAATACTGAAGAATATTCGAATAATAAGAGCCACAATTAAAGCAAAAAACATTTATAAAGTAACACTCATATTTTTTAAAAATCTTGACTGGGCACGTAAGTCGCAGATATTTGTAGATTTCTGAAAAAAAAACTGGTGTGCATGAGTCAACTAGAAGGTTGAACTCAACTCACGTACAGAAGAACGCACACGGCAAGCAAGAATACCGGTAATCGATTTTTCCTACATTTAGCTCGCATTTTACCTTTGGAGATTCTTCAACACTGTTTTCAATTGAACTACTAGCACCGTTTTCGGCCATTTTAATTCCGATATTTTGGAAAAATCCCACTTTTAGAATACGTTCGCGACGAAGCGGCGTCCTCGCGTCGGTTTAGGGTTCTTATGGCGGGAGTCGCTTCTCTACAAACGCTGAAAAGCCAATACCAATGTTTCTAATACAAAATAAGTGACCATCATTAGGATATAAAATTATATATGAGCTCCAATTTTTTTCTTTCAACAGGATGATTCGTATGGATTTTATTGTTATGACATCAAAACATGATTATTGTAGTATTACTACTATTCGCTTTTTTTAGCTCATTCTATAAACATTTCATTCTACCCCTCTGCCCCCTCCAACACACCCCTGCCCCACTTCTACTCACTCCAGCGTGGTCAGGCTCCCATGAAGGTGTGTGTGCGTGCGTAGTACTCGTAGGTTTGTAGCTACCAGCGAGCTAAATGAAACCATAACCAAACATAAAAAAATCGTAAGTACCGTGTCATTGACATATTTCGTTGGAACTTATATCAATCTTGAGCATTGTATTTTGAGAATATCGTCATGAATAGGCCAAAACAAAGAAAAAATTGTGTTCGTATGCCATAATCAAGATATGCATTACTTTAAGACCTAATTTATAGAACTTTACTCAATTGTACTTAAATTATAGAATGGAATTTAGTCTACTGCAGCTTTTCTTACCTATATCAACATCTAAATCTTGATAATATGAGACATGTTTTAACTTTCACTCATTTTATTTTATTTTTCAATCTTTCTCTGATATGTAATGTCCATTTTTATTAAATGCGATGATATATACATATAACTTATAATGATTAAATTAAATAGATCATCAGCAAGTCGTACTGAGCAGTCAACCAGTAATTAAAAATTACAATTTCAGTTCAAAAACAATTACAACTTCATACTATAACTTTTCCCTCTCATAATTTTCCTTTTTCGATCTTTCTCAGATGTTAAACATCCGATGTTGTGAACGCAATGATATTAATTCTAAGCTTTGCCTAAAGAAAATATTTCGCGTCTCACCTTCGGCTAAAAAAGGGTGATATAATTAATAATTAATAATAATAATTATTAATAATTTAAGGGTAATATTTTGCTACATCAACCACCCCTAAAATGCTCTTCGCTGTTCATTCACATTTTGAAAAAGTGAAGTTTCATTTGCTTCACCATGTATAGACATATAACGCTGATTACATACTGCGAAAGTCTACGTATACCCGTAGGTATCGCTGTTATATCATCTATTATGCATACAATACATACCATTTAAGGATTTTATGATCAGGCATCTTTAAAAACCAATGCTGGTACATTTCTTATGTACCAACTTTATTGGAAATATACATTTTTATTGGTTTGTTTTTTGTTTTATTATATATTTAAACTATGTGAATATATAATTGATTAATGGATAGTTTAATTCACAGCCATACTCTTCCAAAGAATTCCTCGAATTTCTCTGACCGCACAATATTAATATAACGTACAAATTTATTCTGGGATTTGATGTACTGCGAAACAATGACGGGATTCAAAAACTTCCGATTTTATTTTACACAATAAAGTTTTCAGTTAAGAACAATAATAATTAAATTGCATAGATCATCAGTGTATCACACTAAGCGATCGACCAGTAAATTAAAAATTCCAATTTAAAGTTTCACTCCTTAACGTATACGTATAATTGTGAATTTAATTTTCAGCCCTTTGATTCAATGGTGTAACCTCCCTGTTATATCATCTATTATGCTTAAAGTCCCTATCACGTAAGGATTGTATAATAAAGCACTTTAAAACCCAATGCTGATACACATCTTAAGTTTAAACTTTATTAGATATACGTTTTCTCTTTCTTTACTTCTCTTCTTATGGGATTTTTTTTTTAATTGTAACAAAGATTGAACACGTTTAGTTTATTCAGCACCTACTACTGTCATTTGTTTCTGAAAAAGCTTCATCTTACCTCAAAACCTTTTTCTTCACTGGAAAGCTCCGTCAAGTAGAATAAGCTGCTAACATTCTCACCTTTGTCCAAGGTTTTGTAATAAATAGCAATGTCAATTTTTCACTGCATTTTCCCAGCACCTGTGCAAAAATTGTGCCAGTCATGCAGACTCACACATGACGTCATTCCTACGTGGGTGTGGAGAGTTACTGAATGTCTCTGGTCATCTCATGATGTCTCTTTTTGATCCCAGGTCGCATTAAGTTTTAAAAATCCCCATTGACCAGAAGCGCTCGTATTCAAAGAGCGTGAGTGAACAAGAAAAGCTGGATGAAACATTCAGGAACACAGTATAGGTTACAAGTTAACCAAAAAAACTCTATTTTAGGGATTATTAAGTTTTTTAACTCTATTTAGGGTTCTCTCATTCATTCTGTGATATTTATTTCAACCTCGAAGTCGAGTTTCTATGAATTGAAGTTCGATGTCGAGCAATTGTGCATAATTCAGGGGCAAAATAAACATTTAGTGTTAAATATCATTTGCCGTGTTTTCCATAGCGTTATATGCCCTCTTGAAAAATTGCTCGTGTAATGGTCCTATGCCCCCACAGAGGTCTAGTGGTGAGTATTCCCGCTTGTGATGCTGAAGACCCGGGTGGAAATTCCCTGGCTGCTCTGAAGTGTTTTTGCCTGATCACTGGTTGACGAGACTTACGTCCTGCCTGTTGCGATGTAGAACTCCCGAAGTAAAACTAGACTTTCATGAAGCTCATCAAAGCACCCCTACTAGCCTCTACTTTAAGTTGCAGCGCAGTGAACGGTACAGTCTCTGGGAACATTGTGAACTTTTGAACTGCTAGGGGATTTTAGCAGTCAAAGTTCTGCGTTTCTATCTTATCGGCCCGTGTGGCCCGTCTCAAGGAGAATAAAAGAACTCTGGTTTTTGACTCAGCTTTTCTTATTCTCAGGCAAAAGGTAAATACAAGGTCTTTAAATCATCCTGAGGTAGGTAAACCAGTTCAGATCTTCAGCAGGTAAATAATATTATTGGTACTGTATGATTATTGCATCTTTGAGGGTTATTTCCATTATATACTTCGTACATTATATAACTTCGTACTTCGTATACCGTAGTGGAGTGGTCTGCGGCCCGTGTTCTGTATCGGGTCTCTGCTTGTGCAGAAAGACTGCGTGCCGGTTCAAAACCCGGCAATGAATACGAGCTGTTTCTCGTTTCACGCAGTGAGCTCGCACTTATCGGTAAGACCTCAACGCCCGCCCATGGACACATCCCAGGATCGTCGCATGGAGCTCACCATCATCCTTACTCTAAGAATGTTAACCTTAAGAATTTAAAAACCAATGTACTAAATGTCTATGTACTGTGTACTTGATTGGAAATAAAGATTGTTTTTTTATAGAAATCACAACGAACAATTTATCACTAAACTAGCACAATGATCGAAATGTTAGAAATAAACTTTCAAATTAAATTCCTCATAATGATGCTTATGTTAATAATCGCTTGGTCTTAGGTCTCCTAGTGCTAAACCGTGTATGTACATAAAAGAAAGAGAGAGAAAAACAATGGATTTTCAATAAATAAGATATACAAGATGTGTTAGCTGAGAGTGTCACGGACAAATGTTAGCTGACAAGATACTTTCAAATGTAACTCTTCAGTGTAGTCATCTGTTAATTTTAGAGTTCTACAAGCCTGAGAATATGTTTTTTTTTGTAAATGATATAATTCTCTTATATAGCTTATAAATGTAAAAAGAGATGCCAATTTATATTACGTTTTTATCAATGCAAAAACTCTGATATTTTCTGTAAACAATGAGCGTCGATTTTTACCGTGTGACTAATTTATACATGCATTAGAACTGTAGTCATAATTTTAGCAGAATTCATAACTAATCACGTCTAAAATCGTAATCGGTTTATACAACTTGATCGGTCGTATTCAGGTTTACCTAAAATTTTTGTAAAAACAGTTATATTAGTTTAAACAATGGAAAGTTTACATCATTCTTACATTTTTATCGAAAACCGAACACTACTAATATGATTTATAAGAGTGTAAGAAAAACTGTTCGTCTCAAATTTTCCTGCATTAGTACCTAATCGCAACTGCTGCAAGTAAAGACTTTATAGAAAAAATTCTTGACGCTTAATGTTACTTCGTTAGAGAATGTTCATGATTTATGAAGACTCCAACAAAAATTCTTTAATGTGTTGAAAAACTGCGATAAAGAATCAAATTCTATTTAGGAAATCCCGCTAACGTGAGTGTCATCGACAGGCAACGTCACCAGCGGCTAGCCTAGTCTATGTTGTGGATTAGACTGAAAGAATATTTGTCATAAATGGTACGAGTAATTAACGTTTCTTTTATCATAACAATTTTACTTATGTTTAATAAATTTCTGTATGTTATGTATTTCGTGCAAACGTTTTTATTCATATTTTATTATTGAAGAAGCATTAAGTGAATTGTTTCGAGGCTTGTAGTTCTGCAATTGTACATAGTTTTATGAGTACGTTAGCTATCTTTAACAAAATTCAACAAATATATTGAGTATTTTTATTGGTAAAAATTTTGAAGGGGCGTAGTATCGAGGGAAAGATTGGTTAATACTCATTAAAGAGTTTTAGTTGCCAAATAAATAAATGATTTTAAAACTAGTTGCATTCATTAATGAAGTTGCCTAATTTTGGCTACTTGGGTGTTGATTGTGTCTTAAATAATCATAAAATTTCAAGATAGCACCTGTAAATGTTTTCACATTCCTAAATAAAGTAGGAACAAATTTTCTGCCAAGCCCTGAAGGTTTTTATAATGTAAAATTTGGTTTCAGATTTTACAATGTCCACCTCACTTATTGTAGCATTGATTAAAGAATAATTATATATTTCAAACTTGTGTCTCAGTAAATAGCAGGTTACTTTTGTCAAATAAATATATTCAAGTAGTAAAATCATATTTTTCTTTTAATGTCTAACTATTCAATACCTTATTGCCTGTCAGGCTTTGTGAATTGCCTATTATTAAAGAACATTAAGTTTGTTTATCTTCTTAATCCTTTATGAATTTATATCTGGTATGGCCTTCATGACACAGTATTGTAAAGATCTTAATAACTTTTTTCAATGTGTACAAAAATAATGTAATAAAGAAGCTGAATTGGGGTCAGCCAAATTGTCTCTTAATTTCTCAAGATTTTATCGTGTGCTTCATAGTACTTGCATTAGTAATGTATACATACTTACTGAGAATTGTATAGCACATGTAAGCAGTAAATAGAATCAGCAGTAAAAGAAGTGGAACAACACTACTAGCTATTGTCAGTGATTTTATGAGCACTTCATGTTTGTTTCAATGTGTTAGGATTTTGTTTGTACAAGTCATCAATGTGGAAAACTATTATTGAATGTGTTCACACTTTGCTATCAAATATTAAACAAGTGAACTCATTGAAGTGACTTCTGTTATTCAGATTTGTTACATATTTTGGTCCACTTACAAAATTCATTTGCTAACGTAATGCCTCATATTTTATTTCTACATACGTTTGTCACAAGAAAAACTTGCTTGAATTTGTATGCTAGAGATATGGTTTGTATGATAGAAAGCCTCAAATTTTGTAAAGCATGTGGAGGTGTTATATACAGGAACACTGACAGGCATACAGGAGTGAGTTTCTCCAGGTATACACAGATTGTGTTGCAAACATAGTATTCTTAAAATGCTCATAAATGTCTAGGTATGATTTATCAATTGTTAAAATCAGAAATTTACATTTTCTTGCATTCACATGTTGCATGTCTTGTGGCAATCAGATATGAAACTGTTGTTTTGTGCACCAAGCAGAACATAAATTTATTGTACCATTTATAAACATTGTCAAAAAACTGCATATTTTCTAGGTACTGCTGGCAGCTGCTGTGTGCACCAAGGGCGGCAAGGCCCTGGTGTCACGACAGTTCGTGGAGATGACCAAGGCTCGGATAGAGGGGCTGTTGGCTGCCTTCCCCAAGCTGATGAGCACTGGTCGACAACACACCTTTATGGAGACTGAGAGCGTTCGTTATGTCTACCAGCCTCTTGATTTGCTGTACATGCTCCTCATAACCACCAAGGCCTCCAACATTCTTGAAGATCTTGAGACACTCAGACTGTTCTCCAGGGTGGTGAGTGGCCAGACCTTATGATGCCTCCAGAATTAGTGCCACTGGAGAAATATAAGTTACAAGTATCACCAAAATTGCCAGCTCCTGCTCTTTTCAGTGCCAGTGTTTGTGACACTGATCTCTACCTCCAACTCGTTAAGGTTGAAAGTCCTGTGCAGTATTCCCTCACTTATCGCGGGTGTTACATTCCAGCACCACTCGCGATAAGTGAAAATCCGCGATGTACGGATGATATATTTCTTTTCATATCATTCACATATTAATACTCTTTTATTTTATAACTACGCACGAGCAATAGTCCGATGCTAATGTGAAATGGAAGAGCGGTGAGGAGAAGCTCCGCTCGAACGAAAAAAAACAAAATGGGATTGTTACTGGGCCAATCAGCAGATGGGATGAAGAGCAATATTCTCCGCTTGGTCGCTTTCTATCAGTCAACCAATCGTGTGTTGTTTACCATCTCACGTCCACAAGTAGCGTCTCAAGTGGCCGCTGCGCAAATCCTACTGTTCGTTTTTTGGTGTATCCATCCGCTGAGTAAACACGCCATGATCTCTAAATCTTGATTATTTATGATTTATAATATTCTTTTAGCGTTAGAATTCATGATTGTTATACATTTTTTATACATTTTGGGATATTTAATGCAAAATTCATCGAATATATACACTACTGTAGAACACGTACGACATATGGGGAGAAAGAAAGAGTACCGCTAAAAACCGCGAAATAGTGAAAATATTTCACATTAATATTTTTTTGAAAACCCCCAAAATAGCGAGTCTGCGATAAACGAACCGCAAAGTAGCGAATTCATAGTTTAGTTTATTCATAGTTTTAGTTATTATAGTTTCATAGTAGTCATAGTTTGACTCTGTTTTAATGACTCTGTGCTACCTGTAGAAATCTTTTGCTTGCCTTTGTTAGTACCTGTATATTGTGTAAACAATGAAGAGGAAAGTGGAAAAGCTTAATGGAAGGTTACAATTTTTATGTAGGGAAAATGCACAGTGCATTTTTCTTTGTTTGTGGCTAAGAAATTTTTGAAGGTTAGGGATTTCATATTGAACTTGGTACAAATTTATGTGTGTTGGAAGTGGAGTTATAGTTTATGAACGATTTTAGTTCTTGCGCCCTTATAGTTCTGGAGGTTTTGAAAAGTGCTACTAAACTCCCAAATTTTAATATTTACTCATTAGTTATGCAAGTTTGAGTTTACCTGCAAACCTGTTGCTCACCTATCTTCTCATCTATGAAGATGCAGGTGTGAGGCTCCTTATTTGTCAATAAACACTGCTTGTGTTATAAAATTACATGGGTTATAGTCTGGGGAAGTTGTGTAAGAGGAAGGCATTACTGGCAGGCTACACATGCTGTAGTAATGCTGAGATGAGTGTATGAAAGTCTTATAATTGACTTAGAAAAGGATTAGCTATTCAGACTGAGCTTAATCATCTCTAATTATCTTGTAGTCTTATTTTTACTACTGAAGATGGTATGCAGCATATTGAGGAATTATTTTGAGCTCTTGTTTGGCTATTTTGATCAGCATTGAAAAGGAAATTGCTCAGTAGTGTTCTGAGAACATCCATGACTGCCCACTACATCATCAGCTTGACAACACATGTTGGTGTAGTTAGCTGTGGCCCTTGCTTCTGCCCATTCTGGGTCGGAATCAAACCATGATGTTTTTCAAGAAAAATACAGATTGTTTCCATCTTCTATTACCTTAGAACTGTCTTGTGTGAATTTAAGAATAATTTCAATGGCGTTTGTGCTTGAAAATAAGTACCCCATTTTATTGAATTAAAATGTTTTGTATGACATCATAGTCATGAGTTACATAAAAATGTATTCCTATGGAAGGCTGTTGGTGGTTAGTGGGTTAAAAGTACATTTCCAGGGTAATATTTGTTCTTCCATGTTTTCTTGCATTTAGTTTGTTGCTCATGCAAGATTTTGATTTCTTTGGGGGAGAGGGGGGAAGGGGTTTGAGAAGACTTTTTATTAAGCATCTTTGAAATTTGTTACTGTGGGTTTAGTTTTATCGTTTAATAGACGTTCTCTTATTTTGCATTCAACTAAGCTAATCTATTGTGATTGATCATGTTTTTAGCAAAGCATTCCCTACCATAAATATATGTGTTTTTATAGATTTATTTCCGTGTGTTTCATTATGAACGTATTTGCAGGTACCGGAGTACTGCCGCAGCTTGGATGAGAGTGACATCTCTGACAATGCTTTCAACCTCATCTTTGCTTTTGATGAGATCGTTGCTCTTGGCTACAGGGAGTCCGTGAACCTGGCACAGATTCGAACCTTCGTCGAGATGGACTCACACGAGGAGAAAGTCTTCCGGGCAGTTCGAGAGACGCAGGAACGCGAGGCGAAAACAAGGATGAAGGTGTGGAGCTCTGCTGTCAAGTGCTTAGGGTGGTGCAACCTCATCTATTTTCATTGCTGGATTCATTGCTATTTCATTGATTTCGAGCAGATCTACTATTAGGTTAATACAAGATCATGGTGGAAGAAATGAGACATGTGTTTTTTCACTTGCTTGTGTTTTGCTTCTGTTCTCACATGCATGAGAAGAGTTCTTGTTAAATTGAATGAAATTCGGAGAATATTTTGGGGTCGCAACAAACTGAACAATTTTGTAATAACCTTTAAGAACAAACCACAAACTCAAAAGATTTCACAGTTTTAAATAGAAACTTATACGGACACAGTTATCGATGATGGTAGTCTAACTGGAAGAAAGTCTTGTGTTGTGCATCTGACTGTGTGCACCTCAGGTAGTGCTGGACTTGGGCGGTGCCTCGCTCCATGATATTGGTGGCCTCTCACAGGCCTAGTGCCTCTTTACTAGCATTTCGAAACTCTTGTATTTTGGGGCATCCTGCCTATTATTGTAGGTGGAGATCACACTTATTACAACAAATTCAATTTTGGGCCTTCAGTTGGTTTCATAAAATATGAATTAGTGTGAACAAAGTATTGATGTTTGTTTTCAATTTATCTAGTTTTTTTGCCTCACATTTTACCATAGCAATCATTGGACACATGAGGTGAAAAACTGAAATTAGTGCTTTTTTCCATAGACACATCCTTTATAAACTTACCTTATTTCAATGAAATGACAGTGCATTGAATATTATGATGCTGGATGGAATATTTTGATGCTGCTTGAAATACTATGATGCTAGCTGGAATATTATGATGCTACTTGAAATACTATGATGCTAGCTGGAATATTATGATGCTGCTTGAAATACTATGATGCTGGATGGAATATTATGATGCTACTTGAAATACTATGATGCTAGCTGGAATATTATGATGCTGCTTGAAATACTATGATGCTAGCTGGAATATTATGATGCTACTTGAAATATTACGGCCGCATAAAATACCTCTATTCTAAGAAATACAGTTCCGATATAAACTCATTCACATTGAATGCAAAGTATGATTGAGGAATACACACCGGGTTTTAGAAGTAAAAGAGTAAAGTATGGGAGTAGTTAGGAACTCACTTAGCTTATTTTCGAGCACTTCCCTGTCTAAGTTAATAAAAATGACCATTGTTTATCATAATTTTTTGAAGTCTACTCGTACTACTGTTCTTATTAGATTTTGCTTTAATGCTTTGTCATTTTTCCTATCAGTCCTTTCGGCAAAAATTCTTGTTACCTTTGTTCCCACTATACTTTGGTATAAATCCTTGTTATTTTGTTGTTACTATTCCTGACCACAAGTCTTCGTTTTCCCTTCCTATGCCTTACTACAAATCCTGTTTCATTTGCTGCTACTATTCCTTAATACAAATTCTTACTACTTTCATTCCTATTATTCCTTGTTACCTTTGTCCCTACTATACCTTGTTATTTTGTTGCTACTATATCTTGTTACGTTTGTTGCTGCGGTTGACCACCTCCTACCTCTGTAGGAGAAGGCGAAGGAGTTGCAGCGCAAGCGGTACGAGGAGATGAAGCGTGGGGGCGGCAAGGGGGGCGTTGGGGGAGGTTATGGCAGCAGCTCCAGCAGCATGGGGAGCTATGGAGGCAACTCAGGGGGCTTCTCTACCCCTGCTGCCATCTCAGACTCTGTGCCAGCTCACGCTCCTCCGGTCAGTTTTGCTCACCTGAATTCCTGAGTTCTGGAATGACTGGAAGCAGTCAGACCAAAGCTGTTGTACGTGAGTGGTCGTGGGATACATGTCTCAACTCAATATAATTTGTGCTTCTGCTTGAAATGTAATGAGTAAGTTGCAAATGTCTTGTAAAGTGGAAATCGCAAATGTGATGTAGGAACTGCGTTTGGATTTTTCGTATTCTAAGTGAGAAACATTACTTTATATTTTCTTTCTATAGGGAGTGCTTGGCACTTCCATGTAGTTGTATTTATAGAAAGACAATTTCTTCACATGAGGGTTTCTGGCTAGGACTTGAAACCTTTTGATAAGAACATAAAGTGTGAAAATGCATGAGTTCTGTAATTATTTTGAAAAAACGTAGTGTGAAACGTCGTTTCATAATACACTTCCTACCTTCATCAAAGGTGTGGAATTTTTACCAGGTAACATGTACATGACGTCACTGCTTAACTGCTCATGTCACTCAATCATAAGGGAGTGCTCCGTTGCTCGAGTGCTCCATTGCTCCGAAGACCTTTCGTGTGAAGTCAGTCACTCCTGCTGGAGATGAACTGCCTGAGCACAATTGTATCTCATGAAATAAGGGTTCAGCTTATCATGTGGAGGAATGCAGGGCTGTAGTCCGTGAGGTCTTCTCCAACTGAACACGAGCATCAATTACTCTTCCCTGTTGCAATTATTTCTGCACTTCTGCAGTATCATTTCCATTGTTTTCTATTATAAATGTAGTTAATTTTCTTAGGAAACTGTCAATACATGTATGGAAGTTAGCCATTCAGGGATGGTCATCCTTTGTTAAGAATGAAGAGAGAGTTCAGGTGAGCAGACATAGCCATGGAAATATTTATATATGAAAAATACCTGAAGCACAAGAATGTTTGCTTTTTAACACGTAAATATTAACTGTAGGGCCATATTTTGGAGGTGATGGGCGAGTAATAAATATCTTCAGTGAAAATAAATTATTTTTTAAGTCGTGGTTCTGTGCGCGAATTAAGTGATGTGGATCAACCTGAATGCAAATTAAGAGGCTTTCAAACATTGACTCTTGACACTCATCCTATGGGTGTTGCTTTTAAAAATGTATTATTGGCACAAAGTAAATGTGTTCATCACTTGGCTGATGTTGACTGGCTCTATTTGCTCTGACTAGTAAAAATGAGGTTGGACTTTTTCAGATGGTGCTACTCTGACTAGTAAAAATGAAGTGGGGCTTGCAGCTGATCGATCACGTTAGGTTGATCAACAGTTCATCACTAGATGTTCAAAGTACATTAAATAGAATGTGTACTTTTTCCCCACAGTGCTTTGTGGCCGCCGCCATCTTACCCGAGGTATCTTGTCATTTTTCTTGCATGTTGTTAACAAATCTGAACTTTCCGATGTTTTTCCTTGTTCCTCACATATATTCTTTGTTTCTAAATCTATTTTCTGTGTTAAATTTATTTTCAGCTGTAGAACCCTGGTTTGTAGACATGTCCTGCACTTAGTAATCCTTGTTAATTATTACTTTTTTCTGTAAAGTTGATTAGCACTTCGGTAGTTTGTGCAAGATTCGTAATTGTGACTTTGTATTCACTCAAAATAAGCTACTTCAGTTCATACGTTCAACTCATAATATCTATTTGTAATATGAATTTATTTGCAGATTTAAGTTCAGACATGACATTGGCAACAGAATGTGCCCTGCCATTGCACTCATTTGAATGCATTTATTAAAGCACTACTAGTGTTAGCTGCTCGATGGCACTGTTTGATTTGTATTATTTATATTAATTTGAATAGTATATGTGAAAAGGACTGATAATAAAATGCTTTCTTCATAATTATTCACGGTTGCTTACAACTGTGGACAGTTTTAAGTCTAGATTTGAATTGAATATGCATGCAAGGTTGTATAGGGAGGTTACTGCTGAAACAAAGTTTGCTATTAAGAATGAGACTACCATTGTCTCATGGACCTTGCCATTAAGATATGGATCACCTGTGAAATCTTTCTTTCAATTGAGAGTATTCGTGGTCTAACGTACGGGGATTATTTTACTTTCAGTTAGCTTGTAGTGGCAATGAGTCGCATAGTGGCGCCAGTTCTGTCGCTTCTGGCTACAGAAAGGATCATTTATGTGCCTGGTTGTGACTTCATTCTATGCTGCTCGCCTCACAGTCTTCCTTTTTTCACAGTTGCTTAGGATGTAGCACTGAATATCCAGAAGGTGAAGCTTGTTGCTACTGGCATGGTATTTAACTTCAAAAATTACCGAGCTTGGTTCTACAGTAGTCAGTACTTTTAAGTTTTTCTTTCCGGAGAAAATAATGTATTTGAATTGAATTTCTTATTAAATTAGACCGTCTAAGTACGATCCTGTAGATTTGAATGTGTGCTTTGTGTGTAGGACATCTGGACAGTGCTGGACTAACTGACTAGGGCATCTGGACAGTGCTGGACAAGGCCTGTAGGGCATCTGGACAGTGCTGGACAAGGCCTGTAGAGCATCTGGACAGTGCTGGCCAAGGCCTGTAGAGCATCTGGACAGTGCTGGACAAGGCCTGTAGAGCATCTGGACAGTGCTGGTCAAGGCCTGTAGAGCATCTGGATAGTGCTGGACAAGGCCTGTAGATCAGACTGCCTGTATGCTCTCTAGTTAGTAGCCTATCAAGCATCTGTAGTTCATCAGGTCCTGGTTGTGGTCAAAATGACTTGTAGGTGCCGATGCTAGCAGCTGATACCTGTAGCATTGAGCTGCTGTGTCTGAGCATCTTCATTGTAGTGTCCGATCAGGCACCTGTAATAGTGAAATATACTTTTACTTGTTCCATTAATTGTGTTATAGTAACGCGTCTCCAGAAGCGTTGCCTCTCAGAGGACGTAGTGACTTAATGCATTTGGGTTCTTATCAGCAGGTGCGCGTTACAATAAAACATTGACATGTGAGCTTGTTATTGTATGTGCTTTACTCGTTATTCCTTCTTCAGGAGCCCCGTGCCAGCAAGGTGCCTGTAGGAGGCCGAGCCATGAAGCTGGGCAGCCGAGCAAAGGACGTGGACAGCTTTGTGGACGCTCTGAAGAGCGAAGGAGAGCGCATCAGTAGCGCTGCTGTGGATGACAAGAGGACAGTAGAACAAGTCTCTGATGTGCACACTGAGCCGTGAGTAGTCAACTCTCTTCTTCCTTGCTGCCATTTGGAGCTTTCTTGCTGTTGCATCCTAGTTTTGTTGTAGCGACTCAACACAGGCTGTGAGTCCAAAGAAAAACTCTATAATTTTCATTTGCTTTCTTATGTATGTAGCTACACATTACGGAGTGTCAGGGGTTGAGAGAAAAGCTCTAGAATTTTCATTTGATGTGTTGATGTTGGCGACACAATATTCAGTAATTCTTTTGATACTCTGCCTACATGCTGACAATTTGACCGGAAGGAATTGGATTGTTTACTCCAGCAACTTCATGAATGGTCCTAAAACGTCTCGTATCGGAACAAATCACTTCTGTTGTATTCTTCCACACTCCTGTATTTTTTTTCAAAAGCCTTTTACACTCAACAGCTTAACGCTTACAGGTACTCCTAATTCTTACCATTATACAACCTTCCAAATTAAGCCGCTAATCTGGGCAAATTATCTTCCGACTCTGGCATAAACTAACTCTGTATCATCTGTATGAGCAATCCATGATGTTGACATTCACTTCAGGTCCCAGATCCTTACCATCAACCTCAGCATTCATCTCTCACAACACCACTCGTATAAACAGGGTGCAGTAACATGACTTCCATTTTTCAAAGAAAAGCGCTTTGAAAAAAGGAAGTTATGTTGCTGCACCTTGTATTACACAACAAGAATGACGTCCTATTTCAGTGATACGTGTTAGAACATGAAATGGGTCATTTACTCCCATATGCTCTAAAATACATTTATTTTGATACCATCTGACCATTCGTTAACTATATCCTGCAGTTACTGTGTGGTTTGAGAGGATGACATACTGATTTGCGCGAAGGATACACATGCTGGTGTACAAAATGATCCAGTAGGCCATTTGTTACTGCATATTTTAGCGTTTATTTACTCTGAGCTCATTTCGTAACTCGTTGACTATATCCCGTAGTTAGCGTACGGTGTTAAGTGGTAACAGCACTAACCTGCCTGCAGGATCCACGTGCTGGTGTGCGAGGACCTGACTGTGAGTGCAGGGCGTGACGGAGGTCTGCGTAACCTGGAGGTACAGGGCATCTTGAAGCTGCGCATCTCCAGTGCTGACCACGGCTTCATCCGCGTCCAGGTGGGTTCCTTTACGTGGTGATGGCAACATGGTCATTGTCGTGGCAACATGGTCAATATCGTGGCAACATGGTCATGTCGTGGCAACATGGTCAGTGTCGTGGCAACATGGTCAGTGTCGTGGCGACATGGTCATTGTCGTGGCAACATGGTCATGTCGTGGCAAGATTTCGTTTCTCTGTACACAATTGATGCGAAATTCGATTGTAACTTGCTACTTCTTCAAGGTCTTCGAGTTTTAGAGACCAGTGAATAATGCACGAAAGAAGCTTAATGTCGTAATATTCTGTGTCCTCGAATATACTAAGTTTTGGACCGGGGTTAAAGCTTCGCTTTGATTCTCTCCATCTCTAACCAAACTTGGGTTAACTTAGGGTCCTTTTAAATTCTAATTTACCCTTTAGTCCATTCCTACTTGTAATTTTTGACAATGTACATGACACGTTTCTAGATGATGAACGATCATGAAATTATCATAAAATTTTTCAGTGAGCTAAAACATGGTAATTCTACGTTAGTTTATATCGTCCAGTTCTGTGCCTCTGTCACCCTTGCTACAAGGCGTGACGTTCTTGTTTCTTGAATGCAGCCATAACTCCATGACTAAGCTGATGGTTTGCTTGTGTGCAGGTTGATAATCAAGAGGAGCGCGGCATTCAGCTGCAGACTCACCCCAACGTTGACAGGGAGCTCTGGCGGGCTTGTTCACAGGTCTGCTTTCTTTATGTACTCCACGCAATGCATGATTGTATTCTTTGTCTCACTGGCGATTCCTTTGGCCATTCAACGACGCTGCTATGATGTTACGTGCCGCTGGTAACTTGTCAGCTAAAAGCTGGGCGTTTTAGATGTGCAATTTTCACGTTTGCATAGTGTGAACACCACTTTTGTAGGTGCCAACGTTTTGAACGGAAGTTTACGAGTGGAAAATTGATGGGGTTTGAACCCAAATTTAGCAGAGAATCAAATATAGCGAGAAGAACGAGCCAAGTGATCTGTTTTTGGGTTATTACCCAAGTTCCATACCGACAGGCACCAATCACTCACAGGCAACATAGTAGGAGTACATATAAGATCAACTTATGCAGGTGGTGTTCTGGTTATATGTATTATGTGTGTACATTCCAGTCTGAGTTTTCTAGCAAATTTACCATGAAAAGGATTGCGTGAGTTAACTGTCGTGACTATTTAGGGAATAGCACAACAGTCTCCAGTGTGATTGCATAAGCATTGACACAGGTGACTGTGCAATAAGGAAAGGAGCTGGTGTGTTGTCAACTGACTGTGGTCGCTGGTACTGTGCAGGTGGGCATGAAACAGAGCAACAAGCCCTTCCCTGTTAACACGGACGTTGGGGTTGTCAAGTGGAGGTTTCAGACCACTGATGACGGTCACATCCCCCTCACCAGTAAGTCTCCAAAACATGACAAAGGACAAAATGCAGCTGCTGGTGGTAGGGAGTCGCGTGGCTTGCAAAGTTTTGGATAAGAGGTCGTGAGTGTGAAAATATTGGGTGGAAACCACTGGAGTGTAGTGCTACACTAGTTGTTATGAAGCCATGTTTTTAAATGCTCGGAATGGATTTATTTTATCGCTGCTTTTCCAATATTTTCAAACTGAGTTAGCTTAGTAATCTCAACAGTACGTCTTGCAGAATGCTATATGGAGTATATCACTTTTTGGAGTACGTCTGTGAGAGCTGTTGGGCTGATTGGAGGTGCATGCAGGTCACATGTTTATGAATTAAATTTGTCTCATTCCTATAACTTGTAACGAGCCTTTATAACTCGGGTCTCTATCGACGTTTTGACTAAGTGCAACTCTGTAAACATGAACAGGCTTAGGCATGTGCCGCAGCTGATGTTCAAAAATTTACAGATCGTTTTCTCAATATTTACCTTCTAATTTTACATATATTCTTCTACAATTTTTATTCTTCAATTTTATTCTTCGAATTACAGTAGAGTCATCTTAGTTCATATTTATGCTACGCGTCACATTTGAAAAGCATTGAATACAAAATTAGTGTTTCGAAGAATGGATATTTTCTTACTCGCGATGCAGTGACAGGAATTCAATAATAACTTGAAAAGTGATCGTTTTAAGTCGAAAGTATTAACTCTCTATTTGACACTTCAAGTACTCAGAAATTTGAAGTGTCAATCCTAAACCATTCAGTAGGGCTTGATAATACGTAGTATTATTTGCTTATTTAAAAAAAAATATTTGCTCCCTTTCAAATGTTTCTAATTTTATGACCTACAAAGGTACACAAAAGGATAAATTTTAACATTTTTTCAAATTATAATACCATTTACGATGGTGGGAATAAGCCTGATGAAGTTATAGATCTAGGACGAGTTTTCTTATAAAAATTCACCTATCTAAACTGCATCATATGGCACAGCTCTTTTACAGTACACTACCTACTCTAGAATTAAAGTGAACAAGATTCATTATTGCACTACTTGCTACTCTAGAATTAACCCCTTCAGTCACGGCCTAAAAATACAATGATTTTAATGAAAAACTTTATTCCTTTATTCTTCTTCATAAACAAACCACATGGACTAAGATAAAGCAAAATAAAACGAAATTTTAATTTGTTCAAAATTGCATGTCCAATATGTTGGCCATCATGACTCGAAGTGAAATTATTTTTGCATTTTAAAGGGTGTCCAATACATTGGACCAGGGGACTGAAGGGGTTAAAGTGACCAAATTGATTGCTTGCAGTCAACTGCTGGCCCCAGGAAGATGGTAGCGGCAACTGCGACGTGAACATCGAGTACACGCTGGAGGACACATCGCTGGAACTCAACAATGTCAGCATCACCGTGCCCCTGTGCTCTGGAGCACCTCCACCTCTTGTGAGGAACTGTGATGGCACCAATGAGCACGACAGGTCAGTGCTGCTGTAACCACTGAACACGACAGGTCAGTGCTGCTGTAACCACTAAGCATGACAGGTCAGTGCTGCTGTAACCACTGAACACGACAGGTCAGTGCTGCTGTAACCACTGAACACGACAGGTCAGTGCTGCTGTAACCACTGAACACGACAGGTCAGTGCTGCTATAGCTTGCTGGTAACGCAGTTGTGTGCCGTGTGGGTATCAACTCAACCCTAGTATAAGGTGTAGGACTCCGTAGGTTTGATGCTCTCTGCATTACATTGTTACTGGTTTATTTGTGCGTAAGCTTGTTCTACACAACGTAATGGAGACAAAATATGTGAACTGTGGTGAAGTTGTGTACGCTGAGCATTCTGCCAGTTTAGTACTAACTACTCAAATCTGGGGACGGTACCGAGTTGGAGGGATAAATTTCAGCTATGATATCTTGAATTCACGCGTGTTGTACCATATTGCTGATGGACGTGTTCGTTATCTAACTCTGACCGCTGTATGTGTTTTCTGTATTGATGGACGTGATTATTATAACTCTGACCGCCAACTTGATAACGTTATGATTTTTTATTCTATTTAGCTTTTACATAAATTGTGACGTCTGTCCGACGGCTGAGTGTTGAAGCGATGGTTGTGCCTCTTGAGATTCAAAAGCGCTGATGTTCGGAACTTGTTAAGAGTAGAGTATTCATAATTTTAGTTACTTTCCCCCTCGTGAGGGAGCTATGTAACGGGGCAACTGAAGCTGAAGTTACGTGTATAAAATAATTTTTATCTCGTGTGCTCGTGAATTGGGCAGTTTGGGTCACTTAAACTTCCACTGGTCGAACTGCTCTGAAAATTTGCTACATTCAGGTTGTCTGCATTAAGTATAAATATTCTTTGAAACAAATGTTTTCTATATTTTTTTTCAGATTTTTTAAGCAATTGAAACTATAAAAGTCAAAGTAACGATTGTGAAACTGTAGACATAATCATTCCTGGGTACAAAAATCATTTGAAGTACGGTTAAAGCTCCTTTTTCATTACATCAGTTACGTTTAATTAATTGTTAATGAAAGCTTTTACCGTAGATCAATGATTTGTCCTAAAGATGGAATTACGTTCTGCGACTTGATGCTGTTGGAGGCTAAACCGAAGTGTCCTTTTCCAGAAGTCACAGCGCACTGGTGTGGAATATCCCTCTCCTGGATGCTTCTACGCCTTCTGGTACTCTAGACTTCACTGCACGGGGCACTCCTGATACCTTCTTCCCCGTCAGCGTCTCCTTCACCTCTACCAAGACTTTCTGCAACCTTAAGGTTAGATCATGTCTTCACTTCTATTATCTGCTGATGTTCTTTTGTCTTAAGGTTAGATCATGTCTTCACTTCTATCATCTGCTGATGTCTTTTGTCTTAAGGTTAGATTATGTCTTCACTTCTATTATCTGCTGATGTATTTTGTCTTAAGGTTAGATCATGTCTTCACTTCTATTATCTGCTGATGTATTTTGTCTTAAGGTTAGATCATGTCTTCACTTCTATCATCTGCTCATGTCTTTTGTCTTAAGGTTAGATCATGTCTTCACTTCTATTATCTGCTGATGTATTTTGTCTTAAGGTTAGATCATGTCTTCACTTCTATCATCTGCTCATGTCTTTTGTCTTAAGGTTAGATCATGTCTTCACTTCTATTATCTGCTGATGTCTTTTGTCTTAAGGTTAGATCATGTCTTCACTTCTATTATCTGCTGATGTATTTTGTCTTAAGGTTAGACCATGTCTTTACCTCCCATCATCCGGGGACATCTGCGTTAAGGTTAGACTATGTCGTTATCTTGATCATCAATTATTCATTTACGTCCACATTTGCTATATGTGGTGCCAAATAGTGGACGAATAGATATTTTGTGTTGAATTTAGATCCAAAGCGTGTAAAGATTGTCTGATTCGCGACACCCTCGAGTGGTTCATACAGTTGCACACTACAATTACAGCCGTAGTGAAATCTGCCACGAACTTTACTCTGAAATATTTCCCTTTACGCTTCTATACCATAACACATCTGGCATACAACCTCTACTTTGTTGCGCTCTAACCTGACAATCCATATTGTACAGGTGGGCGGAGTGGTGAGCATCTCAGATGAAAGCGCTGTGAACTACAGCACTGAGACTCTCCTGCGCACCATCTCTTACCAGATCAACTGAAGCCTGCAAGCAGTCCTGCGATACTGGCTATAGCAAGTCACTCCGTTTATTTTAGATTGTGTTAGGCTATCCCATGTTATCTACCGAGACATATGGTCTTAGCTTATTTTGGGTTGAGTTAGGCTATCAGATGTCATCTACAGAGATACAAGCCCACATGGTCTAGCTTATTTTGGGTTGAGTTAGGCTAAACCCTGTCCTTTATAGAGATACAACACCACGTGGTTTCCTAGTTGTAGCTCTAGGGGCTCGTTATTTACACCTCGTTGCATGTGATCGTGTAACTTGAAAACGTGTTTGAAAATACTCCGCTGCACTGGAGCTTGTTCTGTATTTTAAATTTTTGGTCACTTTAATTGGAGTTGTGCACAGCAGCCTAAAATATGGTTTCTATAACGTTTTGGGTTTAAGTCTGTCGTTACTTTATTCCTTGGTTGGGAGAAACTTTAATTTGTCAGTATTCAGTTATTGAGCATACGAAAATTTACGTCATATAAGGTTGTTATGGACTATGTTTTTGAAAGCTCTAACCCTCTTTTGTTTGGTTGAGCAATTGTTATTACAAACCCATCGGGCAGTCGTTAAATTTGTTAACAACCTTCCGTTATCTTTCGATTTATATTTTGAAGAAGTTATATCACCTCCTAGCTATCTATATAAGTATGTTGATTTGCAAAATCTATTTCTACATTGCCGTTAGTATTGCGTATATACATCTCTCATGAATATAAAAATTTTACATTAATTTCTGTACATGAATTGAGTTATCCTTTGTCTCGTTCTTCAAGAATTTTATATTTTTCAGAAAACATTTGTTGATAAACCGTGTGAGAATGTTCTCCAAAATTATTTCCGTATGCATTGCAATTTTTTGTCTCCTACGTGTAGCGTCAATATTTTCGCTATAAGAATTCCAAGTTCTTTGGTAATTTCGTTACTGTTCAACAACTTTTATACATACTAAAATGTTTTCTTGTGCTCGTTTATTATTTGTGAACGTTTCAGAACATGATTATCAAAATAACAACATGGAAAGGCTCCTGGAATACATTTCGTTCGCACCTTGAACCTTAACTACTTTTGAATTCTCTTGGTGAAAATTGAAGATATTTTTCTTAATGATATTTTCATCTTTGCTGTAGTTCCTTAACGTCTCCAATTGTTGAGCTATTTTCTACTACTAAAACTTATAACTTCAGTTAGCACTGCGGTAACCTACGATTTTTAAGATCGCAAATGTTGTAGCTATTTTTTTCAAATACTTTTAATCAATTACGTTTGTTATTTTTATTTTCACTGAGGAATCACTGAGCTAATTTGTTGAGGTGGGAAATAAATTACGCTTGTTCTAGAACACCGTTGAATTATGGAATTCGCTCTATTTTAACTAGATCAGATAGGAGCTGTTGGACGGTGGTGATGTAGCATTGGTGAGGGCTGTCTAGTCTGCATCAGATCACTGAGTGCAGGAACCTGTTACGAGTTGCAAGTAGGGACCAGTAGCTAGCGGTAATGTGTGTTGAAAACTTTTGAGTAAGAAGTGAAACGTTAAATTCGGTTGAAATAATGGAAACTTTTGCTCTGTTGTTAAGAAATTCCATAAAGATGATTACAAGCTTCACGTGTGAGAGTACGAAGAATATCAGAGTCACACCATGCTTTTCAAGATATCCCTGTTGTAAGTCGAGAAATTAACTTCTATCGTATTTATTTGTCTTGTACGTGCCTCTGAATTAATTTTTTTTATCGATTCTGAAAAGTTGTACTGTTCGCGTGAAACTAAAATTTTTTGGAACCATAGAGGTCAGCGTGAAGAGCGCCTGTCCGTGAAGATGAAATTAATATTGCAAAGGATTACAGCGGCATCATAAGTGGCTCTCCATCTAAGGTTAGGTTGAAAAAGCAGTGCATCCAACACCTGCAACCTGAATTTCCTTATTACATGAAGGAAGCAGAACCTCCAAGATGAAGCGTTCCGAGATCTATGAAAGTTTGCTAACATCGCGCCCTCGCTAGTGTTATTAAACATCGTATGAAATGAGAAGAATAAACTTGCTCAGTTAACTACTATTTAATTCAGTTTAGAAGATCAATTGCAGTTTTATTTGGTCAATAGTGTGTGACTTCTTATTGGGAGAAGATACCTTGTTCCTGCTTTTTACTGGAGGAGAAGAAGAAGAAGGATTAGGGACCGGCTGAATTTAAACATTCAGAGGTGTCCTAGGAGGCCTATGAGGACATTTGCATCAGGGCTCTATACTTTTTAGCCAGTTTAAGTTGCAGTGGTTTTTATTTTAAAATTTGATTTTTAAATTCATTTTCTCTTACATTTTCGTGCTTTTTTTGTTAGTCCTTGTATAGATCTAAAAATCCTTTTCCTTTTTACAAGTTCCTTTCTGTATTTCTTTTTGCTTATATTCGTATGTAGCGTTATACCATTGGTAAGAACGAGTAAATGTTTTGTTTATATTGTCTCATGATAAATCACGATACGCGATTTGATGTCATGCCAAACTGATTCACCATATAAATGGTGAGGTAAATTAAACAAATCCCAAATGTCTTGATAGAGAATTTTATGAACGAGTGCAATGATTATGGTATTCTTCAGTGCTTCTTATAAGTTCGACTAATTGCAAAGCAGCGTCGTCTGTTTGCATACACGTTTATAAGGAGAAAGCAACGTTTAGACACAGGCATTTTTGTTAATGTAGCCTGTTGCTTGTGTGTCCATTGTGTTCTAAATGCGTCCGATGTTTGTTTCCAGTGCGCATGCATGCTACAGTGGGAGATAGCTTCAGTTCAGTCTCTAAGCTGCTACTTTGCTATGTAAACCTCTGGTTTAAACAACAAAATAAAAACAATGTACTTTTCGAAAAATGAGTAAATTATTTTTAATTCTTCAGCTGAAGGTAATATATGTTCGGGAATGTTGAACGAATGTGGAACTGTATTTTATACTTTTTTCAGTTTTAGGCATAATTGATTGGCACCTTTTCACAGTAGGTTGACTCCGAATGTCGACAAAATATTGATACGTTTTTTTATTTTTATAATCATGCCGGAGTGTTACGTGTTTCAACTTCGTTGTTCATTATAGACTGATTGCTCGATGCGTTGCCCAAATTACCTTAGCTAAAACTGAGCCGGGTTTTAAAACATACGTTAAATTATAGTGAACAGACTTGTAATATATATTCTCTAAGTAAAATATGGCATGTATCGGTTTGTTGCCATATGACTTATATTTATTTTCTATGAGGTTATTTGGAACGGTTTGTATTTTTATCCCGCTCTCATGTTTCCAATCGTTAATGTATGTTAGCGTACTAAGGTATTCTAACTTCTACGGATATTTTCCAATGCATTATGCATCGTTCTTCTGATCATGTGTTATTTACTGCATTCTCGAGGGGACTTTTATTCGACTCTTAATTTTCCTTTAAATGTAAGGCGTTTCATTTGAATAGAAATATATTTAATAGCTATCATGACTTTCACTCAACAGCTTGTTACGTAAGACACGTGGTAAGTTAATCTCTGTTCTTAAAAAATTAATAAACTCTCAGCTTTGTGGCCTACATTACAACTAAAGAAGTGCGTAATGTGCACTAAAGATTGTACGTTTGGTGTATTTTCTTCTGTAAACAATTTGTCATTGTATTTTCTCACAAATTTTAACCCGATTCCCAACTCTAGATTACATTAGTACAGTAATTTCCAAGCTCTGTATTTTCTCCTTGTAATGAGCGGGTCTGTTGTAACTGAGGGTTTTATTCTCCAATTAGTAAGCAAGCTGTTATTTGTATTTTCTATTGCACTGAAAAGATATTTGCTGCTGATGTATCGTGCTGCAAAGGAAGCTGTCTCAAGGAGTGAGAATTACTTGTATGCTAAAAAAGTGAATGGGTACGCAGCGCACATGAATATTATTAGCATATGTTTTATTATCGATTCTATGACGTATATACGCATCACAGTTATGAAAAGTGTTGAAAATGAAACTTATTTGCATTAATACAAGCTAGGATAGTTCTTATTTTGTTTTCAAACACCACAACTTAAAAATTTCAGCCAATAAAACTCTTGGAAGTGCACACTGCACAGGGATTTTCAGGACATCCTGTATAAATTAGACGACTGTATACGAGAACAGCTTCATGCCAGTGTTTCTGCTTACAAAGAAAAGTCCAACTCCATGGGTAATGCAATGAACATACCTCTACCTAATTATATAAAATACCAACTTTATTGGAAATATACGTTTTTGTTTGTTTGTTTGTTTGTTTGTTTGTTTACTTAGGAAAGATCAATGAGAAAACGAGTTCCGTTGTCTAGTGATATTGAATTGCATGTTAGAAGTTATAACTATATATTTTTTAAGATTCGATATGAACATATATATGAAATAATCGAGATCACCACTATACGAAATAAAATTTCAGACTATATCCTCATGAACTTCTGGTTTCATAAACTTATATTAACTATTTTTTAGTTATAAACAATTAATTTTAAATAGTTCTTTTGGTGCAACATTATGCATTTGAGCTTAATTATAATACTTTTCTAATTATTAAGAAGCAGAGGGTAGAAAGTAGCTCATTGGTGACAATAATTACTAAATACTGCTAATATTCAATGTAGTTTCTGTACAAATCTTGTAAAATATGTGCGTATATCTATGTTATTATTAGTTTTTTTATTTTTATATTCTATTTGTTATCATTCTAAAAAATTTCATGAATTAAACTTGAGCCGTGTGTTGTGATTACCGTATGACCATACCCTCTGGTGTACCTCTACCCTCTCATCCCCGGCGATAAGTAAATCATTAGGTTGTGTTATTATGTAGAAATCCATCAAAATTTATGTTGAAATTTCAACTCTTCTTTTTTAAAATATTTTTTTTGTGTTGATGAAAGTTTGATTAATTAGGTACCGTTAATTTGCATCTGTACGTCAATAAACAGTTCATCCCTCATTGGCGAAAATGCGCTATTCGGAAAATAGGAGCTTATTCAATTACAAATGGGAACAAGTGGCCCAAGCCTTGTGGCAAAAATATCCTAACCCTTCCAGGTGAGTTATTTAAGATATTATTAGGTTGTATAACATAATTTATAGTTGAAATTAGTTTCGTAGTACTGGAGGAGTTTTGTCAAGGTTACGAGGCTTTCGTTATGTAAAATACTATAATTTAGAAAAAAACGACTTAACATAGACGTGAGGGGCAGATGTGATTAGACCTTTGTTATGGCCTTTAATTTTCTTAAAACATGTACAAAGATAGAGTAACATCTCACTCTAAAATAATTCTCCAAGAGCCACCATCTGTCATTCCATGCAAAAGAGCCAGCCAAGTGAGGGCATCACCGGCAGAGCCAGCTTGTCACAAACAGACTCTTATGCTAAACAGGTACACACTCTTGTCTAGGTAATTGTATGTTTAAAGTCTCTTATTCCATGGATGCACTAGGAAATTCTTCATCTAGCCCTACAAGATTGCTTATACTGGAGTCATTTTCCACACAACTTCTATTTCACTGGTTCTATCCATACTGCTCACAAGCAACATGCTTATACTTAGACTTGAGGGCCAGTCTTGGCAAAGGTCTTTGTTTCAACCTTTAATTTCCTCTAAAACATGCATACAATAGAGTGGCATCTCAGAGGTTTCCACCTGTGTGAAGGGGTTGTCCAAAATAATTTCTCAAATGCCACCCTCAGTCATTCCATGCAAAAGAAACAGCCAAGTGAGGGCATCACAGAGAGAGCCAGCTTGGCATAAGCAGCTCCTCATACTTTGCAGATAGTCACACTCTATCCATGTAACTGATGGTTCAATGTTGATGTCTTTTATTTCATGCATGCTTTAGGAAATTCTTTATTGCATCCACAACAGTCATGTTACATTCTTTATCCAGCTGTACAAAAGAGCTCATAATAGAGGGCTCTTCAAAACACCTGGCATTCCACTGGTTCTTTCTGTACTGCTCACAAACTGCACTTGTAAAGCTTTCTTGCTCCTCATATATAATACATTCTAAGACCAGATGTTCAATTGTTTCCTCTAGACCTGTGTTACACTGCATACATAACCTGCTATTCTCTCATTTGATCTCCATGAGGGCGTGTTCACATTTAATGCCTTACGGCTGATGGCAAACTGGAGTTGGCTGCCAAAACTTCCATCATAGAATGTGTTAATCTTTGGTACATTCATATGGGCATACCAAGTTAAGGTAATCTTTCCAATCATGCAATGCTTCTATTTGTTCAAACCATACTGTTGTTAGTTTTCCCAATTTTCTACTTCCACTTTATCCCACAATTCCATGCCACTTCTTCACTTCCACTATTTTTCAAAAACCAGTCATCCATGTGTCTTTTAATTCTGACATGAACAATCTTGTAAATCCTTAGCTTTCTTCTATGCCCCTAGCAAATTTTTCCCCATAGGCTTTTACTCAGATTCTATTCTAAAATTGGTTTAACTTGCCTTGTATTTTTCATTTGCTTATTTCTTACTTTATAATTTCAACACACCTTTTATCATTCTTTCAGAAAATAAATGCTGGCTTAAATTCCCTCTAATAGCTTCTACAGCCATCCATTTTGGCATGCCTGATGCCACAAAATAAGCCAAAAACCAATCACTGAAAGTATGCATATCAAACCAAGCTTTCTTTGAATTACTCTGGGAATTGCTGTAATATATCTTTTCAAGTCCCAAAGCTGTGCAGACCTCCCCATTACAACTAACTTTAAGCAATGAATTGTCAATATTAGCACAATACTGAGGACTTTTCTTTGATTGTTTTCTTGCCTGGAGTAGAACTTCAGTACTGATGAGGGATGCACACCACTGTGTTCCCACCCTGGGTAGACACTATGCGAGTTAGCAGACTGTCATTTGTTTACACTGCATACTGATGTTTCGGCTACTGGAAAAATTTGTCTTCTGTAACCATGATCCAGTACAATGAGGTCCTTTATTATGAGGAGGCACTGTACTTTGTAAATGTGGTTTTTAGTGATGCAGTATTGCCATCAAATAGTTGAATTATTGAAGTGCAGCTAAAAAGTTGTTGCTGGAAATCTATCAAATATCAAGCTTTAAATGTTTTTTGGTTGAATCAGGAATAATGATAAAGCTTTAAATGCTCCAGTGTAGGTGTCTACCAATACTGAAGTTGAAACAAATTCAAGGATAAGCTTCTTGATGAGTTTTAATTAGAATTAAAGCTATATGAAGCTATGGATATTTTGCACAATTGGCTTTTTGTTGCATATTTCCTGGTTAATGCACTGCGACATTTACATATTATGTTTTTCAAAAGGCCTGAATACCCTAAAACTTTTGGTTTTTAATTTCTATCTTATTACAGGTATTGTATGTAATGTTTTCTGTCCTAATTCAAAAATTTTTCTGTGTTTTGCCTGTGCTCACTGACTGCTTTTAAAGGCTATTTTCCTTGAATGTATGTATTGTTTTCAATCTATGTAGTACTACTAGTTTGGTCCAGCAAATATTGCTGTTCCATATTTCTTGAACTGTTGAGACTTTATTTTATTATTTTTAGCCATATTTTTGTATTGAATACCATGACTGGTAGACACTTGTATAACTGCCTCTTGAGTTTTTCATAGTTTTTAAGTTCTACTAGGAAATGCTGTATATTAAGCATATATCCAAAATTTTTACAGTTTGGTATTTATTTTTAAAATATGTATGTATATCTGTCTATTATTTAAACGTTCAAGTGTACACAGATATGCATCGATTGTTAATTCTCCATAGATATGTATATGATTTTTGTTATGCAATAGCCTATTGCAATTACATTTTTTTGAAAAGGTTGTCAATTGTGACAACCTCACAATTACAATGTTAAATTGTGACATGAATAATTTATCAGAATTTTTTGTAGCACAGCTCTTTTTCCTGGCTTCATTGTGTTGCTTCCATTGAAAATTCCAGTTATTGACTTCAACATGATGTGATGTTAAAGAAGTTCTTGAAATTATTAATAATTCCTTGATATTGACCTTATTTGGTTATTATTTATTATAGCTGGTGAAGACTTTTTTAAGTGACTATTGTTTTTCATAAATTTACCTGATATTTGGTTTATGATGCCCTGAAATTTTGTAATGTTCATGTTAAAAAATATTTTTATTTGTGAGTACAAATAGTTTGTTAGACATATCCTATGTGCTAATGAATAATCTAGAACTTCTTTGAAGAAAATGATTATTTGTAAAATCTGGAGAATACATACAATGATCCTTGCAATCTGGAAAAATGATTATAGTGATGGTTTGGGACTATATTTATATGTAGTGAAAGTCATAGTTTGCATTGAAGTAAAGATGATGGGTTAGTTTTAGTTGATTGTAAAGTTTTGCAAATATAGTTGAGTTCAAAGCACTCTCTGTCAGACTCAGTAGTAAGTTTTCACATGAAACCTAACTTTCAATAATTTTATTCAAGTGTGAAAATGAATTTATGTATATCATTCAGTTTGTAAAATTCTTCTAGTCTTGAAGTGAACATTAGTCAGAAATTGTTGTGACTTGCAATTTTAGATTTTTTCTTTGCTGATGCTTAGTTCTTTGAACAAACTAGTTGGTTCTAAACTGAATGTAACCTAGAACATAAACTAATAAACTCCGGTGTTCAAATGACATTTAAAGAATTATAAAAATTACTCTAGTTTGAATTAATGGATGATTATTATTGCAGTGGTCATGTGTTGTCTGAAGATACCATCGCAAGAAAAGTCATAGATGGCAAGTTACATTCCACTAGAGTCATTGTGAAGACCAACCGAATACCGAAGTGGGCCGAGTGCCTGGTGAAGGCACGGAAGGTTGCAGTGGTTGAGTGGAGTACTGTTGATCCCTCTACCAGAGTCATTGAAACTGAAACAACCAATGTTGGCCTAACCAAGGTAATTTTTTACCATGTTTGTGATGCATGTTTGGTTTATGAACTTTTTTAACTTATTGTTTTAAAAAGTAGTGCCTGCTAAGTAGGCTTTGTTCCTCATAGTAATGTTTGCAGTACTGTAGCTTTCATTCAATGGTACCTAAATAAAGTGGCTTGTGATGCTAAAAACCATGTTACTTTGTCATGGATTCCTAACCTGGCTGGCTGTTGGTAGTGTTCTGCTGTGTGTAGGCATAGTAAATTAAATCTTGAATGCTGACAATTTTATTATCAGAATAAAGCTATATTCTGACTGTGCATCTGTTCTCCTACCTGCATGTACATGATGTTGAATGTAGGATTTGAGGCATGGCTGTAACTTTGATAACTATCACTACATATTAGGCTGGTGATATTTGTAATTGTGGTTGCAATATAAATGTAACTTTACCCGTATGATAATTATGTGTGTATTGTATTGAATATTGAGATAAAATATGATTCCTTAGTTCTACTGATAATTTACAAAATGCTGAGTACATGAAGTTAGAATAGAATAGAATGAGGCTATAGGAACGAACCTTCTGGCCCATTCTTGGGTCGGATAATTACTTTGATAATTATTCGGTTGTTTTACCCAAGTCCCATGCCGTATTTCCGGGTCTTTCCGCAAGCAGATTCGCTCACCAGTCGACCAAGCTGGTGATGTTAGGTTTAACCCACACACAAGTTAGGTTTAACCCACAGGCACAAGT